>JBBPBS010000361.1:8854219-8960079 GCA_037974835.1 Cicer judaicum
AAAAAACCTACTTCAATTACATCACCTTACTTGGAGTTAGGTAGAAATTTTTTGTCTTGTCTTGATCAAATTCTAAGTTTGGGGTTGCTCATGGGATAGCAACCTTTTAAGTTTGGGGTGGTGATTCTCACAAAAAGAAAAAAAAAAGAGAAAAAGAAAAAGAAGAAAATAAGAAAAATCAAAAGAAAAAAAATTTGATAAATAATATCTTCTTGGTTCTTTTGTCAATGTTTGAGAATCTCCAGAATGAAAAGGTGAAGAAAAAAAAATGGTAGAATAATTTGGAAATATATGCCTAACTCCAAGTAGTAAAGCCTACTATCCCAAAATGTCCTACCCTTACCTAAGCCCCATTACAACCCGAAAGTCCTCCAAAAATGTATGTGTTTGCTGCATTGTGATTGCTAACTAGAATTTTTTCAAGCCTATGGTAGCGTGATGCATGTTCTAGGATTTGAGTGATAAATTCATAACCCTTCTAAACACTTGAGAGAAATTTTGGTGAGCTTGTGTGAAGAGAGAGTTGAATTTGATAAATGAATGCCAATGTGTACAAATCTTGTTATTTTTTGTAAGCAACCATAGAGTATGATGGATGTTTTGTAGTAGCTGAAACTTTGAGAATTGAGTTTGATTTGAAATGAGAAATTGAGTTTAAGTTTTCTTTTAACTGCACCAAATCTGAAATTAATTGTTGCTTGGGGACAAGCAATAGATTAAGTTTGGGGTTGTGATGACTCTTCATCATATGCATAATTTTTATTGATTTTAGTCTTATTTATCTTTAATCATTAGTTAATTTAGTGAGTTATTTGATATATTTTGTTGATTTTAGTTATTTGATTTAATGAAATGTTTTTGTTCTTATTTGCTTAATTAAGTAGATATTTTTCGTAGTTTTGCGTTGTTACTTTGTTTTAGTGCAGTGCTGAATTTTGGGGAGAAATCAATATGACCTATGTGGAGTATTTCAACCATATCTGGAGTTATAGATGTCCAATTAGTGTCACGCCAAGTGCTAATGAAAGCTAAGATCCATATCTACAACTTTCATGAAGACACCGGGACCACATTCAGACGTGAAAGATGAGAAAAATGCAAAATACGTCAGACAGCAGATGTTGCGCGCCTGGAGCGCGCCCAGCGCGCCTGAGGCGCATTTCTCATGTTTAAGTTCTGTCAATGCGCGCCTGGAGCGCGTGACGCGCATCAACAATCATGAAAACGCTATTTTTTACTGTTTGAAGGATCTTTTTGACTCTTGGGAACTTGGGAGACTTGTGCCCTAGCATAGAAACTCAAAGACGGCCGTTTCTAACGCCATTGAAGCAGTTTTATCAAGAATCATCCATGAATCATTCTTGTAATTCTTCTTTAATCCTTATCTTTTGTATATCTGCCATGAGTAACTAAACCCTATTTGTTAGGGATGAGTGTAACCAAATGAAACCCTTATTTTTCTGATTTGATTTCTAGTTATATGAATGAGTTTATTGAATTGTTTTTCTCATCTCTGTGCTTAATGCTTTTTATTGCTTGATCAACATTAAAATGTTCTATGATTTGTATTTTGAAACGGAAGTGGACTTTACGAATGCTTGAGATGAGAAATTCATGAATTTGTAGTCTAGGGATAGATGCAAGTCATGAAACCAATTAAATTAATTGCAAAACAATAATTTACAAGAGAGTTTCTATACGGTAATGCTTAATTCTAATCTTAAATCTACGAAGGAATTAGGGGTTACTTTGGAATTAAAGGTTCTGTCACTAAGACATTAGGGCAAGAATAATAAAGAGAATTCGGTAATAATTCAATAAAGGAATTCAGTAACTAGGATCAAATTAGACACCAAGGTTGGATTTGAAGTGAAACTCATCCCTGACATTTTTCTCATTATAAAAGATCAGTTTTATTATTGTTGTTAATTTCAAATATTATTTCAATCAACTTGGGAACCTTTTGTTCATTTTAGTAATTAAATATAATTCAATAGTAAAACGCAATCCTTGAGTTCGACACTCGATACTACCGTTTTATATTACTTGCAACGATTCAGTACACTTGCTGAAACGCTATCAATCACATCCTCCAATTTGTAATGTTCTTAGCTAGCTTATTAGATTTTATATAATGTTTGTGGGGGAAGATTCTAACTGATATTTCTCTATGAATGACAAACTGGTTTGTCAAAGGATATTAATAAAAAATAGATACTTAGGAATATGACTAAAAATTTTAAGTACAAAATAGTCTTGCAGTTTTAATTATTTAGTAAAATTTATATATATATATATATATATATATATATATATATATATATAAAACAAGTTGGCAATATAAATACTTATTTGTCGTGGAGGATCGAGTTCCTTTTTGGATTCGTTATTGTTTTTTGTTTAACATTTTTGCATAAAAAGAACAAAGTTCTTTGAACCTTTTTCTTTTATTTGTTTTTGTTCTAAATTATGATCGAAGAAAAAAGATAAGACAAATAGATAATGGATAACTGAAGTGGTTGTTGTGCTTGAATTAGTTGTTGGATTTCAACTTATGTGTTACCCAAAGTTGGTGTGAATGTGGTTTTGTATGAAAAATTTTGTGATGATTATGTTTACTTTTGTTCTCTGTTAATGTTAAAATCATCATCTGACTTTTTCTCTCTCTTTTGAAATGGCTTTTAGATTGTGTTATAGCTAAATAAATTATACATTTCTTACTCAAATACTTTGTTGTTGAATGTTTTTTTGAAGGTTTGTGTTTTTACATATAGTGATCTCATATGTTGTTGAATATTTGTGTGTCGACTCCAATGTTAACATTAATTTTCCTGATGTAATTTGTCGGGTAAAGTTATTATTTGATTGATATCAATAATTTCCCTTCTTTAATTGTCATTGTTCCTCCGCTTATGTTTGTGTTACTATTCACACCTTCATTCACCCTTTCATTCGTGTTGTTGTTTATGTGACGGTCAACAGATAAGGTTCAACTTTCATAAAATAGAAACAAACTAAAATAATATGTTTTTTTATTATCTTTTTTATTTTGTGAGAATGAGTGGACGACGATACTTATCCTCCAAGTACCGGGTTCGATTCCCACGAAAGGTAAAAACTCATTATTTTTTATGGAGAGGAAATGAGGGGCGAGAAGGTCGTGACTAACAGTCCTAATAACGGTATGGTCGGGTTGTTACAAAGCATCAATATGAACCAACTATAGTAATGATGCCAACACCAAGTTTTGTCCCACAAGACAACATTTCCATTACTGCTGATAGTTCCCCATTACAACCATTGACATATGTTTCCTTACAATATATTTTTATTTACCCTAATCCATCACCCTCAATACCTGTTGCTACTAGTAATATGGCTCAAGGGTCACATTGCTCTAATTCTAGTAATGGGGTTATGTCTGATGAGAGAACAATGATATTGTCGAATGGTCGAGGTACATAACTGATTCAGATCAAATACCATTTTACATGAGGTTTAGGATTCTTTTCAAATTATTTATCACGTTATTTTTTAAAATTAAATGTATAGATATGTACTATCTAACTTTTTAATATATTGTAATGTACATATAATAATATATTTTGTTTTTCATAACTTGTTTGTAGGTGGTTATCTGATAAGGTGGCCTCGAAGTCCCTCACCTCAGACATTACATAACAATATATTAATTCATATCCTAGTTGGGGAGCATTTCCAAAATTAGCTATGGAATGTTTGTTCGACAAATTTGGTGTAAGATTATGTTTTATATCATGTTAATGAGTTCAACTATGTTGTAGATAGTAATTAATATATTTTAACTTATTTGTAATGTAATGATGCAGAAAAAAGTTGCTTGGTTGTCTAAGCACAATTTTCAAATTAAGAAAATCTTTAATACAAAAGGATCAATGCGTCTTTATGAGATATTAACGCAAATAAGAAAGAAGCGCAAATACTCAACTTGGATGGGTGAGAGTGTTTGAAATGATTTTGAGAAGATATGGATGGATTCGTCGTATAAGGAAATATTTTGTTGTTTTGTTGTGTTGTTGTTTGAGAATGCACAAAGCTACTTTTTTTTTGTTGAAATGTTTTGATATTTTGTTGTGTTGTTGTTCAAGAATTCATAAAGCTATTTTGTTGTTATGCTGACATGTGGATCTCATCCTACTCATTGTTTTGGTGTTTTTATTTTTGGTAAGGCTAAAAAATTAGGTAGAGATCCCACATTGGATGAGGTATTTTTAAAAACTCATTCTAAGAAAAATGACCATTCTTGGGTTGATAAAAAAGCAAAAAAAATATATGTAAGGAATATTAAATCATTGATTCTTTCATTTGTATTTCTTGTAAAAGTATTTAATTATTTTACATAGTTTTCTATTTGAGCAGAAAACATATCAAGGTAAGTTGCAGCAGACTTGCAAATGAGGGGAAACATCTACCAGTGGTAGTCAAGTGATTAATGTGAAAGCTCTCTTAGACATGTGGATACAATCTATTGGGAGAAAGAATAAAGGGTGTATCTATGGTGGTGGAAATATATTTTTGCTTTATAGGCCAGGTGTTGTCGCTATCATCTAGATTATGATGAGGATGACGACGAGAAGTAATCTTGATTTTTTGTGTCTATTTCATTTAGTAGTTTTTATTGTATATTTTGCTTAGACTTGTAGGTATTATGTGTATATGATCTTAAGATAGTGTTGTAATGTGTAGTTTAAAACTTATGGTAGTGATAGTGTGCTTACTTTGACACATATGATAGTGTAAATTGTCTTTATTTTGAGACTTATAGTAGTTAGTGTGAGTATTTTGACAATACTATTTAGATAATACTTCAATTTTGTTTTTTACGGTGATATTTTGTTATGTTTAAAATTTATTTTCAAAATAGATTAAAAAAAATACAACAAACAGTAAAAATCAAAAAGGTATTGAAATCATTTTCTAATTATCTATGAAAATTCAATGAGTACATCAATATATAATTTGAATGTTATTTCATGCTCTTTCTCTGGATAAATTACCCACGAGCATGTCATGGATAAACATATAAATATCAAATAGAAAACAATATATTTTTTCAAGGATTGTCTATGAGTAATATTATTTGTGACTTTTCCTTGAATAAGCATATCCTAGTAAAATACTCACACTAACTACTTATAATAATATTTCTTGTCAATGATATTTTGACACAATACTATTTTGATAATACTATTTAGACATATCCTAGTGCTTGTTCGTGGGTAAGTATTTACCTATGTGTCAATTAACTACAAACCCGTGTCCGTGAGTAATATGGGATTGGTTTTATGTAACCTACGATATTGTCGTGGATAAAGACAAAATCCCTGTAGGTAACAACAGTCTTTCTTGTAATGTATGTTGCTTGAAAAAACATATAACTATATATTTTAAACTCAAATTCAACCTATTTTTTCAAACATACACAATACTTTAATAATAATATAAAACTAATTAAAAGTATCGTCATATATAAATGCATTGTTGATGACAATCAATGACCACAAATTCATAAAATGAAAGAATGAAAAGTTCAAATTCAGAGAATCTTGTACAAATAATTAATATTTTAAGTTGAATTATAAAACATATATAGTCATATTATTACACACAAGTTGTACCCGAATAGGAGTCACTGATTCCCAATAAATCCATCCATTACGACCCCAATTTAGGAAAGGGAAAAGTATCTAACACCAAAACAAAGCCAATTAACCAAAATAAAAACTTATATCCAATCAAAATCACCAACTAATTTCAGCATAACAAAAACATCACACCAGACCTCATAATCAATTTCAGCGTACCAGACCTCCAAATAACATACAATAAGCCTTCAACCAGACCACAATTTAAACATGAAACTTCACTTAAACTTATAATACATCAAACCAGGAAAAGAGAATCTTAATGGTTTGAGTCAATAGGCATAAAAAAAGTGCACATCTCACTAAAGAAATAGATTCAACCTTTCATTTTCTCTGACAACACATAATCAAACAACCTATACTCTTACTACTTCCATGGAAGGCATCAACAAGTTTACTACCACACATAATTTAACTGAACTATTAAACGAAATACCAAAAAGAAATCTACACCAAATAAGGATCGATATAGAGAAAACAATGGTTCAATTCAAATGCTAAATGTCTATTACTTGCATCTATAAATGGAAATACATTAGTTATGTTCTCGTTTCACATTTGCACTAATGCTTTAAAAACCAAACTAAACCATACATGAAACCAGAAAATATGATAAATGAAGCAATAAGCAATTTAACTTGTTTTTCCTTAGAATTTTGCATTTGCATTAAGAATGCAATTTGCTCATTTAAAATATCAACTTATTAAGCCTTATCCTTAAGCACATCAATTTCAACTTGCATTTTTACTATATTCTCATTAGCCATAACGGAAGATGTTGATCTTGTTGAATGAGAAATAGATCATGTGATTTGAGATGTTGTTATCCAGAAGTCCCATACAACGAATATATCGACAATTTTTTTTTTTTCGAACACTTTCACAAATGCTTCATTTTCGAAATGAGAGTTCTCAATTCCAACTTGCATTAGATCAAATATATTTTAAAATAATATATTTAGGATAATTTTAGGACATTATAACGACTTACGACAACGAATATATCAAAAAACAAGGTTTGTGAATGTCTTTCAATCAAGTTTTAATAAGCAAATAAACTTAAATAAATAAAGAAAATAGATTTGACATTACCTTCTTAAGCTATCGAGAAGAAAGAGTGGAGTTACGAGCTCACCTATCTATACACAAAGAAGTTTGCCTTAGATTATTTCTATTTGACCCGTCATTTCTTAAAAAAGGTAGTGAAAACATTAAGTTGCATTTACACTTTTTCTATTGACAAATGGTCTATCAGAATTTGGATGATAAAGTGAATACATTTTGTTAGGATCGATAGCTACCCAAACTAGAGGGGAGTGAATAGATTCCTTGCACGCAATAGATAAAATTAATTTTTAAACTTTTTCGCAAAAAAAGAATTATTGAATACTAACTATTAATGAAACCTTTGAGATTTATTACAAAGCACCAGATATTAATAACAATAGTTTAATGTATTACTTTAAATTAATAGACAACTTTAATTAGGAGATTATTATAGATCAATCAACAACTAATACACACATTGAATAACACCTTGAGTAAAAACTAAACTAAACTTTATAACACTAAGAACTACAACAATGCAAAGATTTTTATAAAAATTAACAAAAAAAATTATGCACTAGCACTAGAAGTTTTTCACCTTATGTATAAAAACAATATGAAAAATTAAATTTAAATACAACTAAAAGTCACAATAGGAACATAAATTTTTATCAACGTTCTTGAAGGTTGCTTTTCAACCAATTGTCAAGCAATTCTCTACACACAACTAAATCAGAAAATTCATCTATAATTCAAATTAACACTTATGCAGACACTTTTTCATATTAATCAAAAATCACATTTAAAGAACCAAATATGTACATTAATAAATTAATTTGCAGAAACGAAAAATTTAGGGAAAAGAAAAAACACCAGATTTTATCTTTATTCAGTCACTTCGTCCTTGCTTCTAAGCTATATCTAATCCCATTATCAATGGTGATATATTTTATTCCTTTAATTTGATTATGAATCTTGATCGTTGAACACAATAAAAAATTCCCCCGAAAGCTATGAATCTAAAGCAATTTAGCCTTCAAGATCTTCAATATGTATTTATTCTTCAAAGGCCCCATATATTGATCCACAAGATTTGGAGACACTCTTCAATTTAATTTGCTACACTCTTATTGATGAAACCCTTCATTTGATCCTTTAACGTATTCTACAATTCGTATTTTGAAACAGAAATGGACTTTATGAATGCTTGAGATGAGAAATTCATAAATTTTTAGTCTAAGGATATATGCAGGTCATTAAACCAATTAAATTAGTTGCAAAAGCAATAGTTTAACAAGAGAATTCATGTACGGTAAGACTTAATTTTAATCTTAAATCCACTAAGGAATTAGGGGTTACTTTTGAATTAAAGGTTCTATCACTAAGACGTTAGGGCAAGAGTAATAAAGAGAATTTGGTAATAATTCAATATACTTGAATAATATAGGATTCAATTGTGTTATCTTCTCAATTAGAGTTAAACATCCGAAGAAATTTTATGTGTCAACTCAGACACATACTTTGAATCAATGTAGTCAAGTTTAGTAGTAGCGAAAAATCTTTAATAAAGAGGCACCTGAAGAGGTGAAAGAATACTCAAAGTTTGAAGATGATGAGTAAATATTATATAATATTTGTATGATATTGGATTAATATACTATTAAGTACTCGACTGTAATGTGCAAAATTTCACTATAAAGGGAGGATTATATGTTGCAATAGTTGTTGTAAACCAGTATAAAAATACTTGAGTCTCTTCTTTATCTCAATTCTATAATTTAATTCCAATTATTTATGATTCAACTTTATTTTACTCAAATTGTTTTACAATCATAAATTGAATGTATTGTTAAAGAACATATCTTTTGATTTAGCATAGAAAATGTTTTCATAAATGGGCAACACAATTCCATCAACCCTTTTTTGTATTTTTCAGCACCTTCAACTTTGCTATTCACTAGTGAGCTAGACTTTAACACCTTTGTCAACAAACTCCAAGGCCATAACGGTTTCTTTCGTCCTCGACTATTCAAATGAAACACATAACAAATGAAACACATAAACTCCAAGGCCTTTTGTTTGGCCCTTGATTCTCCTACTGAAAGATTATCCCTTTTTCCTTTTGTTCTCAATAATAGTGTTCCTTGTAATTGTGTCCACCTTAATGAGCATAACTACTCTTATTGGAGTTAGGTGATGAATTTTTTTTAAGGAAAAATATATGTGGAGTTATATTAATGGAACTTCTATTAAGCTTACAAATAAAAAGGATGAAGCAAAAAATGCAAGAGAATTGAAAACACGGATTGTTAGTAATTCAAAAATCATTATATTAATTAATAATTTAGATAATCAATTCATGAGTGTGCAACTAGTAAAATATGATACTACTAAATAGATTTGAGATCCTTAAAAAAAATATGTTAAGTCTAATTTTGCAAAATAGTGTCATCTAGAAAGTGATATAAGGGCTCTTGAGTAAAACAATATGACCATTCAAGAATTCTATTCGCAGTTGACTAATTTGTGAGATTAATTAACTCTAGTGAATTATGTTGAATTGAAAGCTTTCAATGTGTGCTTTGATAAGAGAGAAGAACAATGTTTGTTTTGGTTTTTTATGACTATTTGTGATAATTGAGGACCTTCATGGGGTTATTCTACACTGTACTCCTATTTCTAGTATTGAGTCAGAAGTCAACGAATATGGTTGAAGAAAAAATCAATCTATAAACCCATTCTCATGTATCAGATAATGTAATTTTCTCTGCTAATCCATTTGTTTATCCTACTCTTGTTCACAAAAAAAAATCTCAAGAAAGAGTTGAACATGAAAGGGATAAACATGCATTTTGCAAAGAAAAACGTCACTGAAAAACAAATTATGTTATACAGCTTTCTTCTCTTCACTTAATAGATTAACTATCTCATCAAATTGATTTACACATTAAGAGAGTAACAAATAATGTTATATAGATTTCTTCTCTTCAATTAATAAATTAACTATCTCATCAAATCTATTTACACATTAACAGAGTAATTTTTAATGATTTGAAGTGTTGTTTTCGTTCAAACTATCTTGTCTAATTAATTAACACATTAAATAGTTGTGTCTTAATGATTCTAATTATTGTAACCCAAAAATTATCTCATCTAATTGATTATTCCACACTTAATCTATTAACCAAGGACTTAATTCGTTAATCTTATTCAAACGTTGACACTTAGTGATTTTCTATATTTTCATGCTACATAATCGATTAAATTTGTTCGTGTAATTGAGTAACACATTAATTTCAACACATTTAAGCAATTAATATGCCCTATTTATTTATTTATTTAGTTATTTATTTATTTATGATTATATCACGTTCACAAACCCTCTCCGTCCTAAATATGTATGTCAACAAGTAAGGCATGTTCATCATCAACATTGATACCAGTTTGAACAATACAACCCTTATCTGCTATTTATTTATATAAAAGCTATCTTAATCATCACCATTATCAATATTGATACCATTTAAAAGAAAATAATCCATTTGATGACATATGTATCATAAAAATATCCTAATCATCAATAACAACAACATAATCATTGTAGCAATTGTACACAACTCTATCAACCATTATTAACTTTTAATACTCTTTAATCATAAGGTTAACCATGTTACCTTTGATACTTTGTTCTTCAATTAATCAGATTACCTAATCGATTAACTCATTTACTTAGACAGTTTCATCAATTATGATAATTCTAATCAATTAACCATCGCATCAAATTGATTACACATTAAGTTAGTCAATTTTAATGATTCTAACTATTTTAATAAATTAACTATCCCATCTAATCAATTAACACATTAACTTAATCAAATTTAATGATTCTATTGATTTTAAATGATTAACTCTCTCATCTAATTGATTAAATTTCACTTAACCCATCAAACAAAGAATTAATTCAATAATCTTAGTCACAACAAGTAAACACTTATGATTTGTTTGATTATGTTTTACTTTTTAAAAATTATTTTATAAATAAATTTTAGAAAATTATTTTTTAAAAAAAAAATTAAAAATATTTGTTTGGTAACTCCAATTTTTAAAATAGTTTTTAACTAAATAGTTAAAAAAACGAGAAAAAAAAACGATGTTTTGCTTTTTATGTTTTAAAAAGTAAAATTTTAAAAATAGTTTTACAAAATAGTTTTTAAAAACAAGTAATCCAAACAAATTTTTTAATTTTTAAATTTTAAATATTAAAATAAAGTTTTTGAAATGTGAATCAAACAAGCCCTAAATGATTTTTTGGATTTTCCAGTTAACTAATTGATTAACTCTGATCATCTAATCAATTAACAAATTAATTTTTAATACATCTAATTGCTTATTCTTCTACTTTATCTTATCAATTAATATATTAATTTCCACACATCTATTAGATTAATCCACATATTAAATTTATTCATCTAATGGACTAAACACAAATTATCACACAAATCATCACCCCAGAACATCTACTATAGTTATGCAAACATATAAGTCACATATTTCAACACTCAATAATTATAATCTATTGTAATTATAAGATATCTCCTTCGTTTTTTAGTTTTAGACTTAATATTTTGAGTGATGTGAAACATATTTACTCTAGATGATAATTGATGTGATAAATTTGGGCCTGATTAAAATGTGAATAGTGAAAAACATTATTCTTGGTTAGTGAAAAAATGGCGGAAGCTTTAATAATCAATCAACGAGTTTTAGAGTTTTCTGATTTAGCGAATAAGAAAGCATACAAGAGAATGAGTATATGCAGCCTTGAGTAAATATTTGACTTCCTTCATGCATGTTCTACATTGCAGAACATGATTAATAACTTGGTTGTTTTTTAATCATGGCTTTTCTGATGTTGAAATCATTTTTAGGGACAAAAATCCATTATTAGGTTCAAACTGAAGTATTAATCGTTTTTAGTTCAAAATACAAATAGTTTTAAACTTTTGAAAACAAAATCAATCTTTTAAAGTTTATAAATCTATTTTATATTAAAATTCAAATAAATTCTAAAAATTAGAGGGAATTAGTCCATTAATAAACAATACTTAATCGATAAATTGAATCGATATTACTACCATCTCGTGAACAAGCACAAATTCATCTAAAAGATCAATTATTGAACATCTAAAGTATGTAATGCACTTAGTATTCAATAATACTATTTCTAAATACCAACAACTAATCACTCAATAAAATCAGCATTATCAATAATGATTTAATAAAATTAAAACCATTACTATAATATGCTAACTTTTAATATGAAAATATACAGATATATACTTTTATAAATAATTCAAAATACTTTTATTTATGAAAAATTTCAAAATACTTTCATATAATAATTTAACAATTATTATTATTATTTTTATTATTATATTTTAATTTTTTTTTATAAACAAAATAATAAATATCATAAGAAATTCTCATACACAACCGCGAAGTCTTAAATTTAAATATAAAAAATTATATTCAACTTAACAATATCAATATTTATTAGTTGAATTAAATCTTACGAACATTAACATTATTATTATTATTATTATTATTATTATTATTAATATATTATTATTATTATTATTATATATTATATTTGTAAATCAACTCATACTCCGATATAATTGAAAGATTAACATTTTGAATTGAGTTTGAACTATAAATATCAATCATTGTGACATATGATGATGGCTCTTTATTATAATAATAATAATAATAATAATAATAATAATAATAATAATAAAATTATTATTATTATTATTATTATTATTATTAGTAAGTAAATATCAACAAGTGCTCTATTCGAACATGTAAATAAAGTATTAAAATTTATGTATTTAATTTTTAAAAATTTAAATTTTATTATTTTAAGTGTAAAATTTCTATTTTTAAGATTACTTTTCAGAACGAAAAAAAAACCTTATTGTTATTATTATGGAAATGTAAGAAAAATCAACTTTGAAAATAATGATGAGAAGAAGGGATTATTACGAGAGGGTAGGGGAATATCAAAGAAGAGGACACGGTGAAAGGATTTGGTGACATGTGAGTGTTTGCCTATTGGAATCATAGTGGCCCATGCCAGAGAATAATATGGTATCTAGCAATGATGATATACCCCTAACCCTCTTCTACCACCAATTTCTTCTCTATGGTGTACTCAGTTTCTCTCAGTTTTCAGTGTCATGTTCAGAAAGAGGGAGTGACACTACTGCAATCAATACATTCTCATAGAATAGCTATTGATTACATTTTCAATGTCCTTATCCAGCTTTTACATATTTCTAGTCAGAAAATTAAGCATAACTTTGCATATGCACCTTTCTTATTAATGTTGTCCTCTCTTTACCTATTTATGTTAAATATGGACAATATATCGTGTTAGCTTTAAATTGTATTCTTTTACTTTTTTTTCTATTCACTATCCTACTCGCATGTTGTGATTCGATTATCGTCAATTTAGACTATTAGCCAGTTATTATTGTTATTTTTTTTTTACGGAAAGCCGGTTATTATTATTATTATTATACAGTGAAAAGTTGTTTGCAAATTGGTTCGCATTTTTTTCGCAAAGTAATTATTGCCGCTAACTACATTTTAATATAATATTTTTACGATGTCTACCTTATAAATAATGAATAATTATAAAGAATTTTCTTTCGCAAACGTATGTTTCACGAACATTAACATTATACAGTGAAAAGTAGTTTGGAAATTTGTTCACATTTTATCATTTCGATATCATAATTTTACAGTGTCTACCTGATAAAAAATAATTAATTATTAAAATATATTGCAAAAATATGTTTCACGAACAAGGGTGGCAACAAAAGCAGTCAAATTTGACCCGATCTACTTTGCTGACTAGGTGGGTAGGTCCCCATTTTAGTATGTGGTACAGTATAACTGATCTAAGGGAGTCAGAGTAAAACTACTAAGAAATTTCTCCTACTATCCCACGTTATATATAAATTATTTAATTTACTTTTTAAAAAAAATTATTATTATTTTATTTTAATAAGTTAAGAAAAAATTTAAAAAATAAATTTCCAAACACATATTTTTTTTTAAATTTGAATTTTCTATTGAAAAATATTTTGATATATAAAAAGTTCAAATTTTTAAAATATATCTAAAAGTTTGATTAAATTTTCTGTTACAACAAACAGTGCTGAAAATAGGTACATAAAGATAAAAAAAGAAATCCAACCGAAAATATTTTTTTTAATATTTTCTAATATTTAAAGTTCAAATATTTTAAAATACATGAGTTCCATAGAAAAATTAAAATTTTTCGAAATTGGAGTGATGTGAAAAAATGATGAAATATATAATTTATATAAAATATAAACAAATATGAGAGGTCGTGATAAAATTTTTAATTGATAAAACAGCTATTCTAGATTTATAAAAAGAAAATTAAAATTTTACTTAATAAAAACATCTTAACAAAGTTCTATACTAAATAAAAAACTTTCATACTTTTAAATTTAAAATTAATAAAATATTTTCCAAAATTAATATTTTTTAATAAATGTTAAATTATAAGTAGTTTTTATTCTAAAATGTAATTTTAAATAAAAAATATAACAATTTTATTAAAATGTTATTATAAATTTTAAAAGACTTTATAATAAAATTGGCTCGTTTGGCCCTACTTGTGTTTGCACAATGAAAATCAACCGGACAATGAAAATAAAATTGGACTGAATTAGCAGGTTCAACTTGGTTCATATGTAAACTAAGATTGCAAGTGGTTTTTATAAACAATTTTGCTTCCAACACCCCTTATTTTATTTCCCACACCCCTCAATATTTTTTAACCACAAAATACTCAAATTGTCTTTTTCTATTAATTCAATTAACCACTCAACTTTCATCTTCATTACCCTCATCTTCAACTTCAACCAACTTCAACCTTCTTCTTTATTCTTCAATCATCTTCAATCATTTTGATACATTTGATGTTCAATAAACTTGAATTATGTTGAACATCTTAATCATTTTCATCATCCTCATCATCCAAATCAAGTAGGTATGAAATTTTTTTCCAGATCTGAGTTTCGTACGTGAACTCAATTCACGTACCCTCACGTGAATTAAATTCACGTAGCTGATAAAAATCCAAAAATTTTCAATTTATGTGAATCTAATTCACGTACACCTACGTGAATTAAGATTGCGCAAGATAATGGATGTGAACTACATATTTTTGATAACGACAAGACCACCGATTATGGACAATGCAACAAGATAAAAAAAAAGGATCAAAATGTCTTCACAATAAGCTCCAAAGTCCAAATAATAAATGATAAAATGTAAAGGTATATGATACAAATCAATAGTTCAAATACTTGAGAACAATTTATATGTACATATGCATTTAACATATTTTCAAAAGTCAAAACAACATTAACAAAACATTTAAAATCATATTTTTGACTAAGTACAAAAGTGTATTCGAATACAACTTAAGTCAGAAGCAAAAATTTGAATGTTGTATTCGACTACACACATCTGTAGTCAAATACAAGTTAAGTCAGTGGCAAAAATTCTTTTTGTGTATTCGACAACACACATATGTAGTCGAATACAAGCTAAGTCAGTGGCTAATTTTACTAATCTGTATTCGACTACACCAATGTGTATTCGAATACAAGATGAAAAATTTGAATATTTTTGAACGTTAAAAAGAGGTGTATTTGAATACACATATCCTGTATTCGAATACAACTAGAAACATTACAATTTTTCAGAACTGGGATGTCTCTAGAACATTGTAATTTTTCATCAAACCTCTTGGATCAATGGCCATGAATCTGAAGGGATATTTATGGAGTATAAATACCCCATAACTTCAGATCAAAGGTCAACCATCCTGGAATCCATACATTGAACAATTGTGAATAAATTTCTGATTTTATACTAAGTACTTGCATTCCATTTTCATATCATTATATAAAGTTCTCAAGTACTTGGATTGCTATTGAGTTGTTTATCAATATACCACATCTTAGACTCATTCAAACCTTATTGTATCATTTGTAAAAGATAGCCTCATCTAAGATAGTGGTGTGCTATCTTAGAAGAATTGTTAGAAGTTTGTAGCAAGAATCCCAGGGTGGGAGTTGTACATTTTCTGACAAGTATTGAATTAATCTCTTGTGGTGTGCAAGAGGATTGGACGTACCCTTGGTTATAAGGGGAACCAGTATAAATCTTGAAGAATCCATTTAGTTACTGCAATTTATTATTAAGCCTTTTTTTTCAACTTAGATAATTCAACTACCATATCACTAAAAACAAGAAAATTTATCAACACCTAATTCACCCCCCCCCCCCCCCTCTCTTAGGCGTACTTCAGTACTTACAATGGAGATTGTATGTTGATGTAACATACGTGAACTGAGAATACGTAGGCATACCTAAACTCAATTCACGTATCTAACAAGTGAATTGAATTCACGTGAACTAAGTTCACGTAAAAAAAGAATTTTTTTTTCAAATTATACATACATGAAGTGAGTTCACGTAGGGTCGCTAAATTTGAAATCACGTAAGTGATATGTGAATTCAGTTCACGTAGGATCCCTAAATTTGAAATCACGTATGTGATACGTGAACTGAGTTCACGTAGGGCAATATTTTAGTTTTTTGAATATTTTTAGTTTTGTTAATTTAGGTAACTAAATTATTCTATTTTTTATAAACTATTTAAACTATTTAAACTACTTTACACTTAATTTAGGAGAATAAATTATGTATAGCACAGTATCAAAAAACATAACAAAAGTCCACAACACAGCCAATAAAAGATATCAAATAAAAATATATTATTTTTTGAAATATTTGAATAAATCTTGAAAATAGATATTTTAAAATTTTATAACATTTGAAAACTTTATTCACATACTATAGTCAGTTTGAATGACAAAATTTTAGTTTTAACGTTTAAAATAATTAAAATAAAAAATAATCAGTGCAGTTATGTAAACATACAACATATTCTCTAACACATAAAAATGAAAATTAAATGCAATAAAAGATATTAAATAAAATAAATGTATTTTAGACGTTTCAATATGCATTCATTTCGATCAAGCAACATCAGCATAACTCATTAACTAGTCAGTACAAATATTTACACACAAAGATAGAATTAAATGCATTTATGGAAATTAAATATAATATTTTGCATTAAATAAAATTGATTTTACAAAATTTGAAATTAGAAACTTTGAGCAAACACTTCTATACACACCAAAAAATGGGAATTCATTACAATAATATACATAAAGTAAAGATATTACAAAATTAAAAAATAAAATATTTAACCAAACAATTTAGATCTAAATAAAGGATTCTCATTCACTTAGAAAATAAACAAAATATGAAAAATTAGAATTTATTACACCTCCATTAATAGAAATTTTAATTTTTTTGAAATCATAATTTGTACATAAACGTGAACTCCTTAAAAAAAATTTATCCTAGTGAACTGAACTCGTTGCCTATTTTTCCTTCCTACGTGAACTCCTTCAAAAAACATTGTGCCTACGTGAACTCAGTTCATGTACGTGAACTCCTTTGCCATTTTTTCCTTCCTACGTACGTGAACTCCTTGCCATTTTTTCCTTCCTACGTGAACTCTTTCCCAATTTTTCCCAAACTACGTGAACTTCACGTCCACATACGTAAATTGAGTTCACGTAGAGCATTTCAGTTCACGTAAGCAAGCAGACTCAGAATACGTGAACTCAATTCACGTTCATCATTTCAACAGTTCACGTTCTCACTTCATTTCAACAGAAAACACGGAAAACCCATAAACCCAGAAAATCCCTAAACCCAAAAAACGCTCTTAAACCCATAAAACCTTAAAACACCCAGAAAACCTTAAGTTGTTGAAGATGAAGGAAATGAAGATGTAAGGTTGAAGGAGATGAAGGTGGGTTGAAGGAGATGAATTTAGAAATGTGGTATTTAATTGAATAAAGAGGGAAGGGCAATTTGGATATTTTGAGTTTAAATTTTTTTTTATGAGTGTGGGAAGTAATATGAGGGGTGTGGGAAGTAAAATTGTTTTATAAATTATAGCCTCGAAAAACCGGTGATCAGTCAAATCAGGATTGGAACTCAAAAATCGAACCGGTAGTTACTCAAAAATCGGTTTCCAATTTTTTATTTAAAAAACCCAGTGTTATCTCTCACATCTCAAAAATAGCAACGCGAAATAATTTAGATTTTAGAATGTGTAGATGCAAAAAGAAGAGGAGAATGGAAGATGCTTGGTTGTGAGAAAAAGAAGAGAATAGCAGAACAAGATAACAAAAAAAAAAAAAAGGATGTTTGTGTATAGCATATCAAAGCGTTCATGATCGCAATTCCTTCCTGCACTTTGGTTTTTCCTTTTCAATATGACCAAATTTTTTGTAGAGATGCACAGTGAATGTCGGCACAAAACTTATGTGTTGGTTGGACTTGTTTAGGGTAATATTGGGCCTAACGTAGAATTCAATTATCCGAGAGAATTGGATTTCATAATTCTAGGTTTAACTCATATTCTACATTTTATCATTTTTAAAAAATGTTTTTGTAGAATATAGTTTTTATATATATATAAAAAAATTTTGAAATATTTTTTATGAAATTTTATTTTTAATTTTTTTACATAACAAAAATATTATTTTTAAAATTTCTATCATGCAAAATATTTCTCAGTTTTTTAAACATATAAAAAATTCTGAATTTTAAAATTTTTTAATATGAAATTATTTTTACATACCATAATTTATTTTATTATTTTTTAAATCTGTTTTACATATCTCAAAATTTACTTTTGAAATTTTTGATAAACAAATTTTTTTCTACGTATCCAAAATTTTGAGTTTTTGAAATTTCTACTATGAAAAAAAAATTCTGCATTTTGTTTACATATAGAAAATTTAATTTTTCAAAATTTTCAATATGAATTTTATTTTTCTTAATTTATTTTATTGAAAATTTCATTTTCAAAATTTTTGGTATGTAAAATATTTACCTCTTTTTTCTATACATTAAAAATTTCAAATTTAAAATGAAATTTTTGATATGTTAATTTTTAAATTGGATTTTAGAAAACATGTTTCATACTAAAAATTTTGTATTTGTGTGGTGTTCAAAATTGGTTCAAAATTTTTCAATATAATAAGATGAAAATAATATGAATAAAATTAGATTTTTCAAGTATTGTGGGGTAGGGATCAAAAGTGTGGGGATATAAACTTCAGTTTTCTTTTTAACTATTCTATTAAATATAAACTATAATTGGGTCTAACTTATACTTTATAAGATATGATTTTCCTAAAATATATATAAAAATTAAGTTTTATATTAATATTTGATATGATTTTTATTTATCTATTTTTTTTAATTATTTAGTTTAACTATAATTGAATTTTATATTTTAAAAATTGACTCTAACACTAACTCGGCGAAATTACAAAGTGTAGTTACTAGAGTAATATATTGAACTGTATGATTGAATCAGATAACTTAGATCTTTATAAAAAAAACAATTATTTATATTCAAAAGTTTGTGTGATAAAAAAAAATATAAAAAATTGATTATGCTTTGTAAGTTATGATTTTCCTAAAATATATATAAAAATTAAGTTTTGCAATAATATTTGGTACCGTTTTTATTTATGTATTTTTTAATTATTTAGTTTAGTCATAATTGAATTCAATGTTTTAAAAATTGACTCTAACACTAATTCGAAGTTACAAAGTGACATGATTATTAGTTGATTGTTGGAGTCATATATTGATTTGTATGACCGAATCAAATAATTCAGTCTTTATAAAAAGCAATTGTTTATATTTAAAATTTTGTGTGATAAAACAAAAACTTAATTTATATACGTTATTTGTTTAATTTTTTTAAATTATCAATGAATTATAATCATCAAATTATTAAAAATATTTGAGATTAATTATGATCATTTTAAAGTCATAATATAAATAATTATTATTGGTCGAATATAAAACTTTGTATAGGAAAATGAATCTCAAAAAACATATATCCATTTATACTTTTATCAGTTTATAGTAAAAAAAAATTAATTTATACTTTTTACGAATTTAATAACAATAGCTATAGTAATAATCATGCGACATTTATTATAATAATAATAACATAACATTTTTTAGAACTTTTCGTAACGTTATTGATTTTTAAGAACTTTTCTTATTGATTTTGAGAAGGGTTCGTATGCATAAAAAAGGAAAAAGGCTTCAGGAAGAAAGATAAAAAAACAAGAAAAGAAGCTGTGTATTTAATCTTTAGAACAAGGTCTCAAGTAAAACCTTAAATGTGTGCTGCCATCCTACCATTTCTTCTTCTCTGAAAATCTACTAGTGCATCTTTATTTTATTTTATTTTAATTTTTTTACGTGCGTTTGTTCTCCTCTGTTTATACTTCGTTTTTAATATTTTGAACTAAGCCGGCTTAGAAAATTGGACGACTCACCGATTTCACTCGATTTTGACCAAATCACACCAACTTTGACAAGTTCAAAATGCATGTCTGTTGACTAGGTAGATCGGCTCGGTCTTTCCTTTAATCCACGGTCATATCTACCTAGAGACTCTTCACTCTACAATTTTAAAAGTCATAAAAATTTAATTATTATTTTTTGTCAATTTTGACTGACTTTCTTGATTAATCAATGTAGATGAGATTTGTTCGGATTGGTCAATAGACATTATATTTTGAATTGTGAATTTAACATTTAAATTTGAATATAAAACTTGTCACATGTGATGTTTTTTTAGTAGGATGTGATGAAAAAAATTAATAGGAAGTTTGAAGTTTTGGAAGTTAATTGCTCTTTTGAAACACGTGATAAGATTGATAAATGATATAATATAAAATTTAATAAAATTAAGAGTAATAAAATTAACAGTAATCTATTTTATATTTGACGTGTACATAATAATAAATAATCTAATTTTATTAGATCGTACACTCGTATAATGCACGGATGAATGAAATCAAATTTTTCAAGAATAAAATTTTATTAAATATTACAATTAAAAACTCTAAAAAAAAATGTTACATGTTGGATTATTTTATTTTGGACTAGTATAGTCGAATTAATTTTTGTCTAATACTCATATTAATTAAATGTCAAAATATTAGAATGTGTAGTCTCAATTATATAATCATTATTATTGAATTTAATTGGGATTATTGTTATTATTAAGCATTTATATGTCTATTCCATATAGGATAAAGAGAGACCCCTATCTGTATTCCACTAGTGATAATAAAGAGGTGTGGAATCTCAATAAACTTTTCCACTATTGGGCTTTTCTTGTGGTACTTGGATGAACTAACTTACCTAGTATTTATTATTGCAAGTCATAATAAACTTTTCATATTCACCCCACTGTTAGAAGTGTTTAATAATACAATAATCTCAATTAAATCCAACAATAATAATCACATAGTTGAGATTAACAGTTACAACACATTATAATATTTTGACATCTAATTAATGTGAGTATAAGACAAATTATTTCGATTATGTTAATCTAAAATAAAATAATTCAACAATCTTCTACTTAAACAAGATGTCAAAAAATAAAAAATAAAAAATTGAATAAACATTTTCAAAATATGGTCCAACAACAAGATTATAAGCGTCATAGTATCATTTTGATAAGAAAATTGATATCATATATGCCAAACACTCATATTTTGATGACTCAACTACAACATAAATGTGATATATGAGAAGGGATACAATTGATGAATCACATGATTCTAAAATAATGGCCCTAGCATTTACTATATATATTCTCCCACTAACTCAAGGTATCAAAAGATCTCTCAACATCCATATAAGTTACATGATCTACAAAATAAAATAAAACTTTAACAGTCAAACCCTTAGTTAAGGTATCTACCACAATAAACTAGGTATGTATTCAAGTATTTCCCACGTACACCAATTATATAAACAATATCTAAGATATGTACACATTTGAACATATGTATGACTCATGACAACAGAAGCATACGATACCATTTCATTTTTTTTCTTCATTTCTTTATCATTTCTTAGACCCAATAAAACGCTTTTTTAAATATACCAATTCATATCAAATATCAATAGCTAATGTCATTGTAATCCCGCCAAATGGTATTGAATTACAAAGCACAATTAAATCTCATAACATCTAAACTACGACTTTAGAACTAATATCAATAGGATATTAAATCTCTAAATTTGTAATACTCAATAAATTTATCAAAGACTATAACATTTTCACTATAAGTCTCTACATAATAAACAAAATAATATTATTAAATAGATAATATTTGTGTCTCAAATTTATAGATAATTGACATATAAGATTCTACTACTCAATAGAGAATAATAGTTGAGTTATCAATATAATTTTTTTTTTATTGATTAAAATTATTGTTGAACTATCTTCTCTATCAAATATGATCATGTCAAACAATGTCACATTGATAAGATATGTTTGATGCTTTGCATAATAACATTACAATAAAAATCCCAAATAATAGGTCTCAAGAGTAATATAATAACACAAAGTACAATTGTCATGGGACACTAATTTTAATACTCATAGGATACTCTAAGTGTCGTTAACATGGGTATAAAACGAATACTAACAAAATTGTATAAACAACAACTTATTAATGGAGTATGATTATTATAAATATGATGTTAATTAAAATAAAAATAAATTTAATTATTTATTTAAAACAAAATCCATACAATTGTACTTACGATAGATGAGATTATAATTATATAAATTAAAATTTCTTAAGCTTAATAGAATAAAATAAATTAATGTCATACATAAAAAAAAATATTTAATTTATATTTTAAAGAAAATTCAACTTTATTCATACTGAAATAAGAGTAAGGTATGCTTAAAAGTATTTTAAAATAACATATTATAAACTATGACTTTAAAATCTATATATGAAAGAGTATAAATATTATTATTTTTAAAGTCAATATATAATATAAAAGTGCATAAAATAATTTATATTCATCCATAATAGAACTCTCAAAATATTTAAATTTAAAATACTATTGCTATAATTTTAAATACGAACAATATAAAATGGAATATATAAAAAGAAATAAAAAATGATAGCTGGGTTCATATTATGTAAAAGAACATCACTTTTATATATATTTACATATTTATAATTTTAAATAGAGAGTAAACTATCATTTAATAAATTTCTCCAAATATGCAATCATATAATAAGTCACAATCATTAGAAATCACGTCAACAAGACAAACTGATAGAGTAAGTACAATATAAATATAATACTTAGTGCAACAATATTCACATTTTGTCACAATCGGTCACGGGACAGAGAGAACACAATTGCACAAAAATTTCAAAATTAAAATATTAATTTCAATTATTTTTAGATTACACAAGAATAAATAAAACACCAAATATATCACTATCCAACAAAAATATTATATATATATATATAGTCTCTTAGTTTAATATTGGAGATATGATCAATAAAATAAGAGTTAACAATACGATCAGTAATATTATCCTTAAATATTTTTGTTTGTATCTTCAATTTCTACTTTGTTTAAAACAACATTAATATTTTTAACGATATACTTCTTCAACAAATTATTTATATATTGTTAACTCTTATTTTATTGATCATATCTCCAATATTAAACTAGGAGGCACTATTATTATTCAAGAATTTTTTCTCTTTGAATAGGAAAAATTTGATAATATTGTAATGAAACATCTTACTTGAATTCAGTTAATTTTAGGGATTCAAAAACTATTCCATAAACGCTTCAGAAATATCAGTTACAAGCTACACATAGTCTTAAAAATGTAATTTATGAGACTTTTCATTCCAACATATCTAATTCAGCTAACACATAACATTTATGAGATAATCATCAATATCAATATATGTTTACTATTGATTCTTGAAGTGACGCAGTGTTTGAATAGAACAATGACTATAAAATATCTTTTGATTTGAAAGTTAACTCAAAAGTTATTGTTATTAATAGTAAATTTACATCTCAAGATTCCTCACGACTTAGAGATTGACACAACAATGGTCATGACAGAAATGACGAACCGGAAAAAAAATGTATGTTAGCTCAAAACAAGGAAGAAGACCTCAGCAAAATCAAATTTTAGGTTCGATAGTCAATATATTATACATAAAAAATATATTAACACCCAATAATACTCGTTCAAAAATGGTTCATCAAACTTTATCTACAAAAATAATGTTAATTTAAAAATATTAATTTTATCCTTAAATAACAATATTTAATTAAATTGAAATTATATGCAAAAATAAAAAAAAATATTTATAAAAGATAACCTGTAAATTTTTAGAAGAAAAAAAAAGATCCAAAGTGATTACGCTACCACTTGAAGAATATTTTTTAGAGATTAATTTAAAGGATGCTTGCAATAGTCAAACAGAAAGGAGATCTAAAGTGACTACCACTCACAATATGTTTGTAAATTTAAAATTTAAAGGTCTTGTTGATTATCGAACAAGAAGGTGATTTAAAATGTTCATTACAAAGAACTTATTTTAATGAAAATTTGAACTTATATAGTTAGATCAGTTAGATAATAATAATAATAATAATAATAATAATAATAATAATAATAATAATAATATTATTATTATTATTATTATTATTATTATTATTATTATTATTATTATTATTATGGATTAGGAGTCTAAGATTGACTAATAACCAAAAGATAAGAACAATTACATAAAAAATGGACTAGCTGGCCATCAATAAAACTAATACCATATTGTTGAGAAAAAATCTCTAATAATTTTTTAAATATGATATACATTTATAATTAAATGATTGAGAGATTTTACAAAAATTGTTATTTAATATGAGCTGTTGAGTGATTCTTTTAAGATAAGAAATAATAATAAAAAAGAATTAAAGCATTAATAATTGATTTATAAGGAAAAACTAACATTCTAACACTTTAAAAAGTTTTGTTATGAGAAGAATAAAAAGTTAATTTATTCGAATACATGAAGGATTAAGTACAAAAGGAAGAATATTCAAATATCTCGTGGCTCATTTAAGACAAATGAAATATTCGTTACGATAAATAATAAATATAATTGGATAATTCAAATATCAAATTTTGTTCAACCGATTAAAAATAATTTAAAAATAATAATAATATATTTAATAAACATTATATACTTATTATTATTAAGTAAACAATCATCATTTTAATCTAATATAATTTTGAATTTATATAGATTTCCACTATATTACCGAAAATAAAATAAAGATACTCTAATTTTTTCTCCCTAATTTCTTTTTTGCTTTTGCCTGTCTTTTCCTTCTAGCTTTCCTTTTCTTTTAGCCAGCTACAAACCCCTTTTCATGATTTGTGATGCTTCCATGCCTTGAAGCAGGAAGCACCCCTCCCCTCTTTATTTTATTTTTGTGTTATAGCCTAATAAGGTTATAATTTTTACTACCTGTATACTCATAAAAAAGATAGGTTACATGTTTCTCTATGAGATTATTTAATTTTTACTACAAAACAATGAAATTTCAAGAACTCAATTTTATTTAATGGAGACATAGACTCATCGTTTAAGTCTATATATTGATAAAAAAAAAAAAATAAGCAAAAAGAGGGGAATTTTTGTTTTTTTCTTTATATATGATTTGTTTTACTATTACATTATACATACAAATAAAAAATTATATTTACGATCTTCCAATCTTGTGTTGTCATGCTTATTGTTTATTTATTAATTTCTTTATTTTTTTCTTCAATTATCAACATTAGAAATTGTAAACCAAAAACAAATAATTAAGTATGCAAATATCATAAAAAATTAAGATAAGTTAAAAGAGAAAAAAAAATGGGGACTCAATGTCGTCGTTGCTGCTAGGGGTGGACAAAATTCAATTATGAACTAGAACTGTTTAAAAATTGAACCGAACTGGTTTTCAATTTAAAAAATTGAACCAAACTGATATTAAGTTCAAAAAACCGAACCGAACTGTTTTATAAATTGGTGCACTGGTTTTTTTGAACCGAACCGGTTTAACTAAATTTTTTATTTATATAAGCCAAATTTTCCATAATTATTTCTAAAACAAATTTGGTTCAAGTTTTTTTAAATAAAAACCGGTTCGGTTCAGTTCGGTTCTGTAGTTTGGTTCAGTTTTTGGTATTTTTTGTTAGACATAAGTCCTCTTGATCATGATTTTGACATAATTAACAAACATACAATGTACATGCATCATTTGATAAAACTAACAGTTTGAACTGCGTAACATTTTAGGAAAAACAAGCAAACACTATACACTTGGACAAAAGCTTGGAACACAAGGAATCAAGCAAAATTGGAGGATGTGTTGAGAAAGATGCAAATCTGTCTACTATTAATAGTGGTCATAGTATTTAACAAGTAGACTCATCACTATGGTTTCATACTTAAGTATTTGTCAAAGTAAAAATGAAATCATAAAATAAGGAAATAAATCAATCAACTGATAAGTCAATTGAGTAATCAATTGGGCAATCGATTGTCTGACTCAGAACAAAAGTTTTTACTAAGTACATCGATTGGGAAATCGATTACTTAAAGTTTTTTTATAAACCTGAGTTCTGGTTTTAAACCAATCAATTGGAAAATCGATTGGGACATCAATTGAGTAATCAATTTTGTGATTCACAAAACCAACCAGTTACTGAATCAATCGATTAGCATATCGATTGTGAAAAAGTTTTTCATCAGGGATGAGTTCTGTGATCAATCAAATCAATTGGAAAATCGATTGGGACATCAATTGAGTAATCGATTTTTTGATTCACAGAACCAACTAGTTACTGATTCAATCGATTGACAAATCGATTGTGAAAAAGTTTTTCATCAGGGATGAGTTCTATGATCAATCAAATTGATTGGACAATCAATTGAATTAAGTTTCTTAAACTACAAGTTTTGTCGCAATCGATTAGGTAATCGATTGAAAGAATGAACTGGTTAATCATTTATCAAAAACATATTTCCTAGTCGATTGACACATTGATTTCAACTAAATGGCTGAGCTACTGTAACAAGCCAAATCGATTGAACTAAATATCTGAGTCACTATGACTAGTAAAATTGATTGACGAATCGATTGAAGCAAAACATTTGAGTCATTGTGATCAGTTCAATCGATTGACAAATAGATTAAAGTAAAGGTTTGTGTTACATGGAGAAATCAGCCAATTGCCAAATCGATTATGTTAATAAATACGAGTCGACTGAGTAATCGATTGTTTTGATCTTGTTGTTTGAAAAAAACACCTATAATCGATTATTCAATCGATTCAGATAAGAACTTAGCTTCAGTTTCTGATTTATGCATTAAAAGAATCAATTGGCAAATCAATTCATTTCTATATGTTCAAGATTCAAGAAAAACAAGAAACATGATAATCGATTGGGCAATCGATTAAGCTAGTTTTAAACGATTATAAAATCGATTGAGAAATCGATTTAACTGTTGTTTTTCTGAACATATATAAACTGAATCAATCACAATAACTTTAACAATAATTCATTACACGTTTTCATAACACAGAAATCAGGAAAAACACTTTGAGAGAAATAATTGTAACCACACACAAAATACTCATTTGGCAAATTCCTTTTGGTTGAAATTCATATTGTGATTGAGTCATCATCATTAGTCCTCTTTTATCTTTTATGTAAAAACTATTGTAAAGAAAGTTCTGGAAAATCCAGTGGTGTAAACTGGTGACTATCTTTGTTGGTGCGTGTGTTCATCAAGAAGAAGTCTCATCTTGATCTCGTGAGGGTTTGGCGAGTAACTCTAGGGATAAGGTGGTGTTGTAATAGAAGTGAGTGAGTTGGATAGATAGGCCATGATTGAGCTAGAAAATCTATAAAAAAGTACTCAATTCAATTCTATTGGAAAGGCTGAAATGTGGTTTAGATTTCAGGACTGGATGTAGGCTATCAAACTGATAGCCGAACCAGTATAAATCCTGGTGCACGATTTTCTTATCTTTTCTATTTATTTGATGTTGCATGAATGCTTATTCTTGAATGTCTGTATTGGTGCATTTCTGTCTTGATTAACATTTTGAATAAGCATTGAATCTGTATTCTTATATTGATAATACATGTATTTGTAAATCTTTGTTTTCCTGAATAAATTTTGTAAACTGTCATTGTTAACTTGGTTAATAATCTTGTAAAATTAGTGAAGTCATTTCATATAATTTTTAACAAATAGAGGCCATAATTTCCTATATTTTTGAACACCCCCATAGCTGCTGCCATCGTCGTGGTCGCGACCATCGTTGCCGCCGCCATCGCTGTCAACACAATGTTTCCTCTATACCATTTCTCTTATTTCCTTTTTTTTTCTTCCGCCTCAGCCTCTTTTTTCTTTTCCTTTCCTTTCTTTTATTTTTTCTTCTTCCTTTCTTCTCCTTCTTTTTTCCTCTTTTTCTATCTTTTTAACTCACTCGTTTCTTTTCCATCCTTTCTTTCTTCTATTTTGTTTTTCTTTTGTCTAGGTTGCTTTATATATTATTTATATTCTTTTTCCATTTTAGTTATACTAAAAAAATTTGGGTTCCAAGCCCAACTTTTTTTATTCTAACTATGTAGTCTAACTTCTTATTATTTTTTTTCTCTTTCATAGGTCTCATCCTCTTACATTTAAACATGCATATATTAAGGGGAGCCTTGATATGGTATTATATGTTTTTTTACTCTAAAATTAAAAATTCTCCAAAAATATAGACGTTTGTTATCATCAAAAAGGCGGAGATTGTTAGGACAAAGTTGGTTTGAAGAACAATGACCTTTACTTGTTTTGATGATAACATAATTTCTTTGTGGGAACAATTTAAAACACTAATGTTTTGTTTAAGTGAGCAGTTCTCATATACATAATTGTTAAATGACTTTACATTGAATTGTTTAAGGCTTGAACGAAGATAAAGGATTACCAAAATATGGCTCTGAAAACCGTATTTTAAGTTTGATGAACGTGTTCTGAAACGCGTCTCTGGAGATTTTGTTTATACAAAAAATGCTCTACTTAGTTTGGCTCTAACAAATGTGTCAAACATCTTATCATTCTTCCTTTGATAAGTACAACAAGCAAGAGATCGTCTGTCTTTGATAATTATTTCAAACATCTCATCATCTGAATTGATGGAAGTCAACCATCTAGAAAGTCAACTCTTAGATAGCAAGTCAACACTCTAATAAAGAGTCAACACTATTAAGAAGTTCCTCTACTCAATATCTTAAAATATGTTTAAATGTGCAGTTCCCATATAAGGAACTTTATATGACATTGCATTGCATCCTCTGGTGAACACACTTTAAAATGTGCCTCTAGTGACTCTATCTAATACAAACAATTCTTTCATTAGTTTTCCTCGTACATACACCCAACATTTGTTTACCTCTATATCTGACTATTTGTCTCTGAAAATCTCGTCCAACATCTGATTGTCTTCCTCTGATAATCTCATCTAGCATTTGATCATCTACCTCTGTTGAATAGTCAACACTCTTTGATAAAAAATCAACATTCAAGATAGTCAGTACGCCGATGGAAGTAATATCTCTAAATTGACTAGCTATGAAAAAGTCAACACTCCAAAAAGCCAATGCTTTAAATAGTCAATGATCTTAAGAAGATAAATTTGTGTGTCATCTGCTCAACACCCTATATCAGTTATTTGTCTAAAGGAATGTGGGACATACTCTAATCTTGATATCCTCTACTCTTTATGTTTCCATATCAAGATACATATAATAAATTACAAGGATTATTTTTGGACAAGCCTTACAAGTGAATCAATCTTTGAAAGATTTGATGCAAAAGATCATGATCCATGTTGATTTCTTGCAATTAGGACAGCGACCAAAAACTATAATTTTCTCTATAAAAAGACATGCAACCTCATTGAAATAAGGAACAACAACAATAGAACAACCGTCTTGTTTTTTGTTTTTTCTAAGTGCTCATACATATTTCTCTAAGAATGTAACTTTGTAAACACCCTATTGTGAGAGTTATTTAGAAACCCTTATACCTCTTGTTTTTCTCATTCTATAAAATCGATAACGCCATTTTTACAAAAATAGAGAAATCTTATTTACTTATTGTGCAAGTTTGTGCGGATGATATCTTTTTTAGATCCACAAAATAACTCATGTGTTAGGAATATTCAAACCTCAAGCAAAGTGAATTTGAGATGAGTATTATGGGTGAATCTAGATTCTTCATTAGTTTACATATCAAGCAATCAAAATAAGATATATAGCAAAGAACTACACAGACAAATTAAAATTAAAATGAACGAAGCCAAAATAACAGCTACTCTTGTGCATCCTTCATCAGGTTTTGATAAATAATAGCTATTTTTAATTTTTTTTACATAACAAAAATTTTATTTTTAAAATTTCTATCATGCAAAATATTTCTCAGTTGTTTATACATATAAAAAATTCTGAATTTTAAATTTTTTTAATATGAAATCATTTTTACATACTATTATTTATTTTATTATTTTTGAAATTTTCAGTATAACTTTTTTTCAATCTGTTTTACATATCCCAAAATTTGTTTTTCAAATTTTTGATAAACAAATTTTTTTCTACGTATCCAAAATTTTGAGTTTTTGAAATTTCTACTATGAAAAAAAAAATTTCTGCACTTTTTTTACATATTGAAAATTTAATTTTTCAAATATTAATTTAATTTTTCTTAATTTATTTTAGTGAAAATTTTATTTTCAAAATTTTTTATATGTAAAATATTTTTCTCTTTTATCTATATATTAAAAATTTCAAATTTAAAATGAAATTTTTGGTATGTTAATTTTTAAACTGGATGTTTGAAAACAAGTTTCATACTAAAAATTTCGTATTTGTGTGGAGTAAAAAATTGGTTCAAAATTTTTCAATATAATAAGATGAAAATAATATGAATAAAATTAGATTGTCAAGTATTCTGGGGGTAGGGATCAAAAGTGTGGGGATATAAACTTCAGTTTTCTTTTTAACTATTCAATTAAATATAAACTATAATTGGGTCTAACATATACTTTAAAAGTTATGATTTTCCTAAAATATATATAAAAATTAAGTTTTGCTTTAATATTTGATATGATTTTTATTTATCTATTTTTCTTAATTATTTAGTTTAACCATAATTGAATTCAATATTTTAAAAGTTGGCTATAAGACTACCTCGACGAGATTACAAAGTGACATGGTTACTAGTTGAACGTGGAGTAATATATTGAACTGTATGACTGAATCAGATAGCTTGGTCTTTATAAAAAACCATTGTTTATATTCAAAAGTTTGTGTGATAAAACAAAAATATAAACAATTGTTTATGCTTTATAAGTTATGATTTTCCTAAAATATATATAAAAATTAAGTTTTGCAATAATATTTGCTACGATTTTTATTTCTGTATTTTTTAATTATTTAGATTAATCATAATTGAATTCAATGTTTTAAAAATTACTCTAACACTAACTTGGTGAGGTTACAAAGTGACATGATTACTAGTTGATCGTTGGAGTCATATGACCGAATCAGATAATTCGTTTGGATAAATATGAGAACAATCCATTTGTATAACAGCTACTTCTGATAAATGTTGAGACTTGAATGGTAACATAATTTCTTTGTCCTCAATCAAAGAGGCCTACCAAAAGAAATATGTCGAGACTTGAATCAAATAACAGATTCTACTCAGCTGCCTACGAATCTGAAAAAATTAAGCAACATAAAGGGGTAAGTCACAAAGACTTAGTGAGAAGACAACAACCACCATCAATTAGAAGGAAAACACAAAAAGGCACGAATAACTGTTTTACAATCGGGTGACAATTATGTTACACAATATTACTTAAAAATCTAGAAAAAATTCTAAATTTAAATATATACACATATATAGTCATTAAACTTATAATTTAATCGCTTGACAAAAATATTTAAAAAAATCCAGTTAATATCGAAACGAAATCAAAATGAACAACCTTAAAATCATCATAAAAATCAAACAAGTAACAATACAAATTTTTAGAACCAAGAGGCGGCTTTATCTCATTGATAGCCCTTTCCTCCTAAGGGTGGCATTTCCCTTAGGGGCGGCTCCATCTAACGGATGACCTTCTCCTCTCAATTCCCGCAATGCATCATTACGTATCAATTAGGGAGCTTACATCTCATTGATAGCCCTTTCCTCCTATGGATAATATTTCTCATAGGGGCGGCTCCATCTAACAGGTAACTCACCCTAATCACAACGAGGTAACTAGGTGCAGCTATCGCAGTTAACGATTTAATAATTATAACACCGATTTCCCAAAACACGCATTTAAAATCATTTCATCGTAATTCATGAAAAACATATTCAATCGCATAACAATTCAAGATTTAAATACTTTAACTCATACGTAAATCAAATTAATAATATATTATATAACAACGACCGTTAAATTAAATAATTAACGAAATCGAGATAAAATTCAAAGGTTGTGTTTCCCAAATTTTTCAACAAATACTTTAATATAGAAAACAATAAAATAATAATAATAGCATTATAAAAATATATGACGATGATCGTCGTCAACTCACAGCTATGGAGAATCGTCTAAATTTGGTCTTCAACAACTCTCAGAGTAGCCGACAGGGTATCAATTGACAAATCTGAGTATAAAAAATATTTCCAAGACTTTAGAAAAATTATTCTATAGTTTAGCTAGCTCTAGGAAACAATAAAAATCGTTCAAATATACTCTAAGCATAAAATAAGGTTTTTATTCAAAACTACATTTTTCTATATATTCATACTAGCATTAGAGTTATGCATATACCTCAATCAGTCTCAATAAACAACTCTCAAGAGATGGGTACCCCTTTTCCTTCATTAGAACACTAACCCTAACCCAAAAATGGCAACCAAAATAATTTGTAGGAGTATGAGAAATTGTGCTTGTGGGGATGTTAAATTCCTTTTAAGTGTTGAGGATTTGGGTAATAGAGTAAGAAGAAAGAAAGGGAAAGGAAGGGAAAGAAAGAATAAAAAAAGCAACAAAAATGGGGGAGAAGAGTGTGTGTCGAGAGGGAGAGGGAGAGAGAGAAGAAATGAGAAAAATGAGGGAGTGAGATGGAAAGAGAGTGAGAGTGAGAGTGAGTGGGGTTAATTTATTTTTATTTATTTATTTATTTATTTATTTATTTATTATTATTATTATTATTATTATTATTATTATATTTTTAAAAGAAAATTGGCATGGGACGTGTCAATAAACTCCCCTTATAAAAAGTTTGTCCGTGAATTTATTTAATAAATACCACTAACCTTGAGTTTCAACATAAGTGTGGGTACTTTGTACGGATGACTTCTTCGGTTTCCCAAGTAGTTTCTTCACCAGATGGACCATGCCAAAGGACTTTTACCGAAACAATATCTTTTAAGTGTAAATGTCTCACTTGGCGATCAAATATAGCTACCGGATGCTCAACGTATGATAGACTTTCATCTAATTGTACGTCTTCATGATTAATCACATGAGAAGAGTCATGAAGATACTTTCGAAGCATCGAAATATGAAAAACTGGATGAACACCCGAGATATCCGGTGGAAGTGCCAAGCGATACGCTACTGGTCCGACCCTTTCCAAAATTTCAAATGGTCCAATGAATCTTGGACTTAGTTTTCCCTTTTTACCAAATTGCAAAACTCCTTTCATTGGTGAGACCCGTAGGAATACATGTTCTCCCACTGAAAACTCTATGGGATGACGCCTCTTATCAGAATAAGATTTTTCTCTACTCTGAGCTGTCACTAAGCGATCCCGAATCAATTTAACTTTCTCAATGGCATCTTGAACCAATTCTGGACCGACTAATTTAACTTCACCAACTTCAAACCACCCTATTAGAGACCTACACCGTCTTCCGTACAACACCTCAAACGGAGCCATATGAATACTAGATTGATAACTATTATTGTATGCAAATTCCATCAAGGGAAAATGTTGTATAGTCCTTTCAGACTAACCATCTGTTTGAGGATGAAAAGCGGTGCTAAGCTTTAAACGAGTTCCTAATGAAGTTCGGAACGATTTCCAAAATTGAGCAGTAAATTGAGCCCCACGATTAGAAATGATAGACACCGGTACACCATGCAAAGAGAAATTTTTATCTAAATAAAGTTTAGCATATTGAGATGCAGTATAAGTAGTCTTCACAGGTAAAAAGTGTGCACATTTGGTCAATCGATCTATAATCACCCACACTGAGTCATAACCCTTTTGGGTTCGTGGTAATCCTCTGACAAAATCCATAGCGATGCTTTCCCACTTCCACTTAGGTATTTCAACAGGTTGAAGTAACCTCGCAGGCTTTTGGTGCTCAGCTTTTACTTGTTGACACACTAAGCACTTAGAAACAAAATCTGCTACGTCTCTTTTCATCCCTTCCCACACAATTCTCTCAAGTCTTGATACATCTTATTCGAACCTGGGTGAATAGTGTAAGAAGAATGATGAGCCTCATCTATAATTTTCCTCCTAAAGCCCCCAACATTTGGAACACACAACTGAGACTTCAACCTCAACACACCTTTAGAATCAACTGAAAAGTCTAAAATTTTACCATTATGAACATTATGTACCATATTCACCAAGTATGGATCTTGACTTTGAGCTTCTTTGATATCACCCACTATGGTTGAACGAATTTGTATGTGGTCTAAAAATAACCTCGAATGACCAAGTTCCAATTGAATTCCACTTTCAACAACTTCTTGAAATTCTTTAACTATTGGCCTCTTTACTTCTACTATATGAGCAAGACTGCCCATGGATTTCCTACTCAAAGCATTTGCGACAACATTTGCCTTCCCTGGGTTGTATAAGTTTGTGCAATCATAATCCTTCAAGAGTTCCATCCATCTTCTTTGTCTTAAATTTAAGTCTCGCTGCTGAAAGATATACTTAAGACTTTTATGGTCAGTATGAATCTCACAAGTTTCACCATATAGATAATACCTCCAAATCTTAAGAGCAAAAATAACTGCAACCATTTCCAAATCATGTGTGGGATAGTTCACTTCATGCCTCTTGAGTTGTCTAGATGCATAGGCAATAACTTTACCTTGTTGCATAAGTACACAATCGAGATCAACTCTAGAAGCATCACAATAAACTGCATTACTCTCACCACCTATAGGTAATGCCAAAATAGGTGCTGACGTCAAGTACTCCTTCAATTTTTGAAAACTTTTCTCATATGCATCTATCCATTGGAAATCAACATTCTTATAGGTCAACCTAGTCAACGAAGATGCAATCTTTGAGAAATCCTTCACAAAACGTCGATAATAACCGGCTAAACCAAGAAAACTCCGAATCTCCTTCACTGTGGTAGGTCTGGGCCAATTCTGGACTGCTTCCACCTTACTCGGATCTACACTTATTCCATTCTTAGACACAACATATCCTAAACATGCCACACTATCCAGCCAAAACTGACATTTAGAGAATGTGGCATATAGTTGTTTATCTCTCAAGGTTTGCAAAACCAAACTTAAATGTCGCTCGTGTTCTTCTTTACTCTTGGAATAAACAAGGATGTCATCAATAAACACAATCACAAATTGATCTAAGAATGGTTTAAAAACGTGATTCATTAAATCCATGAAAGCTGCTGGGGCATTAGTAAGCCCAAAAGACATAATCAGGAAGTCATAATGTCCATAACACGTGCAGAAAGGTGTCTTCGTTATGTCATCCCTCTTAATCTTCAACTGGTGATACCCCGACCGCAAATCAATCTTAGAAAAACATTGAGCTCCTTGAAGTTGGTCAAACAACTCATCAATGTGTGGCAAAATGTATTTATTCTTTACAGTTACTTTATTTAACTGCCTTTAGTCTACACACAACCGCATGGAGCCATCTTTCTTCTTTACAAATAATACCGGTGCTCCCCAAGGAGAAGAACTTGGACGAATAAAACCCTTATCAAGAAGATCTTTAAGTTGTTCCCTTAAATCTTTAAGTTCTGCTGGTGCCATACGATAAGGAGGTATAAATATAGGATGAGTGTTAGGAACTAAGTCTATAGAGAATTCAATCTCCCTATCAGGTGGTAACCCATGAAGTTCTTCAGGAAAAACATGTGTAAATTCACATGCTATTGAAATTTTTTCCAATTTGTCTTCAGCCACTTGTGTATCCCTTACCACGGCTAAGTATGCTTGCCAACCTCTTCTCATTAACTTGCTAGCAGTCAAGGCTGAGATTTGGTTATGTGGTACCCAACAACGTTCTCCTTTAAACGAGAAGATTGATTTCCCCGGTATCTCAAATTTCACCACTTTGTTATGACAATCCAAAGTGGCATGATGCAAAGCCAACCAATCCATACCCAAAATCACATCAAAATCTATCAAGTCAATAACTACTAAATCTACCGGAAACACCTTGCCATCAATAGTTATATCACAAGAATGATACACTGACTTAGCAAGCAAATTTCCTCCAACAGGTATAGCTACAACTAAAGGCTTTTCTAAAGAAGATGAACATTTACCAAGTCGAGTAGAAAACCACAATGATATAAAAGAATGTGTAGCTCTAGGATCAAACAAAACATGAGCATCTCTAGAACAAATAGAAAGTATACATGTAACTATTGCATTGGATGTCTGTGCATCCTGACGAGTCAAAGCAAACACTCAAGCCTGACCTCTTCCTACTGGTATCTGACCTCTACCACCAAATCCTCTACCTCGCTGCTGAAATGTTCCTAAACCTCTGACATAAGAATTTCTACTGTGACGCACAAATGCAGGATGAGTCTGAGAAGATGCCACATTTGTTGGTGTTGATGCCTAACTAGAGGATGAATGTGTCGTGTCTACAGGACAATCCCTCTGTCGTTGCTCAATCAAAAGGGCCAAACTCAAAACCTCAGCAAAAGTAGAACAATTCGACCCAACCACATATCTAAATAAATAATCCATCAATCCTCTAATGAACCTCTTTACACGCATCTCCTCAGTGATAGGATAAGGAGCATGCCTAGAGAGCTGTGTAAAACGAGCACTATACTCTAAAACTGTCATACCCTCCGTTTGCTCCAAACGCTTGAACTCATGAGCTAATCCATCTCTAACACTCTCCGGAAGAAAACGAGCCATGAACAACTGAGAGAACTCTCTCCATGCTAACAGAGGTGACCCCACTTGTCTACCACGTGACACTATATCAAACCAATCATGTGCCACACCTATTAGCTGAAATGATGTCAATTCTACTGCTCTTACCTCAGAACAACCCAATGCTCTCCAAAGTCGTTCTTGACTATCAATGAATTGTTGTGGATCCTCAAGAGCACTAGACCCAGAAAAAGTTGGGGGTTTAAGCGTCATGAAATCTGGTAATGTAACCTCAATACCCTTCATTGCAGTAGTCGTCTGATGCTCAGCTTGTCTAACCTCTTGTTGACCATTGACATTTTCATGTCTTTGATCACCCTCCTATTGTTGTCCGACGACATCCCCAACGAGTTGTTACACAACCTGTTGTAATCCCTGTAGACCAGCAGCAAACTCTTCCATGGCTGGATTCCCGCGCCTCCTCCTAGGTACCTCCACATCAGCATTCAAACCACGTCCGCCAACATTAGCTCTACGCCTATTTCAAGCACGAACTGAAACACGACCTCGTTGACAAACGCCTTGAGCTTGGGAAATTGATTCATCAACAATTTCCCTTATAGTAGGATTGCTAGTCTTGGGTGGCATTGTCACCTATTCAAAGAATAATGATCCAAAAATTGAATAAGACGACAAGAAATTGTGGAGAGGTAGTGATGATGAATTTAAACACAGATTTAGACAACGGATGAGACTCTCATAGAGTGCTAATAGCTTTTGCAAGTATGTTTTACCTGGGTAGACAATTTACTGACAAGAATCTATTATCACCCTATGTTTGCAGCTTTTAGTACATACGACCGAGCTCTAATACCAGCTTTGTCATGACCTGAAAAATAAATGCCGTGACCGGCGCACAAGCTATACTCCCAGCCTAGCAAGCCTATCAACTAACTTAACAATTAAACAACTAAATCGCTCTTTAACCATTTAAAAAATTATATAAATGCCTTTTCTCGAAATTTCGACAAATATCCTCTATAACTTCAACATTCCCAAATTTATAAAATCCCTGTTTAATTTTCAATTCAGTCACAATTCAAAGAACATAATCTAATCGTTTAATACACTTCCCAAAAAAAAAAACTAAATAGACTTTCTAAACTCCAAAATTGTTGCAATTTACATCAGACTCAACAGACATTTAAAAAAAATGGTCCTCGATCAAAGAGGCCTACCAAAAGAAATATGTTGAGATTTGAATCAAATAACAGATTCTACTCAGTTGCCTGCGAATCTAAAAAAATTAAGCAACAAAAAGGGGTAAGTCACAAAGGCTTAATGAGAAGACAACAACCACCATCAATTAGAAGGAAAAACAAAAAGGTACGAATAACTATTTTACAATCGGGCGACAATTATATTACACAACATTACTTAAAAATCTAGAAAAAATTCTAAATTTGAATATATACACATATATAGTCATTAAACTTATAATTTAATCGCTTGACAAAAATATTTAAAAAAATCCATTTAATATCAAAACGAAATCAAAATAAACAACCTTAAAATCGTCATAAAAATCAAACAAGTAACAATACAAATTTTTAGAACCAAGAGGCAGCTTTATCTCATTGATAACCCTTTCCTCCTAAGGTTGGCATTTCCCATAGGGGCGGCTCCATCTAACGGATGGCCCTCTCCTCTCAATTCCCGCAATGCATCATTATGTATCAATTGGGGAGCTTACATCTCGTTGATAGCCCTTTCCTCCTATAGACAATATTTCTCATAGGGGCGGCTCCATCTAACGGGTAACTCGCCCTAATCACCACAAGGTAACTAGGTGCACCTAACGCAGTTAACGATTAACTAATTATAACACTGATTTTCCAAAACACACATTTAAAATCATTTCATCGTAATTCATGAAAAACATGTTCAATCGCATAACAATTCAAGATTTAAATACTTTAACTCATACGTAAATCAAATTAATAATATATTATATAACAAAGGTTGTGTTCCCCAAATTTTTCAATATATACTTTAATATAGAAAACAATAAAATAATAATAATAGCATTATAAATATATATGACGATGATCGTCGTCAACTCACAGCTACGGAGAATCGTCTAAATTTGATCTTCAACAACTCTCAGAGGAGCCGATAGGGTATCAGTTGACAAATCTGACTATAAAAAATATTTCCAAGACTTTAGAAAAATTATTCTAAAGTTTAGCTAACTCTAGGAAACAAAAAAATCGTTTAAATCTACTCTAAGCATAAAATAAGGTTTTTATTCAAAACTACATTTTTCTATATATTCATACTAGCATTAGAGTTATGCATTTACCTCAATCAGTCTCAATAAACAACTATCAAGAGATGGGTACCCCTTTTCCTTCCTTAGAACACAAACCCTAACCCAAAATTGCCAACCAAAATAATTTGTAGGAGTATGAGAAATTGTGCTTGTGGGGATGTTAAATCCCTTTTAAGTGTTGAGGATTTGAGTAATAGAGTAAGAAGAAACAATGGGAATGGAAGGAAAAGAAAAAAAAAAAGCCAACAAAAATGGGGGAGGGGAGTGTGTTTCGAGAGGGAGAGGGAGAGAGAGAAGAAATGAGAAAAATGAGGGAGTGAGATGGAAAGAGAGTGAGAGTGAGAGTGAGTGGGGTTAATTTGTTTTTATTAATTATTTATTATTATTATTATTATTATTATTATTATATTTTTAAAAGAAAATTGGAACGGGACGTGTCAATCTCCTCCCCTTATAAAGAATTTGTCCTCGAATTTATTTTATAAATACCACTACTGGTCCGCTCCTTTCCCAAATTTCAAATGATCCAATGAATCTTGGACTTAGTTTTTCCTTTTTACCAAGTAGTTTCTTCACCAGATGGACCATGCCAAAGGACTTTTACCGAAACAATATCTTTTAAGTGTAAATGTCTCACTTGGCGATCAAATATAGCTACCGGATGCTCAACGTATGATAGACTTTCATCTAATTGTACGTCTTCATGATTAATCACATGAGAAGAGTCATGAAGATACTTTCGAAGCATCGAAATATGAAAAACTGGATGAACACCCGAGATATCCGGTGGAAGTGCCAGGCGATACGCTACTGGTCCGACCCTTTCCAAAATGTCAAATGGTCCAATGAATCTTGGACTTAGTTTTCCCTTTTTACCAAATTGCAAAACTCCTTTCATTGGTGAGACCCGTAGGAATACATGTTCTCCCACTAAGAACTCAAAGGGACGACGCGTCTTATCAGAATAAGATTTTTGTCTACTTTGAGCTGTCACTAAGCGATCCCGAATCATTGTAACTTTCTAAATGGCATCTTGAACTAATTCTGAACCGACTAATTTAACTTCACCAACTTTAAACCACCCTATTAGAGACCTACACCGTCTTCCGTACAACACCTCAAACGGAGCCATCTGAATACTAGATTGATAACTATTATTGTATGCAAATTCCATCAAGGGAAAATGTTGATCCCAACTACCCCCAAGTTCCAACACACAAGCACGAAGCATATCTTTCCAATATTTGTATAGTCCTTTCAGACTAACCATCTGTTTGAGGATGAAAAGTGGTGCTAAGCTTCAAACGAGTTCCTAATGATGTTTGGAACGACTTCCAAAATTGAGCAGTAACTATAGCCCCACGATCAGAAATGATAGACACCGGTACACCATGCAAAGAGACAATTTTATCTAAATAAAGTTTAGCATATTGAGATGCAGTATAAGTAGTCTTCACAGGTAAAAAGTGTGCACATTTGGTCAACCGATCTATAATCACCCACACTAAGTCATAACCCTTTTGGGTTTGTGATAATCCTGTGACAAAATCCATAGTGATGCCTTCCCACTTCCACTCAGGTATTTCAACAGGTTGAAGTATATTAATTTCGTCTAGTATTAGGGTTTTGGGCGCTGTAAGTTTTTAATAAATTATTTTAGGTTATTACATATTAGGAGAATTAGAGTGTGATGAAATGGAATTTTTGCATATAGGTGTTTCTAAAACTACATCCAAATGATTTCTCATGACTCCAATATTGTTTCTATTTTCTAACTATGAATTTACGTTTTGAATTAATGACTTAAGATTAGAATTATTATGAGTTTAGTATATCGCTTAAGCTATTTATAATTGTTGTGGATGAATGATGCATTTTGTATATAATATAATAAATGCAGTTTATACAAAATATTTCAAGTTTTGTACAATTTCATTAAATCATGCATGGCCTTATTCTTGGTGGGACATTTAGGTTATTCCAGACATGGAATAACACGTAAAGGAGAAAAATGAGGATGCTGATTGGGGTTTGGGCAGACCACCTTTACCAATCAGGACTCAATTATCTCAATGACCCACATTAAGATATTGGGCGACTTTTCCTTATTCCAAAGGAAAAGATTTGAGGTCATGCATATGTTTTTCACAATATATACATACATATATATATATGTAGACATGCATAATAATAATAATAATAATAATAATAATAATAATATTTTTATCATGAGATGTATAATTATTTTTTACGTTTTATACACTTTTATGAAAGAAACTCTTTGAGATTGTTTTTCCCTTTTATTTTTAGAGCTCACTGAGATATTTTATCTCACCCCAATTATTATTGTTTTTAGCAGCTGGAGGAACATGAGACATGAAATTAGCATCAGAAGAACAGTTCCAAACACGTTGAATTAAAATTTAATATTTTGTTTTATGATGTTAATCAGACAACCGAAGTTTGTTTCAAGATGTAATATTTTATGAATCTACTAAACAAGTTGTAAACTATATTTATGTATGTAGTTTTCAGTTATGATGGGGATTCTAAATTATTATTTATTGTGAATTACCTCTGTTTTACTAAGGTGTATGGATCATATTATCTTATTCTAGACAAATGATAATGGGTTTTACATTTTGGTATCAGAGCCATGTCGATTCATTTGGACTATGGATTATGTGTTAGAAATTTGAATATCTTTGTTTTACTATACATTCTAATTATCATTTGACCTAATATTAAGTTTTATCAACTTAGTATTTTGTGTGTGGTATGTAGAATTATGGCTGAAGGATCTAGGAGGAATATTGTCCATGAAGATAGTATGACTACACCACCCACTACTGAACCATGGGAAAAGGTTATGGAAGCTATTTAGATGCAAGCAACGGCTACCCATAATCTGGTACAACAAATGGCAATGCAATGAGATAGCGCTCCAAATGCCAATAGGGTGTTTTCTGATTTTCTTAAGTTGCAGCCTCCAACATTCTAGGGCAGCCACAATCCATCAGAGGCCCAAGCTTGGCTGGATGAGATTAAAAAGGCATTTGAAATAATGCCTTGTACTGAAGAAAAAAAAGTGGCATTTGCTGCCCATCTACTAAAGGGTGGGGAAGAGTATTGGTGGAGGAGTGCAAAGACATATCTTCAAACCCAAGGAACCCATATGAATTGAGAACACTTTGAGGTGGCCTTTTTAGATAAGTATTATCCCAAAAGTGCCAAAAGACAAAAGGAGTTAGAGTTTGTGCCCCTACAACAAGGAGACATGTCTGTTGCAGAGTATGTTGCTAAGTTTGAAGAATTGGCCAGATTTTCCCCCACATGCCCAATATGCACCCACAGAAGAATGGAAGATAAACTAGTTTGAACGGGGATTGAGGCATGAAATCATAGGGAACATAGGCCATATGGAGCTTACTAACTATTCTACTCTTGTACACAAGGGCTACATTGTTGAAGACAATTTAAAGAAGGTACAAGAGGAGAGGCATGCTAAGTGGCAACAAAAGAAAGAATTTGGAAAATTTGGTAAGAAATTGAAGGTAAATACTCCCCAAGGGAAGGGAAAAGAAGTACAGACCTCCAGTTCCCCAAGAGCAAAGAAGTGTCTTAAGTGTGGCAGAGATCATGGGGGAGAGTGCTTGGTTGGAAAACAAGTCTTCTACTACTGCAAACAACTAGGTCATATGGCTCCCTTTTGCCTAATACGCCGAAAACAAGCAGAGTCCAACCCAAACAAGTCTAACACTAGAAGGGTCTTTGCTCTCAGTGCAAAGAAAGGTATGAATCATAATCTAATAACTGGCACTGGATTCATAAATGAAACCCCTTTAATTGTCATGTTTGATACTGGCGCATCCCATTCTTTCATCTCTTCTGATTTTGTTTTGCAGCATAATATCCCTATATTTGAAAAGCCTTATCCCTTAGTCGTAAGCATTGCATCTAAGAATTCAATAGAGACCTCCTTAGTATGTCACCAGTGTCCAATCACCCTGTATGATAGAGTTTTTCCAATGAACCTAGTTTGTTTTCCCCTTAAGGGATTGGGCATCATATTAGGAATGGATTGGATGTCCGACCATTCAGCAACTTTGATTTGCCATGGTAGGAAAGTCATAATTCCTCCAGAAGTTTTCCAACCAGAGGAAACCAAATACACTTCCTTGACAAACAATTCTTTACTCTTCCAATGTCTGACCAATGAGGTTCGAGGCGTACTATTATTACTATCCTCTAACTCAGGGTCTGAAATGGACTTGTCCAATATTCCTGTAGTCAGTGAGTTTGACGATGTCTTTCCAGAAGATGTGACATCATTGCCTCCTGAAAGAGAAATAAAATTCTCAATAGACTTGGTCCCTGGAACAGGACCAATCTCCATTTCCCCTTACAGGATGTCCCTATTAGAATTGAATGAGTTGAAAAACCAATTAGAGGACCTTATAACCAAGCAGTTTATCAGACCAAGTGTGTCTCCTTGGGGAGCCCCTGTGCTCTTAGTAAAGAAGAAGGATGGCAGCATGAGGTTATGCATAGATTATAGAAAATTGAATAAAGTGACCATCAAGAATAAATACCCTCTGCCCAGAATTGATGACCGTTTTGACCAATTAGGGGGAGCTACTGTGTTCTCCAAAATTGACTTGAGGTCAGGGTACCACCAAATTAGAATAAAATCAAATGATGTACCAAAAACAGCCTTTAGAACTAGGTATGGGCACTATGAATTTTTGGTTATGTCTTTTGGTGTAACCAATGCCCTAGCTGTATTCATGGATTACATGAATATAATTTCTAGGCCATACTTAGATAAGTTTGTGATAGTATTTATAGATGACATACTAATATACTCTAAGACCGCAGAAGAACATGCAAGTCATCTTCAAATGGTATTGCAAGTACTTAGGGATAGAAAACTTTATGCCAAACCAAGCAAATGTGAGTTTTGGAAGTCAGAAGTAAGATTTCTAGGCCATGTGATCAATAAGAAAGGAGTGGCAGTGGATCCCTCCAAACTAGAGGCAGTGCTGAAATGGGAACATCCTAGGAATGTGACAGAGGTTAGGAGTTTCTTAGGACTGGCGGGGTATTATAGGAGATTCATTAGGAAATTATCCCAAATTTGCCTACCTTTGATCAGACTAACTAGGAAGGACCAACCCTTTGTGTGGGATCAAAAATGTGAAAAGAGTTTTCAGACTCTTAAGACCATGTTAACCACTGCCCCTGTGCTGGCCATACCAGATCCAACCTTAATATTTGAAGTATATTGTGATGCATCCCTAAAAGGTTTAGGTTGTGTATTGATGCAAAACAACCAAGTAGTGGCTTATGCATCAAGACAAATAAAGCCTCGTGAGGGAAACTATCCCACTCAAGACCTAGAATTGGCTGCCATAGTGTTTGCCTTAAAGATCTAGAGACATCATCTGTATGGAGCACAATTTGATATTTACAGTGATCACAAGAGCCTAAGGTATCTATTCGACCAGATGGAACTTAACATGGGGCAAAGAAGGTGGGAGGAGTTTTTGAAAGATTATGAATTTAAACTGAAATATCACCCAAGCAAGGCCAGTGTAGTGGCCGATGCATTGAGCAGGAAATCCCTACATATGTCTCATCTCATGATACAAGAACTTGCACTGCTAGAAAACCTAAGAGACTTGAACCTAAATATGACAATCCTTCAAGGGGGAATTCTTCTCAATAAACTAGAAATAACTAGTAGCCTTAGAGACCAAATTAGACAATCTCAAGGGATGGACGATGAGTTGCAACTTAGAAAGGACCAAGAAAGAATTACAAGGACACGAGATGGAACAATCCTATTTCAGGGAAGGATTTGGGTACCTAAAGATTCAAAATTAAAGAGACTGATACTAGAGGAAGCTCACAAAAGTAACCTGACTATACATCCTGGATTTACCAAGATGTACCATGACCTTAAGAAAAATTATTGGTGGCCAGGTATGAAGGTTGATGTGACTACTTTTGTGGGTCAATGCCTGACATGCCAAAAGGTGAAAATAGAACATCAGAGACCAACAGGATTGTTACAGCCTCTGGAAATACCTGAATGGAAATGGGACTCAATTTCCATGGATTTTGTTGTAGGTTTGCCACATACCCTAATCGGGTATGATTCCATTTCGGTGATTGTGGACATATTAACTAAGTCAGCCCATTTCTTACTAGTAAAGTCAAACTACAACACCCTCAAACTCGCCAAGTTATTCATTAAGGAAATAGTGAGGTTGCATGGGACGCCTCTTAGTATCATATCAGATAGGGACCCTAAGTTTACCTCCATGTTTTGGAAGACATTTCAAAAGTCTCTAGGAACTAGACTACACCTTAGCACTTCCTACCATCCCCAGACTGATGGTCAAACCGAAAGAACCATTCATACTCTAGAGGATATGCTGAGAGCTTGCATTTTAGAGGAAGGAGGAAACTGGAATACGCATTTGCCTCTGGTAGAGTTTTCCTACAACAACAGTTACCATGCTAGCATTGGCATGGCACCTTATGAGGCTTTGTATGGAAGAAAATATAGGACACCGTTATGTTGGTCTGAAGTAGGGGATAAGGGGATCTTAGGTCCTGAAGTTATCCAAGAGACCACTGAAAAGATTAAGGTAATTAAGGATAAATTAAAGATAGCCCAAAGAAGGCGAAAAAGCTATGCTGATATCAGGAGAAGACCTTTGGAGTTTGAGGAGGGATATCATGTTTTTTTTAGAGTTACCCCCACCGTTGGCATTGGAAGAGTGCTAAAGGTCAAGAAGTTAAACCCTCATTTTGTTGGACCCTTTCAAATATTGTAGAGGATTGGTCCCTTTGCATACAGAATAGCCTTGCCACCCAATTTATCCAATCTACACAATGTTTTTCATGTCTCCTAGTTAAAGAAATACATTCCTAACCCTCACCAAATTTTGAGTCATGTGTTTATCCAACTCAAGTCAAACCTTACTTGTGACCCAATGCCAATCCAAATTATAGATAAAAGTGTAAAAGCATTGAGAAACAAAGAAATTCCCCTAGTGAAGGTTGTTTTGGAAGGATCTTCTAAAGACAAAGCAACGTGGGAAGTAGAGACATACATGCAAGGGGAGTATCCTTACCTTTTCCAATAGGCAATATTCTGAATTTTAAGGGCAAATTTTTTTTTTTTAAGTAGTGGAAGATGTAACAACCTATCTATTTTGTTAAATCTAGGGGTTAATTGTTAAAAATTGTTAATTTAAAAATAAAATAACTAGTCTATTTGTTAAAAAAAGGCATTATTGTAATATTTGGACAAATGAAGGGCAATGGCGTAATTTTCATTCTACCTCTCCAATCTATCTCTAATATATCGTGTTTTTCATAAACAACTTTGGGTTTCTTCTTCGTTGCCGTAAATACACCTCCATCCTCCCAATCTTCAACCTCTCATTTTTCTTCATTTTTTTCAAATCAGTCAAACCCAAAAGCTTGACAAAGCTCTTCAAAAACATTTTTAAACCTTGCATGTCTCAATTTGTCTGTAACCAGATTCAAGGAAGCAGTAAGGGATAATACCCAACAAAAATGAAGAACTTGAGTCAAAGTGGCAATTCGAGAAAAAGGGGAGCTCAACAACCAATTTAACCAGAAGATCGTCTTCTCCCTTATAATAAACTGTGAGTTCTTTTTATTAAAGGTTTTTTTTTTTTGTTATGAGTAGGGATTTAATGTTTTGAGGTGAAGTTGTTTAGAAGAAAATAGAAATGGAAGAAAACAACTCACATAGGTTTAACCCATAGTTTGTTAAAATGTCAGTAAATTAAAACATGCATATTGTTTATTGTTGAGATATTGTGAATGAATTATATATTAAGAAAAATTTACTTAAATGTGTATAATTAGACTTAAAGTGATTATGCTTGTCGAGCACGATTTATGCTCATTACTGCCGTTGCCTGTGATGTGTTTGTGAAATTGTGTTGTGTTATATTAATTTCGTTTAGTATGAGGATTTTGGGCGCTAGAAGTTTTTAATAAATTGTTTTAGGTTATTACATATTAGGAGAATTAGAGTGTGATGAAATGGAATTTTTGCATATAGGTGTTTTTAAAACTGCATCCAAATGATTTCTCATGACTCCAATATTGTTTCTATTTTCTGACTATGAATTTACGTTTTGAATTAAGGACTTAAGATTAGAATTATTATGAGTTTAGTATATTGCCTAAGATATTTATAATTGTTGTGGATGAATGATGCATTTTGTATATGACATAATAAGTGCAATTTATACAAAATATTTCATGTTTTGTACAATATCATTAAATCATGCATGGCCTTATTCACAGTGGGACATTTAGGTTATTCCCGACATGAAATAACAGATAAAGGAGAACCATCAGGACATTGATTGGGGTTTGGCCAAACCACCTTTACCAATCAGGACCCAATTATCTTTGTGACCCACATTAAGATATTGGGCAAGTTTTCCTTATTCCAAAGGAAAAGATTTGAGGTCATGCATATGTTTTTCACAATATACATATATATATATAGACATGCATAATAATAATAATAATAATAATATTTTTATCATGAGATGTATAATTATTTTTCACCTTTTATACACTTTTATGAAAGAAACTCTTTGAGATTGCTTTTCCCTTTTATTTTTAGAGCTCACTGAGATATTTTTTCTCACCCCAATTATTATTTTTTTTAGCAGTTGGAGGAACATGAGACATGAAATTAGCATCAGAAGATCGGTTCCAAACACATTGAATTAGAATTTAATATTTTGTTTTATGATGTTAACCAGACAACCGTAGTTTGTTTCAAGATGTAATATTTTATGAATCTACTAAACAAGTTGTAAACTATATTTATGAATGTAGTATTCAGTTATGATGGTGATTCTAAATTATTATTTATTGTGAACCCTTAGTGCTTGTTTTAGATCTTAGAGAGATTTTCTAAGTTTAAAAATATGATTTGGAAATTCTGAACTTTCAAAACCAGGAGTTTGTTTAACATAGACTTCTTTACTTATATAACCATTTAGGAAATGAATAGATTCTAATCTGACCACTAGAGCAAATTGCTTCGTGTAATCGATGCCCTATTGTTGATAGTAGTCTTGTACGACAAGCCTTGTATTGTTTCTGACCACTTCACCTTTTTCATTTTGCTTGTTTCTCATAACCCACTTGGTTCTAATAATGTTCTTTTTTGGCCTAGGTACTAAATCTCAAACATCATTCCTCTTAAATCCATTTGACTCTTCTAGTATTGCAAGAATCCATCCATCATTTATCATTGCTTCATCAATAGATGTAGGCTCACTTGATGAGAATCAGCCAAACAAAGTGGTATTTTTTAGTGATGGTCTAGATCTCAAATGATCACTTCAACTTCCAGATATTCGTTCTGAATTATATTGACTATTTTTTACTTGATCAGATTCACCCTCTAAAAATTTGTCATCTTCTTCTAATTTGCTTGTATCCTCTAATTTTAAAAGTTCTTCTGGTTTGTCTGCATATGCTTCCTCTGGTTCCAATAAACATGCACTATGATCATCTTGTTTTGACTTTTCAAAGTCATGTTGTTTGTCATGAAATTTAACATGTTTGGATTCTTCCACAATCCAAATTTCCTTATTAAACACTCTTTAAGCCTTAGATCTTTTAGAGTATCCAATATAAGTACACTTTTGAGATCTAGAATCAAATTTACCAAGCTTATCTTTAGTTTTCAACATATAACAAGTACAATCAAATTTTTTAAAGTAAGAGATATTAGGATTTTTACCTTTCCTCAATTCATATGGTGTTTTATTCAATATAGATCTAATTAAGACTCTATTTTGAATAGAACATGTAATGTTAATTGCTTTAGCCTAAAATTGTTTTGCAACATTCATATCATTTAGCATGGTTCTGGCCATTTCTTGGAGTGATCTATTTCTTCATTCTACAACTCCAATTTGTTAGGGTGTTCTAGGAAATTAGAATTTGCTAGAGATTTCATTCTGATCACAAATTTTTTTAAAGAACATGTTTTTCAAATTCTCCTACATGATCACTTCTAATTATTACAATCTTAAGACCTTTTTCATTCATTATTGGTTTGCAAAATCTGATAAAAACTTTGTGGGACTCATCTTTACTTCTTAAGAATTTTACCTATGTCCACCTAGTGTAATCATCTACTATAACAAAACCATATTTCTTTCCACTTAGAGAAGTTCTTATCACTGGCCCAAAGAGATCTATATGTAAGAGCTCAAGAGGCTTTGAGGTAGAGACCGAGTTCTTAGGGGTAAAGGAGTTATTTGTTTGTTTTCCCTTTTGACAAGTTTCACACATAATTTATGTTTTGTAACTAAGCTTAGGTAGACCTCTGACTAGTTGAAGTTTATTCAATTTTTAAATTAATCAAAGGTTTGCATGACCTAATCTTTTGTGCCAAATAAGTTTCTCTTCATTTACTGACATAAGACACTTAACCTCTTGTTTCTCTAAACTAAACATATTTATCTTATATATGTTGTTTTGTCTCTAACCTGTAAAGAGTACCGATACATCATTATTACTAATTGTCTTGCTTAATTTTTGATTGAATATAATATTGTAATTATTATCACTTAATTGACTAATACTTAATAAATTATGCTTAAGACCTTTAACAAACAAGACATCTTTAATAGAAAGGGAAGCACCATTACCAATCGTACCCTAAGCAATGATCTGGCCTTTTTGCTTTCCTCCAAAAGTCACTATGCCTCATTTACTCAATGTTAGTTCTCGAACACATACTTTCCTCCCATCATATGTCCCGAGCATCTTTGGTAGTCAAATTTGGTTGGGTCTTAGTTTTTTAGTCATGAAATAATTATTGTCTTTCCTTGTATTTAGCATGGGACAAGATAATTTGTCACGACCTTTCTTAGAGAAAATAGTGCACAAGATATCAGAAGTAATAAAATTAGGTTCAGTTACAGTTTCTTCAAATCCTAGACCTATTTTACCATTTCTACTAACTCCATAAATCATAAAAGCATATTTGCTTCTTTCCATACCATTTGCAAGAAAATATTGAAATACTTCTTCATGCTTATCAAAGTAACATGTGGTATTTTCAATTGATGTTGAACTATGATTACTTGTCAGAGTTATATTTTTAGCCTTAAGTACAATAATATCAGTTTTCAAAGTTGCATTTTTTCTTTTAACTTCAGCACTTTGATTCTTTATAGCATTAATTTCTTCAGATAGATTTTCATTTTCTTACCTAAGTGTTTTTAGTTTTAAAGAAAATTTGTGATTTATAACAAAAATTAAATCAAATTAAGTTAAGTCAAAAAAATAACTCAATTTCTTCATATGTTGATTCACTTCCAGAGTTAGAATACGTGTTTGATCCAGAGGCAGAGCTGGTGTGAGCCCTCAGAGCTAAATTTGTTTGGTCTTCATCGTAAGAGGATTCGTCAGAATCATATCATCCCATGAAGCCATCAAAATCTTCTTCTTGGATCTTCAATTTTATCTATGATGTTTCCCTTTCTCCATATTTGGACATTATGACTTGATATGCCCAGGTTCATTGCACCCATAGCATATGATGTTTTTCTGCAATATTTATCATTTCCTTTGTTGGATTTCCTTGAATATCTTTGGGAAAATATCTTCTTTATGTTTTGCCATATCTTCTGAATTTTTCTTGAAATGAAATTCAGACCCTCTTCCTTTATATCATTATGATCCTCTAAATCATCATCCTTTGATTCTTCTATTGCCTTCAGAACATTCTTCTGCCTAGATTTCAAATCCATGTTTGGTTGCTTCTTCTTGAGCTCATCCACTGCAAGTTTAATTTCATGTGAATTGAGAAAGGTGATTAATTCTTACAGCTTAAGAGTATTCAAATCATTTGCTTCCTTAATGGTATTGATCTTAGGTCTCCACTTGCTTGGAAAACTTCTTAGTATCTTCTTCAAATGGTCAGTAGTAGTATAATTCTTCTCAAGTATATTTAATCCTGACACAAGAGTTTGGAATCTAGAAATCATTGTTTCAATGTCTTCATCTTCTTCCATCTTGATCTGCTCATATTTTTTACTACGAGGTTGTCCTTTGTTTCAATAGAGTTATGATGCATCTTTTACATCGTCTTCTAATCATCATTCATCTCCTTTATTGGAATTTCAATACCATAAGTATTCTTTGTAGCAGATAATCATCTTTTACCAAATCCCAAAGTTCAGGATTTTGTGAATAAAAAAATTCCTCAACCGGTCCTTCCATTACTTAAAACATTCTCCATCAACTTCTTCACGAAATCTAGACATGTTGAACCCTTGGATATTTCCTCATATGTTGTAAAGTGCTTAGTCTTGGGACTAATCTCTAATGCCAATTGAAGGCGCAACCATGAGAAGGGCAGTTGAATTGTGTTTAACAATGTTGATAATTTTTTGCTAATTTGAAGAAGGATGATTAGTTTTTATGAATTAGTTAGATAAGAAACAATCGAGTTCAAAGGCAGCAAACAATGAAAGCATAAATAATTGGACACATAGATTTCTCTTAGTTCACCACTAACTGGGCTATATTCAGTCCCTTCATTTTTAAGGCATTAATCCACTAACTCAAATATCTTGAATTACAAAGTACCTGACCCTCCAAGTCATTCTTCCCAAACATCCTAATAACTCCAAACTTTTTAGGAGCACAAACACCTTGGCTCTACTAGTCAAGTCTTCTCCACACAACCTAGCAACCCCAGATTGTTGAAGGCATACTAACATCACAATCGGCTTGGATACAAAAGATTGGAACGTTAAGTGTTTGCTTCTAACTAAGCTGATTTCAAAATAACTTTAACACTCTAAGATAAAACACTTAGAAAATATTTCTAACTTGAACAAGTGTTTCTCTCTTTGAACTATAAGATGAATTTGAAATTTTGAGCTTATGATATCTTCTACTCTATTCTAATTTTCGATGATCTTCTTCTTCAACCTTGAGCATCTATTTAAAGATAAAATCAGGGCTTCAATTTAGTTCTTGTTTAATTCTGAATTTTATCTTCATTCCTAGCTTGGTCAACAATGATTTTATTCAAAAATAGTTTTATAAAATATACTTTTGGATAATATGTTCTTTAGCCAATTATTTATTTCTGAATCCAATATGATCACTTCTTCAAGATTGATTATGTTCGTATTTTTTTTCATATTTAGTTTGTAAATTCATCATAATGATATTGTTCATATTTTGTTGTCATTAAATCATGATCAAATCTTCTTCTAAAAAATTCATATCTTCTTGTAATAAATATTGATCAAATCTTCTTTAAATCTTGATCATATCTTCTTTACAACTTGGTCAAAGATTTTCTTTAATCATAAATTAAAATCAAATCTTTTTTTAAATTTTCTTCGAAAACATATGACCATATCTTCTTTTTAACTTGGTCAAAAATTTTCTTCAATCATAAATCTGAATCAAATCTTATTTTAGATTTTCTTCAAAAACACTAATCTTTTGTTAAAATCAAAACTCTAAGTATAAAACTGACTTCTTTCTAATAGATCGATCTTTAATAAGTATCCATATATATATATATATATAATAGGTATTGAGTACACAAAATAAGAGGATATTATGATCAAATCAAATCTGAAAGATTTTTAGATCGGTAGCAAATATAGAATGTTTAGACGATGTGCATTTGCTTTGTCTACTTTGGAGCATTGCCTTTTTTAGAGCATTAATTTTTTCAAAGGATATATAACAACTCATAGTCAAACAATCAGACACCTAATTTAATTATCATAGTCAGATGCGGGTACTTGTTTGTTACGCTTATCAAAGGGAAGAGGGAGTTACTCGTTTGTCATACATGTGGGAGGTAGAGATAGTTACTCATTTATCATGCTTATCAAAAGCAAACAAACACATGCTTGTTGAATTCATTAGAGGCATATGAATAGTCGCTTGGTGAATTCATCTAAGGTAATTGAACTATTTATTTAAGTTTCCAAAGGCAATAGAGACACTACGCCGCTTGGGTATCAAATTTCTTGTTTTTTCCAGAGTCAAACAAAGCTTGCAATAACAAAGGTGTGTGTCACAAAATTTGGGTTGTAAAGAAAAAGTGAAATATTGGTTTCATGTGTCTTTGTCCAATCATTAGAGGATATATCTTATATTGGAACGCATACTTTGTTGCACTTGTCTTTGAAGTATTACAGCTTGCTCCATTAATAGATTTCTCATATACTTTGTAATTTATGCTACTTTAGCATGGATAATCTTTATTATAAATCTTTGTCTTCAAACTTAATATGCACACTTAGACAGTACAATTAGGGATAATTGTTCTTTATTTGTCTATTTTTGTTATCATCAAAACATCAACCCGAGGATTGTAGCTAAAACCACTTTTGCACTAAAACATTCCCTACCCTACACTCATTGCAACAGTACTGATGAAAACTCCCCTCATTTAGGCAATTGAGGAAGTGTGAGGCAATATCTTGGAAGAACACATGGTTAGTTCGTCTACACCTTTGTTCAAGATATCTAAAGTTATTAAGATGAGATTAATCTCTCCTATACACTACATTCGACCCAGTGGCAATAATAGAAGAATGTTTGGTCAAACTAATGGATCTTAGACCATTCCCTCTATAGACGATGAGTCGTATACCCTTCTATTTGAGGAAGACAAAAAATAGGTGGTTCTAAAATACCAAAGGATGTGCCAAACCTATTAAGATATGGCTCTGGTTTTCCTTCCTTTGCCCAAAGCTGCTCAAGTTTTAAGAAGAAACGCAAAACGGTCGCCAAGACATTCCATGTAGGTGAGGATGAGGAATAAGCATCCAACGCCAATCAGGACGAAACAAGCTTCATTCAGACGAAGAAACATAAGGTAACATCCAATTTTGAGCAAACTAGTCCTTTTGTTATTTTTTTGTAATACGAGTAGTAATGAACAATCTAAACCTGAACCTTCCACTCCCCTACCAAAAATACAAACTTAGTTATCCATCGTTATAATCGTACACCTACTACCTCAATTACTCTAACTCCGACACCTCATATGAGATCTATGAGGCAACAACCTTAGTCGAACACTTTGCCACCCTCTAACATATAACCTATCCCCTTCCTCTCAAGATCACCACTCTAAACCCAACACCCCCTGCCACTAAAACTAACATTCCACAAATACATCCCAACTCTAACATTCCACAAAGACCTACCGTGTCCACACTTGCATCTGACCCTACCACACCAAGACATGTGAATCCCTCTCACCAAGAATTTGAGACAACTACTCAAGTCATCATTAACTTAGTCTTTGATACATCATCATTCCCCTCACACCTTTTTCGCTTAGAACCTGCCATCTCTCATCCTGTTAGACCTCATTCCCCTCGCTCGTTCTATTCCCTCTAGCTTTCCAAACCTCAAAACATTCATTACTTCTCTTATTTCTTAAATCACTTTAGCACACAATAGTAATGATCAAAGTTTGGACCTTAATGCAATTGGTCTCTCAGAACGCTACAACTTTCAAACAGATAGTTGATATTCTCTATCTATGGATTATGCAGCTTCATAAATCTCAAAGCAATCAGTCCAAAAAGCTCCTAAAATCTACGTTGAAAGGTTCATCAAGGGAAGGCTAATTTCCTTCTGGTGGTGTTCATCTAGAACTGTCAATGGTTGCTCAATCTGCACCATTGCATTTCCTTGTGCTTATTCCACATATTATGATACCCTCCTTGGATGCTACTACTGTTGCTGCTCATAGATCTGCATAATTTGCCTCTATAAGTCAATATACCACTCCTTTTGGCCCCACGTTTGATCATTCACAATATGTAAAAAAGGAAAACTTATATCAGTTGGAAGCTAAGACTAAGGCATTCATGGAACAGACAACCAAAAAAAGAGAACATGTGTACTACTATAAGTTTAATCAGATCATCCCAAATTTGTAGCTCCTTGTATTTTCTTTTGTTTGTCTGGGTATTTCTTTCCTTTGTTGTACTTTTTTCTTGCTTTTTCTTGCTTGTTGGCTATCTTGTCAGAATATATCTCATTACTCTTACATTTAGACTTGCATATATTAAGGGGGGACCTGCTATGATATTCTATGTTATTCCTTTTACTCATGTTAAATTAAAAATTGTTCACAAAAATAGATGTTTGTCATCATCAAAAAAGGGCAGATTGCTAAAACCAAGTTAGTTTGAAGAACTATGACCCTTATGTGTTTTGATGATAACAACATTATTTTGTGGGAACAATGTAAAGCACTAATGTTATGTTTTCGTGTGCAGTCTTCAAAATAGGTTATTCCTTATACGTTCATGTTGCATCCTTTGATCTTTGATCTATGTTAAATGAACACCAAGACTCTGCTTTTGATTTCCGTAATCTAAGTCTACTGAATGTTCTTTTAAGTGCACCTCTGGTGACTTTGTTATTGCAAGCAATGGTATGATTAGTCTGGCTTTGACGACTACAACAAGCATCTAACTATTATGCCTTTGATAAATTGTGTCAAGCATTTGATCATCTTACTCAGATAATAGTCAAAACTTTGATAATAGTCAATACTCTAAAAAAGACAAAGCTTTTGTGCATCCTCTACTAAAACACCCTGAAGATTTATGCACATAATCTGATCAAAATATAATCTTTTATTTTGTCTCCATAACAAGATTTGCATAATCCATTTCAAGGATATTTTACAAGGTTTAATGGCTAACCAATCTTAGAAGATTTGATACGAAATTTCATGATACATGTTCATTTCTTGAAAACAAGAAAACGACCAGAAATCCAAAAAATCTCTATAAAAGAACATGCAACTCTCATTGAAAAGTGCCAGCAACAACATACCACAATAAGCACATACAGCCGTCTCTGCACTCTTGCTATTTACCTTTTATCTTGTCTAAGTACTGAGAAATATTTTTCTAAGAATGCAAAATTATAAACACCCTCTTGTGAGAGTTATTCAGAAACTCCTCGAACCTTTCTTTTGTAACCAAGTCCAATAATGGTTGTATCTCTCAACAGTTGTACTATACTAAGCTAGAAGATTGATAAAACTTGAGCACAGTACGTTTGACTATTAGGTGTTTAGTCGAAGTGTAATTCAATTGGTGAATTGGTAGATTAAATCTTTCATATTGAAGGGACTAGACGTAGTTGTCGTGTTAGTTGTGAACCAAGTTAAATTAGTTGTGTTGCTCTGTTTTTATTTTATCGCTATTTTTCAATGTCTTCTGTTAAAACCATATCTTTTTAAATAAAACACAATTCAAACCTTCATTTCTTGTGCTTCTTGTTCTACAATTATATATGTTTTTATAGACTAAAAAAAAAAAAAGAGCATGAATAATATTTTCATGAAAAAACTTATTTCAACAGTAAAAGGAGAATGAAAAGAGAAAGATTTATTGAATAATACTTTATAAGAAAGTGCTTAGATTTGGATAAATCAAGGAACTTGTAGTTTATCCTCTCACGAACAACATAAGTTAAACAAAACGTATTGAGTAGTAATGTGGAATTAATTTAAAAGACATTGGGTAAACGTTATAAAATAATAATGTGACGATATGAAATATTAGTATGCGATTAATTTAGAAAATTTTGAGTAAATATTATGAAACAATATTTAAAAAGAATATATCATATAAGATAGTGGATGGTGTATAGAATTTGTGGAAAAACTATTTAGAAACTAGGTAGAAGAAACTCTAGGTGAAGACGTACTGGGAAATGTTTTCCTATGTGGAGGAAATAGTATGAGACACCAGAGTCTGTTTTAAATATATATATATATATATATATATATATATATATATATATAAGTAAATAGTAGGTAGAGGTAAAAATGTGAAAGATGATGTGGTAGTAATATGGAATTAATGTGAAAGATGATGTTGGGCAAACATTATGAAATAATAATATGACGTTATTAAATAATAATGTGGCATTAATTTAAAAAAATTTGAATAGACGTTATAAAAATATATATTAGTGTATTTTTTTTATTTTAGTTTGATCAAATGCAAAGGAAGGGGTAAAAATTTACTACTAGTCCATAAATATCCAATACATATTTTTCTTTCGTCTCTCTACTCTTATAACATGCAACGTAATAAAATATTTTTGATAATAATTTATCCGTAATGCAACTAAATTATTTTTCACCGAATACTTTTAACAAGACTCTAAAAATAATTTTTTAACCATCCAATAGAAAAAGAGTAAAAAGTTTTGTCGCAAACAAAGTCGTTTAGAAATTTCACGAAAAGTAAAATTGTTCACTAGATTTAAAATCTATAAAATTTTCTGTTTATGATCTCAAATAGTTTTACACACAAGACAATTAAAAATATTTTATATAAGAAAATAAAATTTAGTTCTTTAATTCATAAAATAAAAATAGAATTGACTAATTCAACAACACATTAAATATAGAGAATAGTTAAACTATAGAAATTAAGATTTAATAACTACAGGTCTTCTAGACAAACAATTACTGGATTTTAACGGTGTGCTTTTAGTTATTTTTAAGTATAATTTGTGTTTGTTTTTAGTCATTTGCAGATGCTATTGTAATAGCTACTGAAGCTACCTTTTTTAAGAGTTTAAAGTTATTGAATTTGCCATTTTTTATTGTTAACATGATTCAATCATCTCAAAGTTAGAGATCCTTCCACTAGTGTTTGTAACTTGACTATAAAATTTCTATAAACTATTTGAAGGATTCATGCAAGAAAAAAGTTTTGAACAAATTGAAATTTCTATAAACTACTTGGAGAAATAAAATGTTTATAAGCACATGAACTTAACGGGAATTAAACAGAAACTAGATGTTAACCCGTGTTTTGCGCGTGTATATTTTAATTTATTTAATGTAAGTGAATTTTTTTTAAAAGAAATCATTAAGAAGTTTTATGTCATAATTATCAAATGATTATTGATATAGTAGTTATATCAATAATATATATTCAATTTTATCAATATAATTTATAGAAGAGAAGAATCATCGTTAGACGAATGTTGTTTGCAAACAAACCCAACAATAAACAACACATATAAATAGTTGAAGTATATTTTAGGAGTAAGTAAGAGGAAACATATGTACTCTTAATTCAGAAGAAGTAGAAGAAACTTCTGATGTTATTAAGTTCACAATATTATATATATTCTGAAAATATGTATACAATTTGTTAGCAAATAAATAGATGACAAGTAGAGGAAAAAACGCAAAGCTGATTAATCCAGACAAAAAAACGTGTAAGTAGATGGCAGATCGAGGCGAAAATATGAATTTGATTAATGCAGACTAAAAAAATGTATTGAGTAGTGATGTGGAATTAATGTAAAAGATGTTTGGTAAATGTTATAAAATAATAATGTGACGTTATGAAATAATAATATGGGATTAATTTAGAAAATTTTGAGTAGACGTTATGAAATAATATTTGAAAAGAAGATATAGTATAAGATAGTGGATGGTGAATTAAATTTGTGGAAAAACTATTTAGAAATTGGGTAAAAGAATCTCTATGTCAAGACATAATGAGAAATGTTTCCATATTAGGAGGAATTAGTACGAGGCACCAGAGTCTGGAGTCTGATTTAAATATATATATAAGTAGATGGCAGATAAAGGCGAAAATGTGAAGTTGATTATTGCAGGCAAAAAAAATATATTTAGTAGTAATGTGAAATTAATGTGAAAAATGATGTTGAACAAATTTTATGAAATAATAATGTGACATTAAATAATAATTTATGATTAATATAAAAAATTTTGAGTAGAAGTTATGAAAAAATATGTTTGTGTGTTTTTTTTTCTTTGAGTGAGATAAGTGAAAATGAATTAATGAATGAACAAGGGAGGTTGCGCTAGTTTGATCAAAGGTTAAGGAAGGGGTAAAACATTAAATTCCTTCTCTTAACACTTAACTACAGAAGAAACAAAAAATAATTGGTCCTAAAAAATTTACTAGTCTTTAGATATTTACTAAATATTTTCCTTTCGTCTCTACTCTTATAACATGCAACGTCATAAAATATTTGTTGATAATAATCTATCCGTAATTCAACTAAACTACTTTCCACCAAATATTTTTAACGAGACTCTGAATATATCTTTTTAACCATCTAAAGAAAAAAGAGTAAAAAGTTTTGTAGAAAACAAAGTAATTTTGAAATTTGAAGAATACTAAAACTGCTCACTAGATTTAAAATCTATAAAGATTTCAGTTTGCAATTTCAAATAGTTTTACACATAAGACAATTCAAAATATTTCACTAAGAAAATATAAGTTTAGTACTTTAATTCATAAAATCAAAATAGAATTGACTAATTCAACAACACATTCAATACAGAGTATAGTTAAACTATAGAAATTAAGGTTTAATAACTACAAGTCTTGTTGACAAAGAGTTTATGGATTTTAATGGTGTGCTTTTTTTGTTATTTCTAGGTATACTTGGTGTTGTTTTTTTTTTTTTCATTTGCATTGTGTTGTTTTTTTGTCATTTGCAGATGCTATTATAATAGCTACTGAAGTTACCTGTTGTTATTTTGATTCAAAAACAAATTCTAACAGTTTAAAGTTGTTGAATTTGCAATTTTTTATTGTTTACAATATTCAATCATCTCAAAGTTAGAGATCCTTCAACTGGTGTTTGCAACTTGCAAATTGTCTATAAAATTTCTATAAATTAATTGAAGGATCCATCCAACAAAAAATATTTGATCAAATATAATTTCCATAAACTACTTGAAAAAATAAAATGTTTATAAGCACGTGAACTTAACGGGAATTAAACAGAAATTACATTCAAAAATTACATTAATTTCTATAAATTAATTCGAAATTTCTCATGTTATTAAGTTTACAATATTATATATATTCTGAAGAAAAAAAAAATATAATTGTTAGCAAATAAATAGACGATAGATAGAGGAGAAAATGTGAAGTTGATTAATACCGACAAAAAAAAAAAACATATTGAGTTGTAATGTGGAATTAATGTAAAAGGTGTTGGCTAAACAATATAAATAATATTGTGATGTTATGAAATAATAATATGAGATTAATTTAAAAAAATTTGAGTAGACGTTATGAAATAATATTTAAATAGAAGATATAGTATAGGATAGTTGATGGTGTATAAAATGTGTGGATAAACTATTTAGAAATTAGGTAGAAGAAAGATTATCTAAAGACGTATTGGAAAATGTTTGCATATGTGGATGAAATACAATGAGGCGTGTGTTTAAAATATATTTAAGTACATGGTAGGTAAAGGCGAAAATGTGAAGTTGATTCATGCAGACAAAAAAATCATATTGAACAGTAATGTGGAATTAATGTAAAAGATGATGTTGGAAAAACGTTATGAAATAATAATGTATGATTAATTTAAAAAATTTTGAATAGACATTATGAAAAAATATGTTTGTGTGTGTATGTGTTTTTTTTTCTTTTAGGGAGATAAGTCAAAATGAATTAATGAATGAACAAGGGAGGCTGCGCTAGTTTGATCAAAGGCTAAAGAAGGGGTAAAACATTAAATTCCTTCTCTTTACACCTAACTACATAAGAAACAAAAAAAATTGGTCCTAAAAATTTTACTACTAGTCCATAGATATCTACTACATATTTTTATTTCGTATCTGCTCTTATAACATGCAACGTCATAAAATATTTGTTGATAATAATTTATTTATAATTCTACTAAATTATTTTCCACCGAATACTTTTAACGAGACTCTAAAAATATTTTTTTTAACCAATATTGAAAGAAAAAGAGTATAAGATTTTGTCGCAAACAAAGTCATTTTAAAATTTCGCGAATAGTAAAACTTCTCCCTAGATTTAAAAACTATAAAATTTTCGATTTGCAATTTCAAAATAGTTTTACACACAAGACATTTAAAAATATTTCACTCAAAAAAATATAATTTTAATATTTTAATTTATAAAATACAAATAGAATTGACTAATTCAACAACACATTCAACACAGAGTATAGTTAAACTATAGGAATTAAGGTTTAATAACTTATGGTCTTATAGACAAACAATTACTGGATTTTAACAATTACTGCTTTTAGTTATTTTTAAGTATACTTTATGCTGTTTTTTAGTCATTTGCAGATGCTATTGTAATAGCTACCGAAGCTACCTTTTGATATTTTGATTCAAAAAAAATTCTAAGAGTTTAAAGTTGTTGAATTTGCTATTTTTTATTGTTTACATGATTCAATCATCTCAAAGTTAGATATCCTTCAACTAGTGTTTGCAACTTGCAAATTGTCTATAAATTTCTATAAACTAGTTGAAGGATTCATCCAACAAAAAAGATTTGAACAACTTGAAATTTCTATAAACTACTTGAAAAAATAGCATGTTTATAAACACATGAAATTAATGGGAATCAAACAAAAACTAGATGTGCACTGCATGGATATATTTTAATTTATTTAATATAAATGGATTATTTTTAAAAATCATTAAAAAGTTTTATGTCAATAATATATAGTAGTTATGGTACTTATATTAATAATATATTTTCAATTTTACCAATGTAATTTATTGAAGAGAAGTATTATTGTTAGACAAATGTTGCTAGCAAATACACTTAACAATAAAAGTCACATATAAATAGTTGAAATATATTTTAGGGGTAAGCAAGAGGAACATATGTATTTTTAATTCATAAGAAGTAGAAGAAACTTTTCATGTTATTAAGTTTACAATATTATATATATATTCTAAAACTATGTATACCATTGTTAGCAAATAAATAGATGACAGATAGAGGACAAAATGTAAAGTTGATTAATGCAAAAACAACATATTGAGTAGTAATGTGGAATTAATGTAAAAGATGTTGGGTAAACGTTATAAAATAATAATGTAACGTTATGAAATAATAATATGGGAGTAATTTAAAATTTTTTTAGTAGATGTTATGAAATAATTGTTAAATAGAAGATATAGTATAAGATAGTGATGGTGTATAAAATTTGTGAAAAAATTATTTAAAAACTGGGTAGAAGAAACTCTATGTAAAGACGTACTGAGAAATATTTCCATATTAGGAGGAATTAGTATGAGACAACAAAGTTTGTTGTAAATATATATAAGTATATGGCAGCTAAAGGCGAAAATGTGATGTTGATTAGTGCAGAAAAAAAAATATATTTAGTAGTAATTTGGAATTAATTTGAAAGACAATGGTAGGCAAACGTTATGAAATAATAATGTGGGATAATTTAAAAAAATTTGAGTACAAGTTATAAAAAATATGTGTGTATTTCTTTCTTTTGGTGAGATAAGTGAAAATAAATTAATGAATGACCAAGGAGGTTGCGCTAGTTTAATCAAAGGCTAAGGAAGGAGTAAAAAATTAAATTCGTTCTATTAACATCTAATTACAGAAGAAGAAAAAAAATTGGTCCTAAAAAATTTACTACTAATCCATAGATATCTATTACATATTTTCCTTTCGTCTCTACTCTTATAACATGTAATGTCATAAAATATTCGTCGATAATAATTTATCCGTAATTCAACTAAATTATTTTTCACCAAATAATTTTAACAAGAGTAAAAAGTTTTGTTGCAAACAAAGTAATTTTGAAATTTCGAGAATAGTAAAACTGCTCACTAGATTTAAAATCTATAAAAAAATTTGTTTGCAATTTCAAATAGTTTACTAAAGAAAATATAATTTTAATACTTTAATTCATAAAATAAAAATAGAATTAACTAATTCAACAACACATTCAATATAGAGTATAGTTAAACTATAAAAATTAAAGTTTAATAACTACATGTCTTATTAACAACCAGTTACTGGATTTTAATGGTGTGCATTTTTGTTATTTTTAAGTATACTTTGTGTTGTTTTTTAGTCATTTGCATATGCTATTGTAATAGCTAATGAAGATACCTTTTGATATTTCGATTGAAAAACAATTCTAAGAGTTTAAAGTTGTTGAATTTGCCATTTTTTTTATTGTTTACATGATTAAATCATCTCAAAGTTAGAGATCCTTCAACTAGTGTTCGCAACTTGCAAATTGTCTATAAAATTTCTATAAACTAGTTGAAGGTTTCATCCAACAAAAATGATTCAAAAAAATTAAAATATTTATAAACTACTTGGAAAAATAAACTGTTTATAAGCACATGAACTTAACGGAATTAAAAGAAATTAGATGTTAACCTACGAAAGATGTTAGCAAACACACCTAACAATAAAAGACACATATAAATTGTCGAAATATATTTTAGGGGTACGCAAGAGAAACATATATACTCTTAATTCAAAAGAAGTAGAGGAAACTTCTCATGTTATTAAGTTCACAATATTATATATATTCTGAAATGATGTATACAATTGTTAGCAAATAAATAGATGGGTGGAATTAATGTAAAAGATGTTGGATAAACGTTATAAAAATAATGCGACGTTATGAAATAATATGAGATTAATTTAAAAAAATTTGAGTACATGTTATGAAATAATATTTAAATAGAAGATATAGTATAAGATAGTTGATAGTGTATAAAATTTGTGGATAAACTATTTAGAAATTGTGTAGAAGAAACTATATGTGAAGACGTATTGAGAAATGTTTGTATATCTGGAGGAAATAGTACGAGGCAGCGGAACCTGTTTTAAATATATATAAGTAGATGACCGGTAAAGGTGAAAATGTGAAGTTAAAAAAAAACATATTGAGTAGTAATGTGAAATTAATGTGAAAGATGATGTTGGGCAAACGTTATGAAATAACAATGTAGAATTAATTTAAAATATTTTGAGTAGACATTATGAAAAAAAACATGTTTGTGTGTTTTTTTCTTTTTATGAGATAAGTGAAAATGAATTAATGAATGACCAAGGGAGGCTGCGCTAGTTTGATCAAAGGCTAAGGAAGGGGTAAAAAAATCAAATTATTTCTCTTAACACCTAACTACAGAAGAAGAAAAAAAAATTGGTCCTAAAAAATTTACTACTAGTTCATAGATATCTACTACATATTTTCCTTTTAGTCTCTACTCTTATAACATGCAACGTTATAAAATTTTTGTTGATAATAATATATCCGTAATTCAATTAAATTATTTTCTATCAAATACTTTTAACGAGACTCTGAAAATATTTTTTTAACCATCTAAAAAAAAAAAGTAAAATGTTATAGTCATTTTGAAATTTTGCGAATAGTAAAACTGCTCCGTTTGCAATTTCAAATAGTTTTACACACAAGACATTTAAAAATATTTCACTCAAGAAAATATAATTTTAGTACTTTAATTTATAAAATAAAAATAGAATTGACTAATTCAACAACACATTCGCGAGTATAGTTAAACTATAGAAATTAAAGTTTAATAACTATAGGTCTTATAAACAAACAGTTAACAGATTTTAACTGTATGTTTTTAAGTTATTTTTAAGTATACTTTGTGTTGTTTTTTAGTCATTTGCAGATGCTATTGTAATAGCTACCGAAGTTACTTGTTGATACTTTGATTCAAAAACAATTCTAAGAGTTTAAAGTTGTTGCATTGTCATTTTTTATTGTTTGCATGATTCAATCATCTCAAAGTTAGTGATCTTTCAACTAGTTTTTGCAATTTGCAAATTGTCTATAAAATTTCTATAAACTAGTCGAAAGATTCATTCAACAAAAAAATTTGAAAAAATTGAAATTTCTATAAACTAATTGAAAAAATAAAATGTTTATAAGCACATGAACTTAACCGGAATTAAACAGAAATTACATTGATGTTAAACTAAAATATTTCATAAACTTAATTTTTAAAAATTACACATTACTACAAACTCAACTAAAAATAAACTCAAAATTACACATAATCACAACTCACAACTAAAATTAAACACAACTCACATTTCAACTACACTTAACTACTAAATACTACTTTCACTACAATATGTTAAGCAAATACAGTCACAAACAACAAAAACATTACAACAAATCCTAAACCCACAATAACCCAAACGAGCTTGTTCACCCTCATTTATTGGTCAAAAGTGAAAGGTCAAAAGTACAATTAATCATATCATTTATTGGTTAGTTTATCGTAATTAATCAGAGATAAAAAAAACTCAAATTGATGATAAAATGAAACCTTCTAAATAACAATGTACTAAATATTATTAACCAAATACTTGTCGTATATTTTACCCACAGATAACTTCATGTGCGAATATTTTGGCATCCCTATTAGCTCGAACTAATTCCTTAAGTGCATATAAGTTTTTACTTCGAGACACTAAAACTCTCTTTCGAAAACAGTTTTGAAGTGATTCTAAGGTCATATCACATTTCGAATTCCTCGTAAGAACATTCGAATTCCTAGAATATTTACACTTTCATGGCAACAATGGGACAAATTATAATGTAACCGTATTTAACTCTTTCTTATTTAAGTAACTGTCAAACAAATATCTAGCTGAAGGAGTTGTTTGTAGTGTATGTATAATACAAAACAAAATAAAATTATAAATTAAAATTGTTATAAAAAAATAAAAAGTAGAAAATTAAAATCTCAGCACAAAAAGGGAGGTCGATTAAGTGGTTTCTTTGGTGAACGTGGGTGGGTGGAATACTTCAAAATCTTAATATAAGAATCACACATACCTATTATATTTGATCAATTCTAAAACAAAAACTCCTTGATGAAGACCTGTGCATATTAATACTAAAAATCAGCAAATTGCTTTGTAACCCAGAGGCACCTCTCTATTTCCCAGTTATGCACTTTGATCCTACAATGGTCACCATTCTTAGCCCAAAATAATTGGTTGCTGATAAGTCTTGCGGAATATACAAGACTACAAATTCACCACAAAAGTCAGAATATGAGGGAATGTTCTACCAGAGATTGTCTCCAAAACCCAAAGATGAGGGAATGTTCTACAAGAGATTATAAAACCCAAAGATATTAAGACAAAATGTATAAAACAACTTTTTTCGACCGCAAAATTCCAGTACAAGGCTAACAACCTTACTCCAGATTGTCACCAGGTCTACGATATGGCATAAATCTATGGTCCTTTGCAGCATTCTTCTTCCTCTTTTTCTCAATATACATTTCAAGTTTTCCAGTCGACTGAAAATAGTGAATAGATAGAATTAATGGAAAAGAAAAGTAATAAATGACATAATACGATGGAGACAAAGTGAATGGAGAATGTAGCTATACTCGAAGAGGCATACCTTTAGTTGATTATAATTTTCAATAATCCTTTGCTTTCGGATTTCAGCTGAAATAAACAAAAAAATATCATTATTTATAATTGATATTTCATTTTATTTAAATTTATTTGTTCGATATCTTTTTCAGTTCATTTATTTGATACCAATAAGACAGATAGAGAATGAGTATATGTACAATATTGCCATTCTTTCTTATTTGAAAAAAAGTTCGTCTAACGAGTGTTAGAAATTTGTTTTATGGAATGGGTGTCTTATAAATAACACTCCTGTGTAAGTGGATAGGAAATCACAAGATGATAATTTTAGTGCCATTAGGGGATTAGAATATTAAATAAGACTGGTATAAAAATCCCTTGAAATCAAGGAAGATTCTAACCAACTTTTATTCCCTCACTTTCTAGAAAGGATTTAAAGGAAGGACACTAATATTTAAAAAAAAAATAAGAAATAATAGGAGAGAATCTCTTCAAAGAAAATGATACACAAGTGCAGATAAGCTCCTACAATGGCTTACACTACTCAATTTCTAAATTTGATAAAAGATACTTTCATAAGGGATGGAACCTTTATTTATAGCTTCCTTGTACACTTAGGATAAGGAAAGAAAATGATCACTAACAAACATAATAGTCTAACGACCTATAACAACCTCAACCAATTAACTACTTCTACTAACTAATTCTACTTTATCTAAGTCCTAACAGAAATTGTGCGAAGTATGTGAGTTTGGCACACTGATTGGGTCATCAAACCTATTTGGCCTTGGTGTCATATGGGCAAAGAGAGTATCATCTCTATTCTGAGCAGCATTTGCTCTGGGATTACAGGGGTTCATTTTATGTAATATTTCTATTTTTAATCAATAATACAATCTCTTTTTCTTTCTAAATTCAAGTTCCTATCTTTTTTCATTAACAAAAATATATGTACGGATTACCAATATCAACACTATTGAACATATTGCCACTAATATCACCAGTGTACTACAAGTGAAAAAGGAACTAAGATAACTCATTTGAAATTAATTAATTTTTATAAGAATTATTCTATTCGTGCAGTTTTTACTCCAAATATTGAATACATCGCATTTTGGATTCAGTGTGGAACTTCTCTTAAGAGTACAGATAAAGTTAATAAAATTAACCTAAGCAGAGATTGTATTTCTAACACATGAAGAGATAAAAGGGAGATAAAATGATGGAAGGAAGAGAAGAATTACATTTCTTGAGATAAAAGGGACGTTTTCCCTGCTTTGCTGCTTCTCTCTCTTTCTTCTTGTGCTTAGCCAAAATCTGTGTCTCAATATTCTTTGTTGAATCAGATTTCAATTGTTTATCCTGAAAGACATGTATAGGTGATCAAGTAAACTGATAAATATCACACGCATAGATGGAGAAGACAGACTTCCAAAAGATATGTACTTACAATCCATGATATGTGTCTTTCTATTTCACTTAAGCGCTCTGAATCTTTACATTTCTTCAATTCCTTTTTAAGAGTCTGCAATGCCCCAAAGATGTCATGAGAGGAAAGTCATAAAATATGTGATAGACAAAATTGTGCAAATCTGGCAGACTACCTGTCTTTCAGCAGGAAGATCATTTTCATATAAAAAATTGTATCTCTTTTTAAACCTGCAAGTCCAAGTACATATACTATTAGTCATACACAGTTCTCATAATAGGAAACAAGAGAATCTTCCAAATTTAGTTAAACCCATGTTCTCAAAATAAAATAGCAACATCAAAAGCACTTGCATTAAATTGTTCACCAGTCAAATCCAGAAATAATTAAACAAAATCTACTTAAAAGCCAATAAACCTAAGAGCTCTGATTGATCAACTGCATAATTGAATACTAATTTCCAAACAAATGTTGCCTACTTAAAGGACACGGCATTTCAAAAACCAAGAATTCAGAAGAACTATCTATAACAATACACAAAAAGAAAATACTAAATTCCCCTCCCTAAGTAACATGCTTGCGAATGCGCATACAATGATAAGGCCAACATAATATCTTAAAGCATGCTCCAAGATCATGCTGGAATTGAGGTATTCAATCAATGATACAATTGTCTATGATAGAACTCTTGGGCCGTTTAATAATGAGGCTGCTGAAGCAAGGCCCAAGCTTGCTGTTTGGAAAGTGTTCGCCCGCAGAGGAAAGAATAGGAATGGGAGTGGAAGTTAGTTAGTGACGTGGACCATGATTCTAGGATATTTTGTTAGGGAATGAGAATATATTGAGAGGAGGATCATATGGGATTATTGTGGTGATTTTTACAGATAATTACTTCTCTGGTAGGAACTTATAGCTCTGGTAGCGGCTTATTGCTCTGTTAGTTTCTTTCCTTTCTACTTGCTGTAAGAGCTTTTGTGCACCAAACTCTATTAATAACACTATTTCATTGTCCATAAATTTAGGAGTTCTATCCATCTACATAATATCATCAATTGGAGATTTATAAATCATTTGTTGCTTCTTTGTCATGCACTAAAAATAATTGTTATCATAAAGATCCTTCAATATCATCTGTGTTTTTATGTATGACCTCAGTTTTACAGAAAAATATGCAGAATTATTTCTATTCTAACAATATGCGCATCAGTTTAATAAATTGTAAATTTACTAAACACAAGATTACGGAAGGTCCCTACTAATCAATTCTAATGAATATCAAAAATATCAATTATTGATTATATGGAGAAATGCATCAGAAACAATTGTTACTCAAGATATTGATTTTCATGCAATCATGCCAAGACAATTAATCATGCAAAGACACTTATCATAGAATCTTTATCATGCATTCAATCAATATTAAAAACACAATAATTGTAGAAATTTAAACGAGATAAGGGAAAGAAAGTGTACACAAATTATTATACTGGTTCAGCCGCCTCGTGACGGCTTACATCCAGTCCTAAGATCGAACCTGATCTTAGCCTTTCCAATAGAACTTCTTAGAATCAGTTTATAGATTTTACACAGCGCCTCGCCTCAATCTTAAACTATTCTCCCTGTTCTATCTTTCCCTTCCCTGAATTCCCGAGTTTAAATCCCATAAACTCTACCAAGAATCCAGTCAAGTGTCTTCTTGTTGACAGCCCTTAACCTCGAAGAACACCACCAGTAGTAACTGGATTTTCTCAAAGTAGTTTGGTTACAGAAATTGAATTACAGAAATTGAAACAGATCAATTTTACAAAGTTCTTGATCTTCCTTCTTCTCAAAGCAATCTTTCTCAATTCAGTCTTTTTCAATCCTTATTGATCACAAATGTAGATTGTTCATGACTGAAAAAAGATGTTCAAAGTAATATCAGTTGAGAAAGAGTTAGTGGTATATTGTGTATGTTATGAAGTTGTGTTATCAAAGTGTTATTCACAAGTTCTGAGAAGAAGAGAGTGAATGCGGTTTATATAGTTTCAGGAAAAACAACACATGAATCGATTTGGCCAATCAATTCATTTAAGTTATAAAGCACACTAAGCGATTTATCAAATCGATTTCGCGAATCTTGTTTTTCTTGAATCTTGAAACTGCATACACTAATCGATTTAACTAATCGATTATTTTAAATGAGTTCTTCAGACTTGGATGAATGTTCATATTTGAATCGATGTGCATAATCGACTTGGGGTGTTTTGTTCCAACAACGAGATCAAAACAAGCGATGTACTCAATCGATTCAAACATTTACATAGTCCTTGAGTCATCTCTGTTTCTAAAACTTTTTGTACCAATCGCTTTAGTCAATCGATTTCACTGGTTCCAGGGACACAATGATTTTCATAAATCGATTTGCCTAACCGATTTAACAAGTTACAGAGAGTTGGTTTAAATCAACGTAATCGATGTGTCTAATCGACTATGGACTTAAGTCTGAAGCACATTACATCATTTGGTTCATTCAATCGATTTACCAAGTCGATTGATGCCAAGCTTATTTCAAAAGAAGTATGTTATTTGATTGTGCTAATCCATTGCGTATGTCCCAGACCAATTTCATTTTAAAACTAATTTTGTTAAATCGATTTGTCTGATCGATTTACTAATCATTGGTTTGGCTCTGTGACATTCAAAATCAATTGTGACAATCGATATAGACAAACAAAAAATAAAGTTGTGATTGGATCAATCGGTTTGCCAAATCGATTAGCTTGCAAGGCATGCCACTGACTTGCACATTTTAATTTCAGTAAATGTACCAATCGATTTGTCTAATCAATGTAAGCAATCAGTTCAGTCTTGGTGAATCGAAGAATCGATTTGCCTAATCGATTTAAGGCTAACTGGCTCTGTGACTTGCACAATTTATTTTCTAATAAATGTACCAATCGATTTACCTAGTCGATTGATAATATACTTGATTTTCAGAAAATGTGTCAATCGATTTTGCCAATCGATTGATTAATCACCGACTACAAAAATTCATACAACCCTTTTACAAAATCGATTTGTCCAATCGATTTGCTTAGTGAATCTTCCAACTTTTGTTGATTCCTTGAGTTCCAAGCTATTGTAGAGTTGAGTTGTTGTTCCTGAAATTTTTCTCAGTTCAAAATGTTAGATTTATCACATGATATATGTTTGTCAATAATATCAAAAATGGATTTATGTCTAACAATCTGACAGATTCTAATGCATGGTAAGGCATAGTACATTTTGAGTCAAATGAGAATAAAGAATTGTGCCATGTATTCAAGCCTTTAACCCATTATCACTATGTTGACTCCTTCATGTCAGTGACAACTAGCTCGATCTTAAATAAATAAAAGTATTCAAGGAAAGGGACTGGGCTAGACATGCTCTAAAATGGAAAACACAATCAAAATCAGCAGGCTAAAATTGATGTGATGCTTCCAAGTAAAAACCTATGGCATTACATTAATACCATGGGATGGAGATGTATCAATAACTTGGTGCTTCTTTACCGTGCACTAAAATTAAAAATCAGCATAAAGATCCTTCAATATTATCTGACAGATTCTAGCACAAAGTAAAGAATAATGCATTTTGAATCAGGATTTGAGTTAGTTTGTAGAAATAGAATTATCAATGGCAAGAAAAAGATTATTTTATAAGTATTAAGATTTTTTTTAAATCAACATGGATTTACACCAGTATTAAAATGCTTAAACTTTTTCATGATGACTGCAATTAAAATAATAGCATTTCTCAACACAACAACATGCAAAAGCAAAACAAATAAAGCATCCAAAGATGAACATACCCATCATTGTTAAGTGTACCACAAAGAGACTCAAAACGTGGATCACGTGCAACTTGAAAATTAATAAAGGCACATGCATCATTCAGAAAGTCAACTAGATATATAAAACAGAAATATTCAAATTCAAATTCAAATTCCACAATTCACACAAAAGAAAATGATTTGCAAGGAAAACATTCTTAAACTCAAATACTCATAACTTTGGAGTCAATACTCCTCAAGAGCGTTCTTCTTTCTATCTCAATGATCTTCCTCTCACTACTACTCAATCTAAGTCCACCTCACTTGAAAATATTCATGCTTTTGGTATTCCAACACCACAATCACATCAAAATCCAATTCTTCAAAGTCATTTTTGCTCCAAATTTATTTTGAAAGAACATCTCAATTGGCTCGAGTCTTTGTCTCTCCATAAAAATCCATATATTCCTTGTTTGGAATTAACAAATACCTTGCTTTTTTGGAATATGGACCATTATGGTTCCTCATACGCAGTCCATATCTAACACTATCCCTAATATTGGCTCAACTTTTGCTACATTTTCATCCTTATGAACTATAGTTGTTCCTTGATCTCCAGGTCATCCTTCTCCAGCTTCTCAAAATGTGGATGAAAACCTTCGTCCTCCAAAACGCACCAAGATAGAGAAGGACACCTAAAAAATGTTAGGATATCCCCAAGATTTTTACAGCTTTTCAAACTATCATTGATAGACAAGTCCATCAAGAGAGGGATAATGCAATCTTAAGGGATTGGAAGGCTACTCAACTAGCTCCCAAGTTGGGACTTGAAACACCTCTACCTAATCCACCTCCTACTTTTTGTGATCTACCTAGGCCACCCATCTCTTTATCATTTGATGGCTCTTCTCCATCTTTGTATTTTTGAAGTTGTTTTCACTCTGAAATCCTTCCTCCACTTTTTGCTATGACAAAGGGGAAAGGGAGTAGAAATTATATTTAAGAAGTATTTTTGAACTCATTATGTACTTCTTTGTTTTATCTTTTATTTTTTTTGTTTGAACCATATATATGAACACTTTTGATATTATTAATGAAGAAAAAATATTTTGGTTCTAAAATATATGTTAATAGATGCAAAAATTAAGGGGGGAGGCTTTTATAACAAATTCACTTTGTATTATATCATATTTAAATCAAAATTAAAATCTAATTAACATGTTTGTCACAATCAAAAAGGTGGAGATTGTTGAGGCAAAATCCTAAATCAAGTGTTTTGTAGATAAACAAATATGTTATTAAACTAAAATTATGATTCTGACTGTGTTGATATTTACCTTGTGTTCTTAAGTGTTTTATTCAAAGATAGGTGATCAAATACAATCATACAACAATCAGCAATCACACCATTATATAAATCAAAGAAACATCATGCCTTAACTAACTAGAAGCTGAATACAAGAACATTATGGGTAATCAAGATCATTATGGATAATAAACATCATTCTGGTTTATAAAAGTATCATTCTGGTTTATCAAGATCATTCTGATTAGTTTGTTTTTAGGACAGAAATAGAATGAATCATTCACCGTAGTCTAGATCTTAAGATAAACGAATATCAAAACTACTCAAAACTATACTCAAGCCCAAAAGTCTAGCTAAAGGCCCAAAGAAGCAAAAACAACATCAAGATCAATGACTAGATCAATCTCCAAATTGATGAGTTATGAGCCAGTACATCAAGGATGAAAGGACATTGCTGCTGCATCTTTTTCAGAAAGCTTAACACGTTTCTAACACAGAGAACTGACATCAAACAACTACTAATCCTTTAGCCATGTTTTCCATTCAACATAAAACCAAGAACATTCTTGTTACAAAGAAGAACATTTTGTATTAAATAGCACACATGTCTATTAAACATCCCTTTAATAAAATGTTTTCATACTTAATTCTTTCAACTTCAGTCGTTGACTTTCCATCAGATGTATTGAATTTCTAGTTAGAGTGAGACTTTTTGTTTATTGAATAATGATAGTCAGAGGAAGAATTGCATGATTTAGACTTAGTGCCATTGGGCAACTCACCTTGTTGAAACTTCTCAAACAGTGCAACATTAGAGACAACATATAAGAGGCATCATTTGGAGTTTGTTGCACCATTTTGATCGGCAGATTATGAGCTTTGAATTTATGATATGAACAATCTCTTTGGAGTTAAATATACTTTGACATGAACTCTTATGAGGCTTGTCGAGTTTGTGCACATCGGAGACATGCAAGGGCTTTAAAGGCATTCTTTAAATTTAGTCTTTAGGCTCAGTTTCAGATCCATTCTTTAGAGCCAATCTTTAGAACCAATTATTAGACCCAGACTTTAGAGGAAATCTTCATAACCTTTAGAGACACGTTATCAAAGGCAAACATGTATACTTTGTGTTCCTCTTATCTCATCATCTAGTCACTTTTTTTAGTCACTTCATATAGGGTATTTCCTCTAGTTGCTTCATCTAGTACATTTCTCATATTTTCTTCCTCTAGTACTTTCCTCTGATTTTCTTATTCTAATTTTTGTATACTTAATGAAGTCATTAATTCAAATTTATTGTTCTCGTATAATACTTTTGTTAACACTAAAATTATAACTGGAAAACCAACTTGATTCCAACACATTCAACCCCATTTCCAACACTGAAGTGCCTCATTCCAGAAAAAACTAGAAATACCAAATGCAATAAACCGATTGATATAAAAATTAAAGCAAACTAAAGAAGTTATAAATTATTGAAACAAAAATCCATACACAAAGTAAAGAAAATAATATGCAAATATGGATGCATCACTATTCAAAAGTCGACTTAAGAGTAGTAAGATAATATCTAAATTGATTCTTGAACCAAAGAGTGTGTATAATAGAGCATCGGTCTATAAAGGTGAAGGTTATTCGTATTGGGAATAGTAGATGAAAATTCATATCAATTTGTAGGAGTTGGATATTTGAAAAGCGGTTGAAAATGGTCTTTATGTTCCAACAATAATCTGTGAATGAATTGTTATTGACAAACCAAAAACAAATTGGACTAATTTGGAAGAAAAAAAAATCTAGTATGACTGGAAAGCTAAAATATATTTGGATGCCTTAGGAAATCATTTTCAATGAAGATTTAATGAATATTCATTCTATAACACATTTATTTTGGGTTAAATATATTTTTAATCCCTTTAAAATTTTAATATTTTAATTTTAGTCTCTATAAAACAAAATTATAACTTTTAGTTCCTACAAAATTATCTGACAAACAGTTTTAGTCTCTGCTGAAATGATTCATGTTAAATTGTCCTCCAACTTCAAAAAATTTGAATGAATTAAATATAAACATTATAAAAAAAATCTTTCAAATTTAGAATTATTTAAGTTGTGATGAATTAAATATAATTTTTTTTAAATATAAAAAACTCAAGATAAAAATAACGAAAATATAGATTTAAAAATCAAATTTGATAGTTTTTTTTAAAGAAAGTTTTTATAATGTAATTTATTCAAAATATATGTTTGTTTAACAATAGATACTAAAATAACATGCATTATAATTTTTACGGACTAAATATTATATTTTTATTCTATAGAGACTAAAATTAAAAAGTTAAATTTTATTAGGACTAAAAGTATATTAAATAAATTTTTTTTTGTAAAATCCGTTAAAAAGTATTCTTCGACACATTTTACAAAGTAAGCAAAAAAATTCCTAAATTACCTCAAGAATTATACCAAAGGATTTGACATTCATAACTCGACTATCCCTAAATGAAATATAACACAGTTAAATGAAAGCTACAAGATACTACTAAACCACTAAGTATATCAAGTTGTCCACAATGACTGATAGAGAAAGCTATGACTCTGGTACACCTTCATCGCCATCTCAGACTTGGCATAAATAGCTCTTAATAATTTAGAGTGTTAAGTCTGATCCACAACAAAGTAGGGAGTCATCAACTAAAATTAAGAGATAACATTTAGAAGTTATGAAATAATAAACAACAATTAATAAAGTGTGCATATTTATCGTGATATAAAACATATATGTCAATGTATATGATTATAGAATATCACATATTTCACAAGGGCCTTTCTTTAAGAAAATGGTTAAGTCCACTTGAAAACACACCACTAAATATTCTCGCAAGAAATTGTGAATGTCCAACAGAAAAATCTCAAAATATTTCATTAAAATTCATATATGATTTTACCAGAATTCATACATGATTTCACCATATCATTTTAAGTAACTTTCACCACACCAACTATATTACATTATTTAAAATTACCATATTAATTAATCTCCAATTCATGGGAAACCCCAATTATTTCTAAATAATAACATAAACACCAAGAATCAAACCTCATAATCAAAGCCCCAAGAATCAAAACACCGTAATCAAATCATCAAGAATCAAAACACCATAATCAAAATACCATATATATATATATATATATATATATATATATATATATATATATATTCAAGTATAACCTATACATCTTTACTAAAAAGTGGAAACAGTGCTGTTTTATCACCATGTCTTATCCAACATGTGTGTAGCTTTGATCAATTCCGTTACATACTAAATGTCTTTTCAATTATCTTCTCTCACGCGTTTTTCAAAATAACATTTTAAACAAGTACAAACGACTCTATTTGGATCTTTTGCATTCTTCACTGCAAACTCAACAAACTCCTTCACTCCATTTTCATACTCTTTTGACAATTGATTGACAGACATCCATTTCTGATCCATATTATATGACCTATATAAATGCAGTTACAAAAATAATAAGCTACTAAACAAATCAACAAATTTCAAAAAGAAACCAATATCAACATATCTAATATCAACATATCTAATATCATTTTCAAAACAGAAAAGATTTCAAAACAGAACAGGTCAACAAATTTCAAAAACAAAAAAAGATTTAATATGTAACAATTTATTAGTTTTCAATTATTAAAAAACTAAAGATTTTTTGACAAAAACAAATTAATAAATACCTGAGACAACGTAGATGGCCGCACAGTACGTAGAGAATATGAGGGTTCCTAGAGTAGAAGTGATGATGGTTCGTAAATTTGTTTTTATTTATTTAAAAGTAAATGGTTTTTATTTAGTGAATGATTTTACAGCGCTTGTGAAAAAAAGAGCTGTAATAGGTAATTTAATTATTTGAAAGCGCATGTCGTTCACAACGCTTGTGAAAAAAGCGTTGTAATAGGTAATTTAATTATTTGAAAGCACATGTCATTTACAGTGCTTGTGAAAAAAGCGCTGTAAAACAATACGTGAGGGCGCTTCAGTTTACAACGCTTGTGTACAAGCGTTGTAAAAGCCTTGTAAACATTATGCGCAAACGCTATATGATCCAACAACATCGCTTTTTTCACAGCGCTTGTCAAAAAAACGCTGTGATAGACTCTATTATTTTTAAAATATATTTACAACAGCACTTGTATTTAGTAAGCATTGTAAAAAGAGCGCTATAAAATGACATTTTTCGCATAATGAGCCTTACGTGGAGGTGTTCCCTACATTACGAACTTATCCTACTCAAAGTTATTAAACCGTTGACAACCATAGTCTTTGATCCAATCACTCCTCTTAACCTTTGCCAAATAAAAAAACTAAGTCAAAATTAAGTCCTTAAGGTGCTAGTTAAATCTCACTCGACCTACTCTCCTAATCCCCCCTTAGAACATATTTTCCTCACCAAACAATATAAACATTAATTCCTCTAAATTAAGGTAGATAATTTTTGGTTCAAACACTACAACCAAAAATATACATTTTCAATTTCTCTTGCTAAAAACGTGACACTTTTTCTCAAATAGTCAAACTAACTTATTTTCAAGTTTTGGAAGTAAATAATCTTTCTAACAAATTATTTACGTGAAACATTTGTTTTTAAAATATATCCTTGATTTTCAAAGTGTCATTCACTTCTTTAAATTTACAATAAATACAATTCGTCACTCTGACACGTAATAATTTAAAGAGATACCCTCTCAACCTCTTAAGATGCAACAGTTTGAATAAAATCTTAAGGATAAAAAATAAGCAATTACAATTAAAAATAATTTAAATTATTAAAATAATAAAGTTTAATATTTTTCGTTGGGAAAAATGTCAAACATTGTAAAAACTTAATTAAAAAGTTTCTTCGACTTCCAAGTTGTGTTTGAGAAATTTAGGGTTTTATTGTTTTCAGAAGAAAGGAGTTTAGGGTTTAAGAAGATTGGGGGAAATACAATTAAAGACGATTTGAGAAATTTGCAACTTAAAGAAGATTTTACGGAATATTAATCCATTTTTTTATATATTATATAAATAAATTATTTTTAATCCATTTTTTATATATTATATAAATAAATTATTTTTAATTGGATAAATTACAAGTTGGCGTCCAAGTGACACTTAATAGGACAAATTATTAAAATATTCTTAAACTATATGATTTTGAGTAATTTTTGCCTCTTTCTTCTTTATTTATATACCTATTTTTATATGTGCTTTCTCTCTTCTAGAATTTATACTAATAATAAAATTAATAGAATCTGTATATACATAAACTATATGAAAGAGAAGGATGAACTAATTAATCTCGAATCAATAAACTCTAACACCTTAATTAGCAACTCAACTATTAATTATTAACAAGCTTCTAACACCCTAATTAGCAACTCAACTATTAACTATTAACAAATTTTTTCATGTTAATCATTGATATATGATATAATATGATACTATTTTTAATTGTGAAATATTTTAATTAATGTGTATTTTTTTAGAAGTGACACGATATTTAAACATAAAAAAATTAATACATTTTTTAAAAGAAATTTTTTTTGACAAAGATGAAAATTATAAAATAGATATATTTTATTTGATTGAATTGTGTGATTTGTGAAAATTATGTGACTTGTGAAAATTAAAATTCTAATTTTTTTCAACTTGTCTACTATGTATGAATTGTGTGATACTCTAAACAAACTATATGACTTTTAAAAAATTTAGTTATAATATTTAAATTTCAGTTATAATATTTCAGTTAATACTTGTCGCTCTCTGGATCTCCCAAATATTTTGTGCAAGATCCACTACTGGCCACATAATTGTTTTTAAATTGTTAGATATCAGTGTTGATGAAAGGATGCAACTCACTAAAAAGTTTTTGAAATATTAATAATCTTAAGGACTAAATTGATATCGTCTTATAATTTTAAAGACTAATTTGGTGGTTTATTCAAACAAATTTCATTGGTTCTAAATCCTACGTACAATCCAGTGACTATACATAAAGAAAATAAAAGGAATGTGATGATGATTCAAAACCAAATCTAGGTAAAAGGAAAGGAAAATTCGCAGGAACATAAAACAATATGAATGAATTCAAAAATGATAAAAATAAAAATGAACTAACAAAGATGGAGAAAAAAGATGCCACAATCAAAATCATCAATAAAACTAGAGAAATCTAGCCAATAATGAGAAAAATTCACATAATTCTATTTCATCTATATGTGAACTTTTTCATCATTTGAGAAATCTAGCCAATGGTTGATTGCAAATTACAAGTAATTAAAGGTCACAATTAAGTAACATAACTCCTAGTGGTAACATTAATCCTCTTCACTTACTAATAGCATTAACTTGATTATATATGTCTGTTACAAAACTCCCAATGCATCCAAATAGTCACTTCTTCAAAATGAAGCCATATATTGGTGCAACACCTCTTATCTACCTTTTCAATTTGTCCATTTCTATTTATTTTATTTAACTATTATTTTCTGATAAATGTTAACAAAAGTCCTTAGAATATTTGTTAGTATTAGTCTTATTCTATTGAAGTCCACAAAACAAAGAAAATATCACAAAATTTTCACCTTTTAGCCTGTTTTTTATCATGATAAAAGTTAAAATTTAATCAAGGTGCGAGAAATATAAATTATAGAAAATGTTGTTATATCTATAACACATTAAACAAAAAATACTTGAGTCGAATTTCTAGAACTTAAGATATAGCCAAAACAATCAAGATAAATAATTTCTAATGAAATTATTATCACAAATGATTTTTTTTATAATTCGTGATCTGATCAATTTTTATTGTCCAATCGCCCTAACAGGAACAATAGGATGTATACAAAATGAGAACTCACTTTCCAAACATTCCACAAACTATTTTATCTTGTAAAAAATGGCATGTGCATGCATAGAGACACCGAAAGATGGACCCATTAAAAAAATTGTAAATGCTAAGCTTCAATAGATGTGATAATGAAATATTTGCTTTAATAAGAAGAGTTTATCTTCTGTTTTTGTGTGGTCGTGTTATGAGGGGCAACCTAGTAGTAAAACTTGTACTTTTAGTTTAATTCATAAATGTTTAGATTGAACACTTTATTCGAATATAAATTAATTATATATAGTGGAATTTATTTTGTTTTTTAAGATAAAAAAGAAAAAAATTAATATAACTTATACTCATTTTAATAATATTTTATGTTCATACAACCCTATAATTTTTCTATATATACATGTGTGTACTTGAAAAATGAAACTATTAGTGTTGGAAAAAAGCATGTTATAGTGTGAATTTAAAAATGCGTTGAAGTCCCACATTGAAAAGAAATATCTTTTGTAAATTTAAGTGGAAAAAAACTTGTTAAGTCCCATATTGGAAAGAAATAATTTTGAAATCCCACATTAGAAAACTCTAGTATTTTGAATAGTTTCAAATTATACATACTAAAGTCTCACATTGCTTAGAAAACAAATGTCAGATTACTTCCATCACTATATAATGAGCTTTAAACTATTTGTAAGAAATATTTGACTTCTAATGCAAGAATTATATATATGACAGTACTTCTAATGCAAGAATTATATATGTTCAATTTTTCAAGCAATGACAAAACAGAACATGTATCAATATTAAACAATCAAACAATTAAGTAAAAGATAAGGGATAGAAGATTGATACTCAGAAATTTATCCTAGTTCGGTCGTCTGTAAGACAACCTACATCCAGTCCCAAGATCAACTTGATCTTAGCCTTTTTCACTAGAATCTTCTATAGAGCGTTTTACAGATTGTCCAGCTAGCTCCTAGCCTATCTATCCAACTATCTTGATTCTAACATACATCCATTGCATCCCTTGAGTTATTTCGGCAAACTCACAGAAAATCGCAATGAGGTTCCTTCTTGATGATCACAAGCATCAACGAACGGTAACCACCAGTTTAGCTACTGGATTTTTACACAATTTGGTTTCAATGTAATTTTATAGAAAATTGACAACAAAGAAGATCAAAAAATGTTTCTAACAAAAGTGACTTGATCACACAATGATGTTCAAACTATAAGTGTTTGCCAAGTGGTTCAGTTTTCTCAAAGTATTGTGTGTATCAAAAGTTTAAAGTCTCAAAGGTTTTGTTTTTGAAAAGTTTCAATTCTATGTAATATCAAACAGTTATGTTCATCATTTTTGAAAAACAGTTTGAGGCAGTTTTTATATGTTTCAGAAAAACACATACAAATCGATTTTCCAATCGATTTTATAAAGCATTGAAACACTCCAATCGATGTGTCAATCGATGCTCGTGTTTCTTGTTTTTCTTGAATCTTGAAAACATATGCATCAATCGATTTGGCAATCGATTGTGTTAATTCATAAATCAGAAAACTGAGACAAGTTCATATCAGCATCGATTGGGTAATCGATTTTGAATGTTTTGTTCAAACAACGAGATCAAAACAATCGATTCCACAATCGACTGATATTCCATCATAATCGATTTGGCAGTTGGTCTGTAACTGAAAACAATAACTCCAATCGATTTGTCAATCGATTAGACTGATCACAGGGACTCCAGAAAATTGTACCAATCGATTCGTCAATCGATTTGCTTTGTCCCAGTGCTTCAGTTGTTTAATTCCAATCGATTTGAATTGTTACAGGGACTTAGCTAATTTGAAAACATTGATTTGCCAATCGACTAAGACCTTGGTTTCTAATATATGATAAAACATTTTCAACACCCAATCGATTTGTCAATCGATTAGTATATGTCTTGCAAGTCAAGAAACAAAATTCAATTGATGTCTCAATCAATTGGATTTGTCACATAGCTACTGACTTAGAAAAACTTTTGTCCAATCGATTTGCCAATCGATTTGTTTTAGAATTGGTTGTCTCTATGTCTCACTCAATCGATTCATCAATTGATGTTCCAATCGATTGTCCAATCGATTGGTATGTTACAGTGGTTAAGTCTGAAACAAATTAAGCTCGAAATCGATTTGTCAATCGATTTAACAGACTTGTGACTTGCCTCTATAACTCACACAATCGATTTCTCAATTGATGCATGAATCGATTTTCCAATCGATTGCTTTACACCAGAGTTCAAGTTTCACTGAGATCGTTCACAGAATCGATTTACCAATCGATTGGATCAGTGATAACTTTACTCCTGAGTTAATCAATCGATTGCCCAATAGATTAGTCAATTGATTAGTCAATCGATTTTGTTTACTTGGTTCAATTAAAAACACATTTTAACTTGGCAACAACTTATGCATGAACTCATATATGATAAGTCTAAAGCCTAATAAACGCAATCACTAAAGACATATAAGCATAGATGACTTTGTTCGGCACATGCTTCACTTTAAACAGTTAGCTTAATCACAAGACATTGTATGTTTGTTTATTATGTCAAAACTAAAATCAGGGGGACTTATGTCCAACACTATTGTGAAAAGCACACCAAAGTTTGATACTTTTCCCAACTTACTCTTTTCTCCCTCTTATATTCTGCTCGCCTAATTTTTGAGCCACTTCTCCCCTTTCTTTTTGTCCCTTTCGGTTTTTAGAGCGGTTATTATGCCGCAGTTCCTTTCGGTTTTTAGAGTGGCTATTATTCCGCAGTCCCTTCGGTTTTTAGAGTGGCTATTATGCCGCAGTTCCTTTCGATTTTTACAGCGGCTATTATGCCGTAGTCCCTTCAGTTTTTAGAGCGGCTATTATGCCACAATCCCTTCGGTTTTTAGAGCAATTATTATGCCGCAGTTCCTATTGGTTTTTAGAGCGGCTATTATGTCGCAGTCCCTTCGGTTTTTAGAGCGGCTGTTATGCCGTAGTCCCTTAGTTTGTTGGAGCGGTTGTTATGCCGTAGTCCCTTCGTTTTTAGAGCGGTTGTTATGCCGCAGTCCTTTTGGTTTTTAGAGCGATCGTTATGCCGTAGTTATGAGTGGTTGTAGTACCATACTGTGAATGACTTTAATCGTTATATTGAGAGTGACTTTAACCGTCATATTAAGAGTGGCTTTAAGCGTCATATTGAGGGTGTAATTCTAGAACAATTTTCTACGGTGCTGTGGAACTCTGATACAATGAATCTGGGTTGTTTTATCCTGAGGACTTCGTGGTTGATAGTTTTCCTTGCACAATTTGGGCAGTACCGCGAAACGTCTTAAAAGGGCAACCTAATCCACGACTCAACCTAGTAATATCTTCGGTGGCATAAATTGTGATTTTTAAATAGTTTTTTAAACTCAAATTCCAACAATTTTAAGACGATTCTATCTGCCATGTCAACTGAAGAGATTACTGGATTTGGTTATGTTGCCTCTGGTTTTAATAAACTTTTTCAATTTGAAGCAAACAGAAAAGGATAAGAAAGCTGGAGAATTAACCCATCGGAAAATAATGATAAGAATTATATTCTTAATGGACTTGTTGATGATCTGTATAACTACTAGAGTTCTAACAATATTGATAGAGATATTTGAGATGCTCTGAATGAGCATGTAGTGAGCTATTACCCAGAGTATCAGATGACTGATGACAGATCCGTGGAGGCACACTCCCGCAAAATTCAGAAGATAATCATGGGATCATCTATTAAGGTACGTCACTCGTGACATATTTAAATTAAGTGTTGAAATATAATATGTCTCTTTATGTTTGATTGTTACAATCAATAAAATGTATCTTTTTGCTTGCTTGTTGTGTGATTTTAATTTTTTACATGCTATACTATGTGATGCTAACACATTTGATTTCAAAATTAAGTAACTTAGATTTATTTTCAAAGTTATAGTTAAATGATTTTGAACGATGTGATTTTTGTAGTCAAACTAAAATAATAAAGAGTTCACATAAATTTGTAGTTACAAAATTTGAGTCTTTAGATTTATTACAGTTTGATATATGTGAACATGATGGGAAAGTTTACAAGAAATGAAAAATAAAAATGAAACGTTTGGCATATTAAGAATCTTTGTAACTGAAATTAAAAATTAAAAGGTTCCAAGTATGATTTTAGTTTGTTTAAATAAGTTTTATAAATTGTCTGGAATTATATGTGGAACAACTGCACCATAATTTCTTGGAGTGAATAGTAAAGTTGAAGAAAAAAAAAAAGGAATAGAACTCTTATTGAACTAGTTGTTGCTAGTATGCTTAATTATATTGTTGCATCTTATTAGTGTGCAGAAAATGTATTACTTATTTACTATGTTTTTGAATAGAATTCTTAAATCTAGAAACAAAATATCTCCTTATGAGATAGTGAAAAAAAAGACAATTGAACTTGTATTATTTTCAAACACGGGGTGGTCTGACTTATTTCAGAATCCCCGATCCCGAGTGAATTAAATTTGCCAATAGAGTCTATGAATGAGAGTTCATTGGGTATGCAGTATAGAACAAAGCGTATAGGTTTAATGACCTAAATGCAAAAGTGATCATAAATTCAAATGATGTTGACTTCTATGAAAATAAATTCCCGATAAAATGGAGAAATAGTGGGGGCAGCAAACCAAGTTACGTTCCTGTTACAAGAAGCCCTGAAAGCAGCAAACAAGGTGAAATAGAAACTTGAAGAAGTAAGAGAGTCAGAGTTGCGAAAGATTATGGATAGAAATATATGGTCTATAATTTAGAAGAGGATCCTGCAAATCTCAAAGAAGCTTTGTCATCATTGGATGCAGATCTATGGCAATAAGCTATAAACGATGAAATGGATTCTCTAGAGTCTAACAAGACTTGACATTTAGTAGACTTGTCTCCTGGTTGCAAACCAATAGGTTGTAAATGGATTTTGGAAAAGAAACTAAAACCCTATGGATGTATTGATAAGTACAAGGCACGCCTTGTAGCCAAGGGTTTTATACAAAGAGAAAATATAGATTTCTTTGACATTTTCTAACCAATCACTAGACGAACATCCACTAGGGTACTTATATCACTTGCGGCTATTCATAACCTGGTGATACACGAGATGGATGTTAAACCAACTTTTTTTTTAAATGGTGACCTGGAAGAAGAAATTTATATGGAACAACCTGAAGATTTTGTAATTCATGGACAAGAAGACAAAGTCTGTAAGTTAGATAAATCTCTATATGGTCTTAAACAAGCTCTTAAGAAATGACATGAAAAGTTTGATAACTTGATTAAATTGAATGAGTTTAAAGTGAATGAAAGTGACAAATGTATATACTACAAATTTGAAAATGGCATTTGCACTATCATATGGCTCTATATAGACGACATACTCATATTTGATTCAAACATTCATGTTGTAAAACTTTGAAATCATTGTTGTGTAATAACTTTGATATGAAAGACCTCAGAGAAGCGAATGTAATCCTTGAAATCAAGATTACTAGGTCAAAAAATGGAATTTCTTTGGATTAGTCTCACTATGTTAAAACAATTCTAAAGAAATATAAATTACTTTGACTGTAAACTTGCTTGCACACCATACGATCCAAGTGTGAAACTTTTCAAGAACACTGGTGAAGGTGTTAGACAAACTGAATATGCGAGCATTATTGGCAGCCTCAGTTATGCCATTGATTGTACTAGACCCGACATTGCTTATGTTGTGGGATTGTTGTGCAGGTTTACTAGTAGACATAGTAAAGAGCATTGGTACGCTATTGAAAGCGTCATGAGATACCTTAAAAGGACCATGAGTCTTGGATTACATTATGAAAGGTTTCTTGTTGTCCTTGAAGCATACATCGATGTTGATTGGAACATCTTATCAGATGACTCCAAAGCAATCAATGACTATATTTTAATATTGTGAGTGGTGTTGTATCTTGGAAATCAAAGAACAAGCGATATTGGCTCAGCTCATTGTGGAGTCTGAAATGATAGCCCTAGCTACTACTAGTGAAGAAGCAAGCTGATTGAGATGTTTGCTAGTTGAGATCCCTATATGGGAAAAACCTATGACAAATGTGTTGATCCACTGCGATAGTATCGCGGCTATTGCGAAGATTGAGATTCGTTATTACAACGATAAGAGACGACATATTCGTCGTAAGCACCACATTGTTAGAAAGTTATTTACTAAATGAGTTGTTATAGTGGATCATGTATGCACTAATGAGAATTTAGCAAATCCTTTGACGAAAGGATTAACTACAGAGAAAGTCATAAATACATCCAAAAGGATGAGACTAATGCCTATAGAGTCACTCATGATGGTAACCCGACCTAAAAGACTGGAGATCCCAAGAATTAGATTCAACGGGTAATAACAAGTCGTGGAGTGATATGAGATGAACATGCTATTATAAATTAGAGAAGCATGATTCTTGAAGCGATGATATGATGAGGTAATAGAAACTCTTAATGAGATTTATACTTTACGTGGAGGGAGTACCTAGCTACAGAACTACTCTTGATAGACTCACCTATGTGAATGTGGAAGTGGGGCCGCTTCCTATGAAATTTCGAGGCAGAATTCCTAGATCGTTCACTATACTGGGATACACGTGTAGGGCCATTAATGCATGGGCTTTTGAGAATACACCGTATGAAAAGGTTGTGTGTGGGTTTGATGTTAGAGATAGAGTTCAAGACTACGAGTTACTCTTTTTGAATATGAATCTTACAATGCAAAGGTTCAAGTCAAGAGACACCTTTGTTTATGCACGATCTTATAGAAGCGTTTGACGCTATTTCAGAAACATATTTTTTAAATTCAAGTGGGGGATTGTTGGAAAAAAGTATGTTATAGTGTGAATTTAAAAATGTGTTGAAGTCCCACATTGGCAATAAATATTTTTGTAAATTTAAGTGGAAAGAAACTTGTTAAGTCCCACATTGGAAAGAAATAATTTTGAAATCCCACATTAGAAAACTCTAGTATTTTGATAGTTTCAAATTGTACATACTAAAGTCTCACATTGCTTAGAAAACAAATGTGAGTTTACTTCCATCACTATATAATGAGCTTTAAACTATTGTGAAAAGCGCACCAAAGTTGGATACTTTTCCCAACTTACTCTTTTCTCCCTCTTATATTCTGCTCGCCTAATTTTCGAGCCACTTCTCCCCTTTCTATTAGTCCCTTTCGATTTTTAGAGCGGTTATTATGCAGCAGTTCCTTTTGGTTTTAAGAGCGGCTATTATGCCGCAGTCCCTTCGGTTTTTAGAGCGGCTATTATGCCGTAGTCCCTTCGGTTTTTAGAGCGGTTATTATGCCGCAGTTCCTTTCGGTTTTTAGAGCTGCTATTATGCCGCAGTCCCTTCGATTTTTAGAGCGGCTATTATGCCGCGGTCCCTTCGGTTTTTAGAGCGGTTATTATGCCACAGTTCCTTTCGGTTTTTAGAGCGGCTATTATGCTGCAGTCCCTTCGGTTTTTAGAGCGGCTGTTATGCTGTAGTCCCTTAGTTTTTAAGAGCGGTCGTTATGCCATAGTCCCTTCGTTTTTAGAGCGATCGTTATACCATAGTTCCTTCGTTTTTAGAGCGGTTGTTATGTCGCAGTCCTTTCGTTTTTTAGAGCGGTCGTTATGTCGTAGTTATGAGTGGTCGTAGTACCATACTGTGAATGACTTTAATCGTCATATTGAGAGTGACTTTAACCGTCATATTAAGAGTGGCTTTAAGTGCCATATTGAGGGTGTAATTGTAGAACAATTTTCTAAAGTGCAGTGGAACTCTAATACAGTGAATCTGGGCTGTTTTATCCTGGGGACTTCGTGGTTGATAGTCTGCCTTGCACAATTTGGGCAGTGCCGCGAAACGTCTTAAAGAGAGCGACCTAATCCGCGACTCAACCCAGTAATATCTTCGGTGGCATAAATTGTAATTTTTAAATAGTTTTTAAAACTCAAATTCTAACAATTAATACGTTGCTTAAATATATCTGTCCCCGGTATAAAAAATTAAAGAATCTTTCGTCTTTGTAAAGTTTTGTTTTTTTAATTTATTTCCATAAATAAAAAATTTAATTTTACTCATTACGTGCAAGCAATTCTTATTGAAATGAAATATTTAATTGATCTAAAATATTTAAATTTTTTATTGATTTTTTGCGAACATATATATTTAAAATAATATGAAAATATTATTCTACAAAAAGTTATAATTTTTTAAATACAAAAAACTCAAGATAAAAAGTAACGAAAATATTAATTTAAAAATTAAATTTTAAAGTCATTTTTTATGGATTTTTTTAAAATAAAATTATAAACATGTATAAAAAAAATATTCAAATATATGTCTTAGCTGAATAATAGAGATTTTTTTTTATAGTTTTAACTGCTAAAACTTAAAACTAAACATATAATAATTTTATAATGACTAAAAATTATATTTTTATTTTACATAAATTAAATATAAAAGGTTAATATTTATATGAACAAAAAATAAATTAATAAGAAAAATATATGTTTTCAAGAATATAAAAAAATAATAATTAAATAAAATCAATATATTTGATATATTTAAATTTTCCATCAAATAATTTGATCAATTTATATATATATTTCGGAACTCTTTGCAATTCTGGACAAATGCATATAAACATTAAATAGATTTGGCTTAATTTAACATCCAAATGGAAGACGGTGGAAATCATAGTTTATAGATAACTGTATAGATATTAAGATTTAAAAAATGGTCACCAAATAAGATTGAACAAGAGGGTTCATGTAATAATCGAAGTCATTTGTTCAGATCATATATTATTTCTTTATAGTTTCCTCTTTGGCAGAATAATATTTCTTTATTAATTAGATATATTGTTTGTCGTTATGTCATAAGAAAAATATTCTGATCGCAATAGAATAGTTCACTTTGTTAAAGATATTGCAAGAGTAAATAAGTTGCTTAAAAAGTATGAAAAAATATCATGTTTTTAATTTTTTTTTTTATTATATCACAAACATTGAATAAAGTAGTACTACTTCTGTTCAATGATCTCTCTTATATCAAGTCCTTTATGGAGGTGATTTTAAGGTAAGGAAAAAGAATGTAAAAGTTACTATAGTATACAATTTTCGTCCAAGACATAAAATCTATATCATTCGAAGAATTTTTAACACGTTTTTCTTTTATCTTTTCTTCTTTCATTTTTTTGTTTCTTTTTTGAATTAGATTTATGTCCTCCCAGTAGTTCTTTTTATTTTTAATAAATTTTACTTTGAAAAATATCTTTTTAAGGGTTGATGCTTTATCGCCTTTATAGCAAATCTCTTGATCAGGTCTACATGCCTAACTCAACGAAATTGTTAAATTGTTTTCATTAGTATATTATTTGTATCTAGATCATTTCAAGTAAATTGTCTACACTAGTCTCTCCAGTCTCTCAACAATAAATTAAACCATTAAATATATCTAACGTATAAGAGAAGAAAATAACATCAAATTTTTTATACTTCTTTCACTTAATAATTGAATATTCCTTCCAATAAAAAGTAACCCATTTATATATATATATATATATATATATTTAAGAAGGGCCTCATCACATGGGAAAACTTAGAAGAATCTAATGATAAGGAATATGCAAACATAACACTTATGGCTAACCTTCAGTTAGACTCGATTCAAACAATGATGAAGAAGTAATGTTTTCAGCAGCAAAGTTAAGACTCCTACATTGGTTCTTAGACAATGGATGCTCGTGTCATATGGCAAGTGAAAAGTCTTTGTTCCATAAACTGATTATGAAGGAAGGGGGAACAGTGGGCTATGGAGGCAACCAAAAGGGAAAAATAATAGGACATGGTACAATTGAGTAAAAGCAAGACAATGACTTTGCAGGTACACCAGAATAAGAGGATCCAAGCACTCTAGAAGAAGCTCAAACATTAGCAAAACCAATCAAAATAGAAGAAATGGTCAAAATAAATGAAATCAACAACTAGATGATCAAAATAAATCAGAGGGAAAAATACATCCTCACGTGCATCAGAGGATAAGAATGGAAATAACAATGCAATTCAAGAACCTTCGAACCAAGAAATGGATGGAAATATCAGTCGTCACATCCTCCAAATCTTATTATTGGAAATTCAAGTGATTCCCTAAAAACAAGATATGTCTTTAAGGATACATCTTTTTTTGGCTTACTCTTTGAAATAAAACCAATATATGTGGATGAAGCTCTTTGAGATTTGGTGTCAAGACCAAAAGATAAGAAACCAATTGGAACTAAATGGGTGTTCCGAAATAAATCAAATAAAAGAAGTAGTGAGAAATAAGGCTACACTAGTAGCACAAGGATACATTCAACAAAAATATAATGATTACACTGAGACATTTTCTCTTGTGGCAAGATTAGAGGCCACTCAACAATATTATTTTATATCAAATGAATGTAAAAAGTTATTTTTTAAATGGATATATTAATGAGGAAGTCTATGAAAAATAGCCACAAGAATTTAAAAATGATGAATTTCCTTAGTATGTATTTAGACTTAAAAAATCATTATATGGATTGAAAGAAACACCTAGGGTTTGGTATGATAGATTGAGTAGTTTCTTGCTTGAAAATAACTTGTAAAGAGGAAAAGTTGATACTAAATTATTCAGAAAAACTTCTAAGTTTGGTTCTATAGTACAAATATATGCAGATGATATAATATTTGGTTCTATTAATGGCAAGTTGTGCAAAGAATTTTCTAAGTTGATGCAGAAATAGTTCGAAATGAGCATGATAGGGGAACTCAAGTTTTTCTTGGGAATTTACATTAATCAGACTTAAGATGGTGTACTATTCCATCAAATCAAATAAGCCAAAGAACTTATTAAAAAAAATTCAAAATGGATGAGTGCAAATCCATGAGCACTCCAATGCACCAACCTGCTCACTTGATAAAGATAATTCAAGAACACGATGTGATCAGAAAATATTCAGAGGAATGATAGGATCACTCATATACTTATCTGCTTCAAAACCATACATTCTTTTTAGTGTTTGCCTCTATGCTAGATTGCAATCAAACTCAAGAGAATCTCATCTAACAACAGTCAAAATAATACCTAAATACATGAAAGGCACCTCCAACTTAGGGCTATTTTATAAGAAATCATCATATTACAAGTAGGTAGGTTATTGTGATGCTAACTATGCAGATGACAAACTTGAAAGGAAAAGCACTAGTGAAAATTGTACTATTCTTAACAATAATTTAATAGCATGGTTTAGAAAGAGGCAATTGATTTATCAACAACAAACTAATAATATATATCAGTTGCTAGTTGCAATACTCAACTCTAGTGGATGAAACATCAATTAGATTATTACAAACACTATGAAAGTTAAATTTCTATTTTTTGTGACAACACTTTTTTCATTTGGGTAATCAAAAATTCAATTATGCACTCCAAAGCCAAACACATTGAAATCAAACATCACTTTCATCAGAGATTTTGTTCAAAAAGGAATCCTTGACATCAAATTTATTGACTCTAATCACTAATAAGCTGATATCTTCACAAAAACCGTGGTTGGCGACAGGTTCCTTTTCATTATAGAAAATCTGAATCTTGTTAATATTCCATATCACATACTTTTGCTTTATCATATTTTGATTTATGATATATGATTTATGAGTTATTAGTTCTTTTCTATCATTTTTTTTACTCGTTCCTTAATATTGTCGTTTTTTTACTCTTTTGTGTCTGACGATAGATGAGGAGAAAAATAATATGTTTTGTAGAAAAACTATGGATCATATGGTCTTTTTAGTTGCTTACATAATATGAGTTTTATCTTATATATATGCTTTATGTTAGGGGGATCATTTTTTTATTATGCCCTATTTTTTTGTTTTTAAATTGTTCACAAAAATGGAATCTTGTCATTAACAAAAAGGGGGGTATTCTCTTTCTGAATGCGCATCCTCTGTTGGAAATAAAGCATTTACTTTGATCCGCTCACACTAAAGGCAACATGTTTCTCTCTAAAATGGATATTCATGTTGACTCTAATGATTGCCTCTGTTTTTTAAAACCATTTCAACACAAGCAGATTATTGACTCTGCCTTTGATATTCACACATTAATATCTAACTCTACATCTAAAATTGACACACTCCAATATGCTGCCTCTAATATGTTGACTCTGATACTTAACTCTGAAGCGCTAAGTATGGTAAACTAACTCTGACTTTGACTATGATAATTCAACATGAATGTGATATTTTCCTCAGCTTCTGGAAGCTTTTCAATACAAGTAGGATTTTTCCTACGATTCTTATGGCTTTTCCTTTGATGATCAAACACTAACCTTGATTTTCATACTTGTGAATTTGATAAAAGGCAATAAATCTAACAAAAGTCAACGACTATGATAAAATTCAACGCACCTGAAATGGTTAATGCCTCTAATGATGGTCAACTATTCTGGAATTTGTGTATGACTTGGATGATTTGATTTTGATAAAATCATACTTGATATGCTACAAGACATAGAGAATGATTGTTCTTGTATTTTTTTTTGTTCCTTATCTTTAAGTTTACTATCAAAACAACAAAATAAGAATTCAAATATGGCCCTTCTTTGAAAGCTACCTTTAACATAGAAATCAATACACAAAGATTAAGCTTTATGTTACAATATGTAACATAAAGCTTAAATTTACACGGTTACTTCTTATTTTGCACTCTGCACTCTACACGGTTAATATGTAATATAATGCTTAAATCAATACACATGTTATAACTATATAAGCTGTTACTTAGTTCTCACTTTATATTTTCTCTTATTATTCATTTCAATATGTAGTTTATTTTCTATTTTGTTTTTTGTAGTTTGCAACTGTTAGTTTATCACTATATTAGTTGAGTTTGTTACACATTTTTAGTCTTGTTACTTTCTTTCGGTTATAACTGCAAAGAGATACTTTATATATAAATGACACATTGCTATTTTACTAAGTTTCATTATTCACTTTATATCACTATAACATGGTATCATAGTGAATGATTTTAACAGCCATGTGAAATTGTGTTTCAACATAGGTAATACAATTGATTAGATGATTCTTGGTTTCATGCTTGACATATATTAATTTTACCCATGTAAATCTAGATCGATCGTCAACAATAGTTAAAAAATACTTTAAACCATGCATAGAGGGTTGAGCAAGGGGACCCCATATATCAACATGTAAAAGTTCAAAATTAGAATTGGAAATATTAGTACTTGTATTGAAAGATAATTTCTTTCATTTTGAAAATTGGCATACATCACAAAAAAGTAAACTAATAGACAAAATAGAAGAATGTTGCTTGTTTACATGAGAAAAACAAGTGGGGGGAGGGGTGACCATGTCTATAATGCCAAACAGATTCTAAAGAAAAATATGAAGATACATAATCATTATTATGAATGGCAGAATTAGTGTTGCTATTATGAGTGATAGAGGTGGGAAATACAATTTCATAAGCCCATTGGATAGGATAGAATTACCAATCATTTTCATAGTTTTCAATTCCTCAATAACACAAGAATAACGGGAAAACAATAAATTGCAGGAATTGATTTCTATAAGTTTACTAACAGAAACAATGATAAAAGAAAATAATGAAACATAAAGAACATTGTGCAAAATAAGGGAATCAGTTAATGGAACTGTGACACTATATATAGCATGAGCCAATTGTCCATTGGGGAGTTTCACAACAACTAGAGAAATAGATTGATATGAAGAATAAAAATAACATAAGTAGTAAAATGATATGTTGCATCAGAGTTAAAAATCCAAACTTTAGAAATTGTACCTTGCACATTACTTGTATCCAAGGAATTAGAATGAATGTTATGGTTGCTTTTGAGGGTTGAGACTTAAGATGGATTCACATATGAACTTGGGGGATGAAGATGCAAAAGATTTTGAATTTGTTCCTTTGTAAGAGTAGGAAAATTTGTGGATGCATTTTGAGGATTAGTCTCTACATTATGAATAATTTTCTTGGTTTGGTATCCAGGAGGGAAACCATGAATAAAATAGCATTTATCAAAGGGTGTGGTTGGTTTTCTTATAATGTGTGTGTAACCTAGAATTTGGGGATTTTACACCATTGGGTTTGAAATTGGGTTTTGACTTGTTCTGAGAGGGTTTAATTGAGGAATTGAGATCCAGAATAGTTAGCTCAGGAAGAAGACCAATGTGAAGTTGTCGTTCTTGTTGAAGGATCATAGAGTAAACCTTGGTGACGGGAGAAAGAGGATCAAGAAGAAGAATATGCGAACGAATAGCGGGGTATGTTTCATTGAGTCCTTGAAGAAAGTAGAAAATCCAATCATGCTCTTGATATGTCGTTATAGTAGAGAAAGCATTGCAACAACCGTTGAAAGAAGATTTGCATGAAGGGATGGGACGAATATTGTAAAGGTCATCTGAGAGTTATCTTAAGGTTATGAAATATGTTGTTTTAGAGGAATCTCCTTGTTTGAGGGAAGAAAGGTCAGAAGTAAGTTGAGAAATACAAATGAAATCACCTTGTGAGAATTGATTGTGGAGTTTTTGTCAAACGGAGAAGAAGATGTGTGCAAACTCTTTTGCTTCTCTTTAGATTTGATTGTCCAAATATCAAGTTCAGTATATTCTCAGTGTATTTTATGTTTCCTCTTTTGCATTTTATATGTTTATTCAGACTTGTTCTTCCTTAAGGACATTTGGACAAAACAATTACCACAACAAAATAAAAGTTTTTTTTATTGGTAAAAAATAATGAAAAGCTTTTTATTCCTTTGATAAAAAAAAAACTCTCAAGAAGATTGTATCTGTCTTCTCTTTAGATTTGACTATCCAAAAATAAAGTTTGGTACATTCTCTGCGTATTTCGTGTTTCCTTTTTTTTTTGCATTTTATATGTTTATTCATACTTATTCTTCTTTAAGAACATTTGGACAAAACTACCACAAGAAAATAAAAGTTTTTTTCATTACTAAAAAAATAATAAATAAGCTTTTGTTACTTTGATATAAAAAACGCTCAAAAAAACTGTATATGTATAATAATTGTACAAAAATCCTAAAACTCTAGAGTTTGTGTGATTGCTTTCGTTGCTTATATTTGTCTTCACCAGGTATTTTTGTATGTGTTGGTTTTGGGTTCTCGCTGCATCTCACATGCTTCTAACAAGTATTGAATACCTTTCTTTCATTACATCAATATTAAGACGAAAAACATGAATTTTTTATTAAGGTGTCTTTGTGGCTAAATTGTGTGTTTTCTTTGCTGATTTTATAATTGTGACTCTTCAACTGTGAAATTTTGAAGAAATAATAAGGCTTCTTTAAACCTCTCTATTTGTTCAGCAAACTGTGGATAACTTGTTTTGTACGTCTATATATTCATGTCAATTGTTTTTGTTTTTGTTGTTGTTTGAGTTGTTATTATCAATTATTAAATGATAAAATGTGCTTCCTCTAAAATATTTTTGCAGTTGTTTTGTGAATCTACCTTATGACTCTTTTGCATAGTTTGTTCTTTTATACATATTGAATAGATTCTATTTAAGGTTAATCTATTTTCTGTATTAGAATGAATTACTTGTAGGAACTGAGAGATGGTCGAAAATACAGTAGGGTGAAATATATTCAATTTGTCATAAAAAGTATGATGGGTCATTTGTCAATGATGAGGCCAACGAAAAATATGTAAGTGTAAACAATAAAAATGTTATGTGATTGTAAGTATTTCTTGTTGCCCACTTTATAAATCAAAGATGTAACTGTTAGTTTTGGTAATAGTGAGTTGTAAAGCTATAATATTACTTATTTGGTTAGTAATAGTGAGTTTCAAAGTTATAAAACTATCACATTACTTATATTGGAATAGGTGTAGTTAGTTTAGTTCCAATTTTGTCATCGAATTCATTGTTTGTATTGTTGTATTTGCTCCAATGTTACGGAGGCTTGGCTTGGTGCAATATGGTTGGATGTAGTTAGTTTTGGTGCTTGTACCAATAGTTCATCTATTTACTGTCTTATATGATATCAAATAGATTGTTCTTTTGCAACACATACTTGAATGTACTACTACATGGTGTTTTATTGTTGAAATGACTAAGTATTTTCGACCTTTCTATTACAAAGAGGAATTTAGTTTGCTTTAGTTGCCTATGCAGAAATAATTGCAAGATGAAATTGAGAAGACTTATTCTCCAAATGAAGCATTTGCGAATGTGTTTGGAAAAGAACATCCTGGATATGTTCGTTGTATGGGACTTGGAATATCATCGTCTCAAACCACTAGATCTATTTCTCACTATGTAAGATCAATGTCTTCCTCCAAAGCTAATGAGAAGATCGAGAAAATACATGTTGAAATTGATAGGCTTAAAAAAAGGGATTATGAATTTGAGATGTTGAAGGAGTAAATTGATTTCTTGTTCCAAATGCAAAATTCTAGAGAAAAATGGATAAAATTGTTTACTTAGCAAGTCTGTTTAAAAAATCATGTGGGAACTGTTTCTCCTTGATTAAAAAATCAATTGTGTAATGATTGCTTCTAGCTATACGATAAGTTTATAATTGATGTTATATATACTTTTTTTTTCCAAACAACAAATATAGAATCGTCAATAGATGGTACACGTTCATATGAGTCTAGCTACCAACCTTATGATCGTGGAACATCATTTTAGGGGATAATTAGATATTTTTATGAACTTTTATGTTCGATGGAGTTGTTTTATATGTTTAGCCACTCAACTAATATTTTGAATATTTAAACTACTTTATTTATTGTTTTACTTAAGTTTAATCTATGAATTGGTGTTATTACTTTTGAAAATATTATAAAAATTGGATTTTGTTACAATAGTTATATAATTGTGTATTTAAATTATGTGGATGATATTTATGAATATTTTTTTATTTTAATTAATAAGAAATACGAAAATATTATATCATAATGTTTTATTTTAAATTATTAGGCTTGCGACGATTTAAACTGTCTCAAAATTAATATAGCAATGGTTGATAATTGTCATAGTTTTTTAGAAACAAGTCAAGTTGTGTGTGTTTAACGATATTTCTAACTGTCGCAAAACGTATGTCGAGCGCTTAGAAACCGTGCAAACGTTGTCAACAGTTGGAACGTCAATTTTCAGAACCGTCGCAAGTTGGTCTCTTTACAACAAAACGTATGTCGAGTTTCTGAACCGACAGTTGATGCACGAATTTGCGCCGGTTGGAGAACCGTCGCAATCATCCATTTACAGCAGTTATAACCGTTGCAGATGTCCCTTACAGCCGCCGCTAATCAATTTTTTCTTGTAATGTGTGAATACTATTTTGAAACCTATATCTGATAATTTCAACATGTTGAATGGCATTAGGGAAAATGAAAAAAGCATCTACACCTTTACTTGTGGTGGCAGACAGCTACATCTCCAATTAGCTCATGCAAAAACAAAAGTTAATCCACATTTCAAACTGTACATAATAAAAGCAAATATATGTTCCATTAGGGTCAAACACTATTTGAGTATGGTGAAAAGGTAGCATATATAAGATTGGTACACTTAAACACCGTCTTCGATGTTGACACGATAGATAACGAACCCAACATCTCGAAATGAAAACATGGAAGACAACTTAGATCTAGTGTGAAGTAAATAAAATTGATGGAGTTGGATCTTGACTCATATGGAGGAGCAAATAATTATGTATGCTTAGAATTATACGTTTTGCGCAAAGAGTTGTCATCATTCAGTACATTTCCTAAATTGGAGATTATTGATCCAAAGATTCTAAAGAACATTCTTGAGCTTCTTCACTAAAATTTTCTTCATTTCATTCCAAACCAAAAAGCTTCATCTTCATAGTCATTGTGAATCAGTGCAACAATAATGCCTGGATCACAAACAATGCGATGATACCTTATTAAGAAATATGGTTGTCTATTTTATAATTTGATATGTTGAATTTGCAAAAGATACTTTGTGTCTTGAAGAAAATTGGATTTTCTTCTTCTAGCTCTCTTTGGTTGTGCAAGTATATTTCCAAGAATGAGTTTTGGCATTGAAGTATTTGTAGAACATCATATTGGAATCAACCCTTTTGGACTGCATTATAATATTGATGGGTTCTTTCCAAATCATATGTGATATTAAACACTTGGTACTATGTTTCTTTGATTTTTTAGCCACTATTGATTTTCTTATTTGTTTATAATCTATAGTTGTTAAATATTTTTGGCTTAACTGCAATTTTAGTCCCACTATTATTACCAATTCACGATATTGGTCTCCCTATGTTAAAAGTTAACAATTTTGGTTCTTCCATCATATTTTTGAACTAAAAATTGATAATTTGACATATTTTTAATGACGTAACATACAATTATATGATATAGAACCATCTAAAAATACTAATTATTTATATGTATTTAATTAAATTATAAATATGAAATATTTCCAAAGTTGAAATATAAGTTTTTACAATGTTTTATTTAAATTTCATGATGTTAATCATTCTACATCATTGTATCATATGTCACACTATGTAAAACACCTCACATCATCGTTTTTTAGTTAAAAAATCAGATGGAGGGACCAAATTTGTCGACTTTTAAAATAGGGGGACCAATTGCGTGAATCAATAAAAATAGAGGGATTAAAATTGCAATCAAGTCAATATTTTTTCACTCTCTATATGCTAATACCAAATGGTAGTTAAGTATTTTTAGTTTTCTTTGTGCTTCTAACCTATAATAAAACAATTATCATTGTCTTTATTCTTCTACTCATTTCATTCTCTTTGTACTTCTATTTACGGTGGTTAAACCTTGTAATCAAATTTTAATATCCAAAATTGGATTCTATTGGAGTGAGTGTCATTTTCAAATTAGCCCAAAGTTAGTAGAAGACTTCAAAAAGAATTATGCACCTCGCGCTACCACTTTCTACATCAACTTTCTTGTTTAATCAATTTTAATACAACTTGTATTATTTTTATTGTAATTTTATTTCCATAACATTATATTGTATTTTTTTTCTTGAATTGTATTGTTCTTCTAAGTTTGAATTGTTATCACATTTGCTCAATTTTAAAATAGTTCAAAATTTCTCTCAATTATTTCTTTTTTTCAACTTAACATCAAGAAAAGGGTAAAAATGTGCAACATCAATACAAGAAAAAAGTAGAGATGTGCAACATCAAAGGCCTAATGGTATTAACGTAACAATTAAAATGGAGCAGAACTTTGGAACCAATTTGGAGTCATATTCTAGCTATCATGTACAAAGGCCTTTTGTTTGTAAAGAAAAAAACACAAAGGCCTTTGAATGTTTTTTGGGATATGTGTCTATATTGAAGGACAACTGAAATCTACTTCTTGAAATATGCATAAGATGTAGTTTATAGTGATAGATGAAGCATAAAAGACTTGGGAAAAAAGCAAAAGAAAGTTTACGCCAATAATTAGGGATGGTTGTAATTTTTATATTATTTTATAATGTTGATTATTGGAAAGTTAGAAAATTAGAAGAAGGGATTTGAAAAGATCAAAGAAGGAAATTTAAGTGAAATTAGTGATAATGGATGGTGGGGGGACGGAGGGAGAGAGTGATGTTAAAAGAATAGAATTTTACATCGTTTTAAAAAATGTTTATTTTGGATTTATCTCTTCTTTTTTTGTTGTAAGAGTTTTAGCATCAATCTATTTTATCTAAATTATTATTTGTTTTTTGAATTTAAATTGTATATCTAATTTTGTTTATTTGTACAAGGTGTCATTTATTATATTACTGACAGTATAATATAATAAAGTCTTTAGAATAAGTAGTTCACTTAATAGAACATGAAATGTGACTTGAGCGTGAGACCTATTGAATATTAAAACATTATTCTTAATGTATTCATAGTCAACATTTTATTGTTAATCAAGACGAAAATAATACATCGAAACTATTATATTTGTATAATTATGACCACATCTCACAGGTTATGGATATGAGATATTAAGTCGTCAAATAGGTTTAAATATTAGATGTAATATTTATATTGGATTGACCTTTCATAATAATGCTACATAATTGTTGTTTAAGTATCATTAGCGATTCTCATGCGATCATAGTAAGTAGTCCATCATGTGTTGTTTGTAACAAGACAATCATAAAGATGGTTGTTGGGCTTACAATGAACCATGTGGAGGGGGTGTGGGTGATATAGATATGATTTGTCCCTCCTATATAACAAGAGTTATATCTTGGGTCACTCGATAGAGTGAGACCGTGGAAATGCATGGGCATGCTAGAATGAATTAATATGTGATATTGAGTCCATTGATTTGACATGTTTACTCTAGGATCAAAAAATAAATAATTCATCATTGTAAGGATAACACATATTATGACTTGCGTTCAATTTTGCATTTGGACGAAGGAAAAATTACTGCATAGTAAATAGTGATTGCAATAAAGTTTAAATTTTATCACCAATTTTTTCATAATTTAAGTAGTAATGAACATTACTAGATGCCAATCATTATTTATAATATTTTATATTATATAAACTATATATAATATTTATATTATTAGCATTTTAGTGAGAAGTTGTAAAAGTGACATGTCTAAAGTATTAACAACATAACTAAATTTAATAAGATTTGATTTAATTTCATATTAATATATTAGCATATTTATAATTTATTTAATTGAATATGATTTAATTAAATAAATGAAGATTGATAATTAATTTAATTAAATATGATTTAATTTAATAAATAATTTATATTTGATTAAAATAGTTTAATTCAATATAATTTTTTAGACTTATTTTGATTTGGCCCCAAAATAGGAGTTTTAATGGTTCATTCTCTATAAATAGAAGAACACGCTCTCCAAATAATCTTATTTGCCATTTTCCTCATAAATTGACTAACATCGTGTTTTGTGCTCGTGTGAACTATGTAGTGACACTAATAATTTTCGCATTGGTGATTAAAGTTAAAACATAACTGAAGAGAGATATAATATGTGTTAGTCGTTTGTCTTCTAGACGTTTCAAAAAAAAAAACACATAAATTCTTCTAGAAATTTTGATTTTGTGGTTACGTTAATCTTGGCTAAAGGAATTTTCTTCCACGATAGTAGAGTCTTGTTCATTTTTGTCTTGTTTCCTATGTATGTCATGGGTTATCTTTTAAGAGGACATGAACATTCTTGTTTTTGTTTAATTTAATTCAAACTATTATTTTTTATTCATAAAAACAGAAGGTTGTGTATGTTTTGGTATACTATTTTGTGGCCACGATATGGGATATGGTGTGACTCTTACTTGGCTCCCGTAAAAGCAAAAACTAAAATCAACGCACCTATTTTGTTTTAGAAACTTTTTACCCAAATATATCGGATATAGTTTGAAAAACAATATTGATATTGTTGGCTTTTAAAATATCCTACACATGAATTTTAATTTATAGAATAAATTACGATTGCATAATCAGTTTGTTTTGGAATTAAACACTTATAATTGGTATGTCACAATTGATTATTTTGAAATCAATAAATATCAAATATAGAATTATATGGCATATTTTTTAAGTATTATGTCATTCTTGTTCAATCATCCATACAAATTGATTTCTTATACGAAGATGCCAAAGGATTTAATTTTCTTTCATTTAAATCATATTTAAATTATTTAATATTAGTAATAAAGAGTTGTTATTATTGATTTTATTAAATAATAGTGCTGATGTGTGAAATAATTCATGTGTTAAAGAATTAGTTATAATTATTTAATTATTAATGGTGTATAGTTATGGCCTTAGTATTTTTGGCGTTTATTTTATTTAATATCAGTAGTTCGTAGTAATTAATTTTAAAATATGATGATATGTGTGTTGTTATAATTTATTTATCTTAAATAAATTGTAAATTGGAATTTCTAGTAACAAAGATGGCGGTGAAGAGGTTTGAGAAACCAACACAAAGATCGAAGACATCTAAATATTTATTTAATTTTGTTTCTCACATTAAATGTTGATATTGAAAGATGCAAACCATCTGTCATTGAAAGATATTGAAAGATGCAAACCATCTGTCATTGATCTCAAGCTGCTCACATGTGACATACATGCAAATTAGGTCAAATCTAGTTATTTGATTCTTATATACCTTAACATTATTGTTGAGGCCATATAAATAAGAACATGTTTCTAGTGCCATTAAAATGGACCTTTGGACTGAATCAATAGGAAATTGTTTGAGATTTATTATAATTACTTATTGGAAAGAATGAATAAACTCTTATCAATAGTATGCATGGCAACAGAGCGAGGGGGGAAGGGGTTGTTTTTCCTCCCCACCCTCGCACTCGCCTAGTCGGGGAAACCTGCACCCACCTGCGACGGGTTTCGAGTTTCTCTATCCCCTACCTGCATCCGCATCCAATCATATATATAAAATAATAAATTTAAAAATCATATTTATTATAATTAATATAATATAATAATAATTATTATTCAATAATAAAATAAAATATTAAAATCATATTTTCTATAAAAAAGATACTATAATTTTTTATACTTAAAAAATATTAAATATACTCATGTACATAAAATTTAAAAATGGTAATAATATTACTGGTAGGACGAATTCAATGGCAGATGCGGGGTAGATATCAACACCCTCAAACCCGTCCACATCTCCAAGTTTCAATTTTGCAGAAAACCAGCATTCGTACCCAATCAAAGTGGCATTTTTCCGCCTAAATTAGGATGAATTAAAATGGGTACTCGCGAGTGTGGGTTGTGTTATTATACCATATATCTCATATGATATGAGTATAACACAAGGTATGTATTTGATTATAGTGAAAGTCACTAAATTGTAATGAAGAATGTCATTTAGTATTTAATTGACTAAAGACTTATTATTGACGAATTGTAAGATAAAGTTCACTGTAATGTATCACATTGATACTACCTCCAAACTAATAAAAGTAATTTAAGATCACAATTTTGATTATGTTTTGTATATATTGTGATACTTTGAGATGGAAGAGTTCCAAATCAAGAATAATTTTCTCTTATAAAGCTGAATTTATCTACTTTTAATGGAATTAGATGAGTGGTTGGACAAGGAAGTTCTTTTGAACTTGACATAGGTTCTACCTTTAAAAACTTCATTTATCTCGTTGTGATTATGATGAAGTAATTGTATAAGGTAAAGAACATTGATTTCACCAATGATCCAAATATATACTTAGTTGCTTAATATCTCATTTGATAGATGATTAAAAGAGAGAATTGGACATGTATAGACTGACTACACTAAACAATATGCTAAACGAATCTATTACTAAGTAGAATCATGGTACTCACCCTTGATCGATGGGTAATACGTTGATGTCTGGTTGGCTCTAGTTCTAGTGGGAGATTATTAGTGTAATCTCTAGCGCCAATATATTTTATATAGATTATTATTTGTATCACGAATTTAAATCATATATCTAATTTTAATTATATGTGAAAGACATTATTTATTATGTTATTAATAGTTTAATATAATAAATTCCATATAATAAATAGTTGGTTTCATTGAACATCAAGTGTGACTTGATCATGAGACCTATTTGTAAATTGGAACATTATTCTTAAAATATACATAGTAAAAGTATTATTGTTAATTAGGATGACAATAATACATTGAGAATATTATGTGAGTAGACTAATGGCCACGTCTCATGAGTCATAGATATGAGATATCAAATCGTCACATAGGTATAAATATTAGGTGTATATTTATACTGGGTTGACCCGCCATAAGAATCATAATTTAAAAATATTAGGTGTATATTTATACTGGGTTAACCCGCCATAATTATACTTAAAAAATATTAAATATACTCATGTACATAAAATTTAAAAATGGTAATAATATTACTGGTAGGACGAATTCAATGGCAGATGCGGGGTAGATATCAACACCCTCAAACCCGTCCACATCTCCAAGTTTCAATTTTGCAGAAAACCAGCATTCGTACCCAATCAAAGTGGCATTTCTCCGCCTAAATTAGGATGAATTTAAATGGGTACTCGCGAGTGTGGGTTGTGTTGTTATCCCTAATCATGAGTCATGATGAAAAGAGTTAGTGATCTTCTGGCATGATACATGAGATGTATGCTAGTTACTAAACAAGTTTATAAAATGTGGATTTTTTTTAGCTTCATTTCATTTAGTATTAATTATAGTAAACGAGGGTTTGTGCATCTTATGAAACACAAATTAGAATACTTTTGAAGTGTTCAAAATTTTGAAGAATGGGACAGAAAATCATATTGGTAAGAGTATTGAGATTTCATGATCATAAATACTTAAGCTAGAAGATTGATGACTATCTAAATTAAACCTTGTTAAATATGGTATAATTTATTATTACTCAATCAAATATAATAAATTTTTCTTAAATCTGCAATTTATAATTGTTTCTAAACTAGTAATCATGTTCCGTATGAGGCTATAAGAGATATCATATGAGATATGAAATAAGTTGAAAGGCCAAAACAATAACATTTATAAATATTTGACTTGTCAAATTTTTTTTCTTTCAGAAAAAGCTTGAAATCAAACTAAATAAATTTAATTTGTGTAATATCCTTAGGAAACTAAAGATACTATTTCTACAAAGTCTCAAATGATAAAGAGTTTGTCCTTGAAAATGATGTATTCCTTAAATGAGTTAAATCTCTATAAAAACCAGTGAAAGAATTGTAGAACTTCGAGAGATCCAAACACTACAAAATCTATATGTAATAGAACATTAACCGATTTCACAAGTGTTGTGGATATGCAACTTAACCAGGTTAAACAAGATCAAGATAGATACAACAAATTGTAACATGGTATATACTATATGAGGGATTCCATGTTAACAAATAAGGTTAGACCTTGATGGAGTCGCCCTGATAGATATAGGATGCAAATGGATCTTCAATTGAAGACTAGAATTGATTATATTGAATACCTATAAGGCATGTGTGTTAAGAAATGTTCATCCAAATCTATGGTATAGACTATGGTGAGACCATCTCTTAGTCAAGATGCTTAAATCCTTGATAAATTCTCTTGTGAACTTGTGTACATATGGAGGTTAGTGGGAGCATTAATTATTTTGGTGTTATTTGTGAAAAATGTTCAAATCATCAAATAACAGTATCCTACGAAACGTAATATCATAGTTGGGAAATATTTTTTGATGAAGGACTTGGGTAACATTTTTTAAGTGTTAGGATGAATGATCTATAAAGATAGATCTAGAGAAGTGTTTCATCTTAGTCAACATATATATGATAAAATCATAATGATTTGTCTAAGAGACAATGTTCTATCTCATCACTTGAGAAAGAATACATGACAATGATTTAATTTGTTGTCGGCATTGGAATTATCATGTACATTATTATAGTTATTATACCATATATCTCATATGATATGAGCATAACACAAGGTATGTATTTGATTATAGTGAAAGTCACTAAATTGTAATGAAGAATGTCATTTAGTATTTAATTGACTAAAGACTTATTATTGACGAATTGTAAGATAAAGTTCACTGTAATGTATCACATTGATACTACCTCCAAA
>JBBPBS010000361.1:8960317-9091866 GCA_037974835.1 Cicer judaicum
ATAACACAAGGTATGTATTTGATTATAGTGAAAGTCACTAAATTGTAATGAAGAATGTCATTTAGTATTTAATTGACTAAAGACTTATTATTGACGAATTGTAAGATAAAGTTCACTGTAATGTATCACATTGATACTACCTCCAAATTAATAAAAGTAATTTAAGATCACAATTTTGATTATGTTTTGCATATATTGTGATACTTTGAGATGGAAGAGTTCCAAATCAAGAATAATTTTCCCTTATAAAGCTGAATTTATCTATTTTTAATGGAATTAGATGAGTGGTTGGACAAGGAAGTTCTTTTGAACTTGACATAGGTTCTACCTTTAAAAACTTCATTTATCTCGTTGTGATTATGATGAAGTAATTGTATAAGGTAAAGAACATTGATTTCACCAATGATCCAAACATATACTTAGTTGCTTAATATCTCATTTGATAGATGATTAAAAGAGAGAATTGGACATGTATAGACTGACTACACTAAACAATATGCTAAACGAATCTATTACAAAGTAGAATCATGGTACTCACCCTTGATCGATGGGTAATACGTTGATGTCTGGTTGGCTCTAGTTCTAGTGGGAGATTATTGGTGTAATCTATAGCGCTAATATATTTTATATAGATTATTATTTGTATCACGAATTTAAATCATATATCTAATTTTAATTATATGTGAAAGACATTATTTATTATATTATTAACAGTTTAATATAATAAATTCCATATAATAAATAGTTGGTTTAATTGAACATCAAGTGTGACTTGATCATGAGACCTATTTGTAAATTGGAACATTATTCTTAAAATATACATAGTAAAAGTATTATTGTTAATTAGGATGACAATAATACATTGAGAATATTATGTGAGTAGACTAATGGCCACGTCTCATGAGTCATAGATATGAGATATCAAATCGTCACATAGGTATAAATATTAGGTGTATATTTATACTGGGTTGTCCCGCCATAAGAATCATAATTGTCCTGCAAGGCGAGTTCGGCCATCAATCATTGTTTATAATAGGACAATTATAAAGATGATTATTGGGCTTGCAATGAATCATATGGAGGAGTGTCAGTGATGTAGATAGGATTTGTCCCTCCTACATAATAGAAGTTATGTCTTGGGCCACTTTATAGAGTGAGATAGTGAAAATGCATGGCCATGCTAGAATGGATCAATACATAGTAAATAGTGATCGCAGTAAGCTTTAAATTGTATCATTAGTTTTCTCATTATTTGGGTTACAGTGATGTATTGCTAGATGTCAATCATTGTTTATAATATTTTTTAGTATAACAACTATATATAATACATAGGGGTCACATGCATAGAATACTCACAAGAGAACAAATGATTAAATTAAATTAAATAAGTTTTGATTTGATTAAATGTTAATTGTATTACGTATGATTTAATACATTAACATATATATAATTTATTTAATTAAAAGAATTTAATTAAATATAATTTTATGGGACTTATTTTTTTGGGTCAAAAATAGGAGTTTTATGATTTTAGTGGTTCATTCTCTATAAATAGAACAAAAGCACACCCAAGTAATCCAATTAATCACTATCTGCATAGATTGGCTAGCACCATCTTCCGTTTTGTGCTCTCGTAGACTATGTAGAGACGCCTATAATTTCCGCGTTGGTGATCAAAGTTAAAGCATAATTGAAGAGCGGTGATTTGTCTCCTCGGCGTTCAAGAGGTAAACACATGAGAATGGTTTTAAATGGAGGTTTTAAAGTCTAACCACTACAAGAATTCATCAATTTTGTGAGGGCCAAAAGCCCTCACAAAGGAAAAAAAACAGCCACAAAGGTGGCTTTTGTGAGGACTTTTGCAGCCACAAAGAAGCTGGTCACAAAATTTTGTGAGGGCTTTTGCAGCCACAAAAGAGCTGAAAAACGTTGGCATTTGTGAGAGCTTTTGCAGCCACAAAATAGAGGCATTTGTGAGGGCTTTTGCAGTCACAAAAGTCTGCCTTTGTGAGGGCATAGGCCGCCACAAAGGACAGGCCGAATTTGTCTGATTGGACGTTTGTGAGGGCTTTTGGCCGCCACAAAGGATTGCTGGACCTTTGTGAGGACTTTTGGCCGCCACAAATGCCAACGTAATTAATAAATTAATTTTGAATTCTAAATTAATAGTTTATTACAATATTATATTTAATAAATTAGTATAATTATAATATTAAAATTTAAATTATAATTAAATTAAATTTGAAATATAATGTAATTATAAATTAAATTTAATATATATATATATATATAATAAACTAATCTTAATATAATTAAAAATTTAAAATAAAAAATTTAAATTAAAAATAAAGATTAATAATTAAATTAAAGATTAATTTAAATTATAAAATATTAATAATAAAATATTTAAATTAATAAAAAAATATTTAAATTATTAATCATAAAATATTTAAATTTTTAATTATTAATAATAAATTTATAATTATAATTAAACATTAATTTAAATTAATATAAATTATAAATAAATTATAATTTATACTTACAAAATTTAAATGAAGAAGAGTAATTTTGTGTAGAGAGAAGCAGGAGAGAATAGTTAGAATGAAGTTTTAGAGAGAAGTTGGATTTGAAAAAATGAAGGAGGAGGAGAGAAAAATATATATAGTGTCACCTTGGGCATTTGTGGCGGCCAAAGCAGCCACAAAATCCAACTTTAATGCCATTTGTGACGGCCTAAGCGGCCACAAAATCCAGCTAGATTTAGGCGTCCTTTGTGGCGGCCTTTGCAGCCACAAACGCCACGTGTACAATCCTTTGTGACGGCTTATGCCGCCACAAACTCCCTAGTCACGTCACTCCTTTGTGACAGATTTGACCCTCACAAAATTCATTTTTGGTGGCTGTAAAAGCCCTCACAAAATTCTTAAATATTTAACTGGATTTTGTGGCTGCCTAAGCCCTCACAAAATCACAATGTTGTGATTTTGTGAGGGCTTAGGCAGCCACAAAATCCAGTTAAATATTTAAAAATTTGTGAGGGCTCTTTCAACCACAAAAAAAGACCAATTTCAATTTTGGCCTTTGTGAAGGCTTTTTCGGTCATTAATTTGTGAGGGTTTTATTCGGCCACAAAATAGAGTTTTTCTTGTAGTGATCTTCTGATGTCATAAGACTTTTTTCACCACCCAAAAGAAATAATTATTATGCCAATTGTATGTTCAAATTGACAATGAGATTGATGTAATTATCTAGACTTAGATCAAGAATCAAGAATCGTAATATGACACCAAAGAGTAATTATTCCTCTATATTATTTCTTTCCCAATATTTTCTTGATAAATTTTTTATGGAAGATTTTTTTCCCTCCTCGATTATAATTTTTATTCATCAACACTCTAGTGTTTTATTTCCAATTCAACATTCATTCTCTCAAAACACAAATAACAATGACAAAGTTAAGTGACAAAGGCTCCGATTTATTGAATAAAGTTGGTGAGTTTCTAATAAATTATTATACGTGCATATATCATAATTCTACAGTCACAAAAATAGTTGAGAGAATACAATTTGCTACCATAGAAAACACAATTATCAAACTCTTAATCTAAATATGCAAGGGATAATTTCAAGTGAGTATTCAACCTACACATCAAAATCTAGTAGAAACAAATGTTGAAGACATGAGATTGAGCAATGCGAAATTATTGATTGAGTTATGTGATCAAAAATTATCAAAGTTTTTCTAGAACACAAAAAATTTAGTGACATATTTCTTCTTTCTTTATAATTAGCCTAATTGACATTTTACAAAATTCATTCTTTCTTTTAGGTTTCAGTGTCATTCTACAAAATTCATTCTATCTTTTAGCCTTGATTAACATTCTAGCTTATGTTCACAAAGAAATGGATTAAGCAAAATTCATTCTTTCTTTTAGCCTTAGTTAGCATTGTACAAAGTTCATTCTTTCTTTTATCCTTAATTGACATTCTAATTTATATCTATAAAGAAATAGATGATTAAATAAAATTCGTTCTTTTTTGCCTCATTTGCATTTCGGTTTCTACCAAAATAAATTAAAAATTATATAATGAATTGTTGAACACAATTTCATTTTATGTAGCCTTAATTGGCATTTCATATTCAATCCATAATAGCCTCTATTCATAATATAAATAGTCAAACACAAAAATCATATTCTTTTGCTAATGAATTTTTTGATATTTCAAATTCTTTTAGTCCATGAATTTTCAGCATTACAAGTTCCTTATAGGTAATGTCTTTTATGGCATTTCTTTCTTGTGATTTTTCAAACTCAGAGTATATTAAACACATTCTAGTTTGAGGGGATAGTATATATCATAGTTGGTTTGTTAGTTAAATTAATTAGTTAGTTGCACTAATTAATTAGTTGTTTATTTAATTGACTTAAATGATTCTTTGTAACTCTTGATGTAACAATCTTTCAATCATCAATATTATTCAATTTGTTTTTCTCCATTTCTCTCTTATCAATAACTTAAATCATGAATCATAAATACTTTTTTTCAATATACAAACCCAAAATTGATGGATTTGTCATACTAAAAAAAGAAAAAAAAATGTAATTTTAATTTTATTTCTACCCAAATAAAAAATGTGATAATATGGGAGACATGTTGATCCTTGAAGGAATAAAGTTGATCACTAACACCATCATCAGTCACCTCGATTGAAAAAATAATTTACATAAATGAATCATCTCAAATCCAGATTAACCCCTTCCAAACTAAAACAAAAAGATGAAAGTGTATGAGTTAGTGTTTTAATTTGATGTTTAAATCTAAACTATCTATTTTAATTTAAAGGTCCATAATAACTCATCAACTCTCACTTAAAGATGAGTTTTGTTACTAGATATGTCCCATATACCCCCTCTCTCTCTATATATATATAAACTTGACTTGTGTACCAATAAAAAACTTGACTAACGCAGGCCAAATTGATGATAAACTATGGAGGTGGTGGTCCAGTCAATTGTAATTTGTAAAAGTGATCCATGGTCTATATCTATATAATATATAATGTAAGTTGTTAATTAAGACTTAAAAATGAGTTGGTGTAAAGCATTCTAAGCATATGCAATTATGATTTTTATATTTTATTGATGAGAATTATGATACCACATTAATCATGAAATAAGAAAAACCATAATATATTCCTACTAGAAATTATTACAAAGAGGATACTCTTTCGCAAGTTAAGGTATTAACTAAGGATATACCGTGACATTGATAGTTAAATTTTTGGCTTTTGAAGGAAACCAACCTTTTAACTAAAAATGAAGGGGGCAATTCCATAAACTTGACATGCATGGTGCAAAAAGGAAAACCGTAACAAGTTAGGAAATTACCAAATGAAAATGACAAGAGTAAAAAACAAAAGTACAAAAGCTTGCAACAAAGGGAAATAAAAGAGTAAATAGTATTTTTTTTATAATGAGTAAATAGTAATTTTAGTTTGATGTGTAAGATAATTTTATCTTTTAGAATAAATGATAAATATTATCAAAAGTTCAAAATATTAATTTTAGTAATTTTAATTTAAAATATTATGTTCAATTTAACATGATCGATAGTTATCATTTGAACTAAAATTTGATGACGATATAATTATATTATTTAGATGTAATGTAATTATTATAAAAAAATTATATTAAAATTGCAAATACATCTCATATATATATATATATATATTTTGTTAATCATTTTATGAATTAAATTAATTAATGTAAAATGTATTTAAATATTAAACTAATAATCTAAAAATATTATAACATTAAAATAATTAAAAGTATATATTTGAAGATATTTTTATAATTTGAATCACTTGAAAGACTATTGTAGCTAGGGTTGTGTATGGTTGGTTTTTTTAAAAAATCAAACCATATCCATTTTAAAACCAATATATGAATTTGGATTTATAACCAAATCCATTATTTGGTTTAAAACCGGTTATAAAACTAATTTTAAAATTGGTTATGGTTAAATTACCAGTTTATAAATTAAGAAACCGATTTTGAAAATTTTAATTTTAAAATCAATTTTTTTTTTCAAAATCGATTAAAGTTTGATTATGTTTTAAAAGATCATTTGTTCATAATTTAAAAATCGGTTATTTAAAAAAATCAATTTTTTCGAAAATTTTTTTAAAAATTTGTCTCATCAAATTTTTTGAGAAAAAATTCAATTTAAATCTTTTTTGAAAAAAAAAATTTATTTTATTTTTTTTCTAATATTTTTTTGAAAAAAATAAATTTCAAAATTTTTCTCAAAAAATAAAATTTCAAAATTAACAAAATATTGGTAGTGGATAAAAATCAAATCCAAATATAAAACATAAGTGGTTATCCAACCGGTTTATTAATAACCGAATTATAACCATATATTTTAAATCGAATTTTTAAAATGGATTTGAATTCGATTTTGAATTTAGATCTTATAACCGGATTTTTTGCACAGCCCTAATTGTAGCAACTCATATTTTCAAGATGCAAAATTGTCCTTTAGTTAAAGAAAAAAATACCTCTCAAATAATGAAGGAGAAGAATGGCATAAAAAGAAAGAGAATGAGTGATTTGGATATTTGTATAATGAAAGAGAGAGAGCATGGAAAAGGATTCTCTGACTTAGAGGCGGGAAAGGCACCCTACTTTTCACCCATTTTGTGCCATTAGATTAATCTGATGCTTCAGAAAGAGCCACGTGGTCTTATTATTTTTAAACTAAAAGCATCAGCCTTTTCCACTATTTCTTCCTCAAGTTCACTTACAACCCTTCATTTCCATGACATCTTCATTCCCCCACACCTCTGTCCATTGACCATCGCCGCTGACTGCCGCCGCCGACCACTGCGGCCGACCACCGCCGTTGGCCGCTATTGTCTCGTGGCCTTTATTGTTTTTAAATTAAAAACATCAACAGAAGTTCAAGAAGAAGAAAAATGCAAGCTCTAAACACTTTGCTACCATGGCATCGATCCAATTTGGCTTCGCAACGTCCAATCCGTATCGAAAAATTCAGAAATCCGTATGTGGTTTCGGATCCAAATACCAATTTCACATCTGAATCAACACCTATTGATTTGGTTTCGGTGAGCAGGGAAAATTTAGGGGATTTCACTATCTGTTTTACAGAACAATTTTCTAGGTATGGTCAATTTCTCAATTATTCAATTATTCAATTTCAGTTTAGTGTTTTTATGGAATTCCATTGAAGAATGACAAATTGTAATAATTTGAAAGTTCCCAAATTTGAATTTTAGGGTTTGTGGTTCTCAAATTTTGATTTGTGATGAATGAATCCTCAATTTTTATATGAATAGTTATTGTTATATGTTAGTTATTGTTATATTGTATATTAATTTTCACCCTTTGATTACTTTTTTTTGTTTGGGTTTATAAAAAAAGTTCATTTTTTTTTACAGCTTCCTCTATTTCTTCTTAAGACTGCACAAGGCCATCCTTTAGTAAGTAACAAACATTTGTTTCTCTATTTTACCTTTTTGTATTGTTCTTATTAATAATACTGAAAATATAACATGAGAATGGCATTGAGGTGGTTGGTTGAGGGCTGCCAACCAAGGGACTCATTAATGCTTCACTTCTCAAGACATGGATCAAGGCAATTTGCTTTATAGTAGTAGATTTGCTTTGTAGTCTGTATTCCTTTTTTATGTTAGGAGTTAGCATTCCTTGTTTCATTGAACATCTCTTTTATCATTGAATATCTCTTTCTTTGAACACCTCTAGTTTTATATTATTTACTAGTTACTTTAGCTGACTTATGTTTGATATTTGATGGTCCTACTAGAGACTAGGTGTGACTTATTCCACATGGAATAAGACAAACATCAGAAAGCAAAGTTCAAGTCCATAAGCAATTAGTAAGCAAATTGGAAGTTATAATCCTCATTTTTGGTCGGCTTTTAAATGGATTGCTGGTGTAAATAATGTTAAATTTCTAATATGCTGAACATACTTCCATTTTTATTTTGTAGAACCTGATGCAAGAAGGATTAGCTCATATCCTCCTTATTGGTAAAAGGTATTAGTAACTTTCATTAAATAGTTTTCATTTCATATATATATATATATATATATATATTAAGAAGATATTTAGACTACTTTGTCAGCATTCAATAGAGTAGTAGGATTGTTGGTGTCAGGTGTGTTTGATTTCTAGTTGACTTTCAACATGTAATTCTGCCATTGCAATTAAATAATTCATCATATTAAAACTGATATGACAGTATGATAGCTATAATTTTATCATTGAGAGTCATTGTAAAGATGAGAATCTTGATCAAACTGTGAAGGTTTTAGATACAATGGTTAATAAAGGGGTCGATCCTAATGCAAGCACTTTCAATTCAATTTTTGGATGCATAGCTGAGTTGCATGATGTGAATGGTGCACATCAGATGTATGATAAAATGAAGGAACTTAAGTGCAGGCCTAATACGTTGACATATAATATACTGATGAGAATGTTTGTTGAGTCAAAATCTACTGATATGGTTCTGAAGTTGAAAAAGAAAAACATTTCTGCTATACTTTTCACATACAAATATATTGATATCATATCATATACTTTAATAACCTTTAAGGAGTTGATTGAAACAATATTTCTTCTGTTTTTTTTTTTTTAATTTTATTTTAACAATTCTTTTGTTCTTGAAGCGTTCTTGGAAAGATCAGGTTAGGCAGCGCTGGCTACTTATAAATATCTCTCTATGACCGAGAAAAATGGGAAATCTATAGCCGTATCTGTATATGAGATTTGATCATCAGGACCATGCTACTGAGTTTCTGAATTTATACACAACTGCAGATTCTGCCCATAAAAGGCTCCATCCAAAGAGTTGATAACACAAGCAAAAAGACATCAACACTGCTCAAAAGAATTTGATACTTAGAATTCAAGATTGATTATAGGAATTTTGTAAAGTAGAGATAGGATATATTTGATACTGAATTCAACACCGCTTGTTTTATTGTAAAATATTTCTTTTTCGCTATAAATTTGTAGCTATTTTTAAATATAATGAATTGAGTATCTTTGTTTCACTACATTTTTCTTGCACAAAAACACAATAATGCAAAATAGATATAGAACATATGTGGTACATCTTCTAATTCTTTACGCAACATATCACTATGAACTAAATGCTTACAACTCTAAATTCATCAATCGATAAGTATGGTACCAAAAAATAGTAAATGCTAACATAGTAACATCATTAATATATCAAAAGTATTACTCCTAATCAGTCACTCCCAATCAGTATAATGTTGGAATGTTTGTCTCATCAAGGGGTGCCTACATAATAATAAAAACTAATTAACATTATGATAGATTTAAAAGAAAGTATTCTCCATTTTAAAACACAAATAAAATTACCATTAACAATGTTGTGAAACTGAACTGATCCTTTTGTGTTTGTGGGGGCTCATAAGTTGGAGGTGCTGAACAAGATACTTCGTCGAGCATGTGACTTTCTCCAAGTTTATCCTAAAATTATTTTTTAAATTAAAACCAAGCATAATGCATGTAAAATTAAAAAATTGATCCATATATTAACTTATATACCTGAGCTTTTTTCCTTCTAGACGGAGCTTTTTTCTTTTCAATAAAACTCTTAGGACGCTTATGCACGTGTCTCTTTAAGTTAGGCCGTTTCTTGAACCCCGTTGGTTGCATAACGTTATTACTCACAAATGTCGGGTTCTCATTAATTTCATTGTCTATGACTTGTAAGCGACATTCCTTTATTTTCTTACACATGACATCTACATAATTATCAACAATCTTAAGGTGTTCTTCACAAGGCGATGCCTCGACCGCCACTCTAATAAATTTAGAGACAACTTGTCTAAACTTCCGTGTTCGAGATAACTTTGGATCTCCTTCAACCTCTTTTCCCCTAAAATCGTGCACAATGCCACAACGAGCTTCTTTTGTCCACCTTCTTAAAATATACTTCTCAAGAATTACCTTCACATCATTTGCTTCAAACACTTTCAATGTATGTGAACAAAGTATGCCAAATGTCTCAAACTTTCGACAACTACAAGTAATAGAGGTTGAAGCACGATCGAATGACACTCTCCAAAATCCTTCATGGTTAGCCATAGTTATGACATATTCACATAAAGAGTGACACTCATATCTCTCTAATATCGATAAAGCTAAGAATAACTTAAACTTGTTTTGAAACAACTCAAATACAACGTGCGTATACACTTTTCCCATTTGTATCAATATTGGTGACAACTCGTATCTTAACCTTGCAAGCTTATGTGAGGACTCATACTCATAACTCAACTCGTTGCTTCTCTTCTCCTCAACAACTCGTTCAAAGTGCTTGAAGAATTGTATAATATCTACATTGGGTTTCATACCAGATTTGAAGTGAGCATTCAAGCTTTCACTGAGTTGGGTACTCCGCATGCCAAGAGTGAATGCTTCCTTCATGTAACAAGCAGCCCATTTTTTTTTAATAGCATAAACTGATTTGATCCAATTATTTTCATGGACATCATATTGGTTGATCAAGTTTGTCCAAGCAGTCTCAAAATCTGCTTCAACGTCAATATCATACATGCATTTCTTGAAATCTCTTAAAAGATAACTTCCTCCCTTCATCAAGTTCCCAAGGTGTTTTATTCCATTTTGCAACAAGTGCCATGTGCATAAACCATGGTGAGTTTTAGGCATGACTTCAGCCAGTGCCCTGGCCATTGCTTGATCTTGATCAATGAAAACAGTTTTTGGTTTTTTATGGTTGTGTGCTTGTAAGAATGTATCAAACAACCACTTAAATGACTCAATTGTCTCATCATACAATAGTGCTGCACCGAAAATGATTGAACTCCTATAGTGGTTGAAACCGGAAAACAAAGCAAGCAGTCTATTAGCATGATTGGTACATTATGTAGTGTCCAATGACACAACGTCACCAAAATACCCGTAATCTAACACCATATTTGCATCACACCAAAAAACATTTGTGATTTGTTCTTCTATATCCATTTGGTATGCGTGAAAAAAAGACGGATTTTCCAACAATTGTCGTTGAAAATATTGTGAAAGACAACCAACATCTCCGTACATCATACTTCTTTGTCTTCTTGCACTGAGGTAATTTTTCACATCCAATCGTGTAAATCCAAGATTTGCTCTGTTTCCTGCATGTGTGCTCATAAGTTGAAATGTTGACTTTTGCCTTAATCCAGAATCATCAGCCAAATCAATCTCATATGCTTGGACTTCAGTTATCTTTCTATGTGATGCAAGCATGTGTGTTGTCTCTGGAAGTTGTAGAGGATGGTTATGATCCTCTACAAATTCATGGATGACAAAATTTCCATTTTTGCATACAAGTGAAATTCTTGCTTTGCAATCCGTTCTAATCTCGGCTCTATGGATGTTAACAAAAATATCTCTCTTGTCTATCTTTCGTACCCCTTCCTTGGAACAAACAAACCTACAAGATGATATAGTGCCATCTTTATTCTTGTTCGCATAACGTTTTCTAACTCCAAAACCAGCATGGACACTGTATGTAAGCCAAAATTGATAAGCCACATCTATATTTTCAAATTTCATACCAACCCGTGGCTTCCAATCAACATTTGAAGATGACATATTTGATCAAACTTTCCAAATGAAGTAACCTAAAAATTTAGTAAAATATTTAAATGAAAGAAAATGTATGGAATAATGAATGAACCATGTATTGCTCTGATTTGCAGGTATCACAACTTCAAAGTAAAAAAAAACAAGTATAACAACTTAAAATAGCTCTACAAAAATAATTTGGCATAACTAACAACATTCTACTCTATTATTATAACACAATCAATACAACCGAGATAAACATAACTTCCAACTCTTTTATCCAGGAATTAGAAAGCAAAAAAAATCATATTTGTGAAAAAAAAAATTAATGGAGTTCTTTTATTACTCGAATATGACAATGCAGAAAGTAGATTGATAACAGATTATAGTGCAGGAGATAATGGCGGTGGTCAGTTGCAGTGGTCGGCGGCGGCGGTCAGCGGCGGTGGTTAGTGGACAGAGGTGTGGGGGAATGAAGATGTCATGGAAATGAAGGGTTGTAAGTGAACTTGAGGAAGAAAGAGTGGAAAAGGCTGATGCTTTTAGTTTAAAAATAATAAGGCCACGTGGTTCTTTCTGAAGCATCAGATTAATCTAATGGCACAAAATGGGTGAAAGGTAGGGTGCCTTTCCCGCCTCTAAGTCAGAGAATCCTTTTTCGAGAGAGCATAGAGAATCCCAAAACTAAACTTCATAGACAAAGACAGCAGAGGTTACTGTTGTCACTCCCTGGCCCTCTTTTTGTGACCAATTAAACTAATTCATTTATCTCACTCTCTCACTCTCTCACTCACTCACTCACTCACCTCATCTTCCACTCTCTCTCTCTCTAAATTCCTTCCATTTTCAACTCCCTTTCTCTCTCACTCCCATTTTCCCTCTAAAGAATCAAACCTCATGAATTCAGTAGCCCTTAAAAATCCATAAACAAACCAAAGAAGCAAAGATTCCATCTTTTTTAATCCAAAGCCACAGTCTATTATCTCAAATCAGCAACAAAGAAGAAACAATGAGAGAAAACCATCCTCAAACAACAACAGAAGACGACAACAGATCTTCATCCATCCTAGATCTAGCAAGAGCCGAGATCGCCGAGTCATCAACCTCCAAAAACCGAACTGGTTTATCTGAACCGATTCCCGGTTCAAATCAAACCGAAAACCCATCTCCTTTCCCAGACCAAGTTCTCGAGAACGTTCTAGAAAACGTCCTCCACTTCCTTTCCTCTCGCAAAGACCGAAACGCCGCCACATTGGTCTGTCGCTCATTGTTTAAAAATTTTATTTTTATTTTTATTTTAAATTAAAATAATATATAATAATATTAATTAGAATATTTAAATTAATATTTTAAGTTATAATAAAATTAAATACAAATTAAATATTAATGTATAAATTAAAATAATAGAATATAATATGATTTTTTAAAAGTTAAACTGTAAAAAATGAATGAGTTGATTTAGAGTGATGTGGCGTAGTAGAATTTGAATCATGTTGAGTTCACTGTTGAAGTAGAAAATGAGTGAATTGCTTGAACATAATGTGACACAGCGGACCCCATCTAAAGAACCCATATTGAGTTCACCATTCGAGATGCTCTTACAAAGTTTTCTTTGTTGAAGCAATAAGTAAATCTCACATGCATATATGGATGGGGCGTGAGACACACAGAGAGCCAGACAAAAAGAGGGCTGGGAGAAAAAAAATTGCAGAGAGATCGTGATGGTTGTTTATGGTGGCTATCTAGTTGGAGAAGATGTTTTGACTTCTAGAAAAATAGAGTTTTGGGTTTCCTCTCTTTTCTATTTCCTCTTGTTGCTGTGCTTATGAGAAGGAAAATGAGGATAATTATTAGAGAAGCTTTCTATGAAAATGGGTTTCTGCACTTAAACGAAGGCTTCTTCTTTTGCTTTGCTACATTTTTTTTTTCTATTATGATTTATCCCTCTTTGTAATTTTTTTCGTGTAACTTTCAGCCCCTTTTTCAAATTTGTTTCTTGGTACTTATAGACATGAGAGTTGCTTGAATTAGTCTCAAGTGGTTGGAAACTTAATGGAGAAGAATTGTGCAAAGTTGTGAGACAAACTCCATTGCAAGTCAAGAGGTAGAAGTTCGGCTACTGCAAAGGGATGTGATGACTCAACACAACTTCAGCATAGTCGCAAAGATGGACTCGTTTTGTTTCCTTTTTCAATTTTTTAATATTTATTTTTTTTAAATAAAAACAAATCAATTATAAAATAAGAAGTGCTTTAATTTTTTTAAGAAATTGGGTCTCAAGCCCATAAAAGAAACAACAAAAAAGACTATTTATTGAAAAGACAGAAAGACTCCAAAAAGGCCCAATTTAAATTTTGTGAAGCTTCTTTTTAAAATGAAATTGCCAAAAACTAGATAAAATTGAATATCTACCTAGAAAAATTTGATTTTGTACTCCACAATTGAATTTATAATCTCTAAAATTTTAAAAATTTAATTTTGTCTCTTTCATTTTTTATACATCCATATGTAAAAAAAGTACTCCTAAAACTTATCGCGTCACCAAAATTTCTGATAATTAAATTATTTTTCTCAAAAATCTGGTACACAAACTAACAATATTAAAAATTTGTATTTATATAATTTATGGTGATATAATTTGTAGACCAAAAATTTCAAGGTGTGAAATTTCCGATAGCAAGAATTGTCTACCATAAATTTCTCCAACAAAATTTCTGGTACATTATTTATATTATCGGAAATTTTGTGCCATCAAATTTCTAGTATATAATTTTTTTCTCTTGGATTTTAACTTTTTTGTAAATATTTGACTCAATCATTCACAACAGATCAAATATTTGAGTCACGAGAAGCTGTCATATCATAGGCAATAGAGGTTGACCGGAAAAATCGAGTAGTAGTTATCATTACTCGCTCTAACATAGAGATAGGAAAGAGATAAGGAGAACATCTTGTCATCTTTAAAAGATCGAGATAAGGAGAACATGACTAATATATCTTAAATTTATAAGCGACAAACTACATACAAGAAGAACTTGAAAAAATCTAGAACTTATATACAACATTTGTTGAAGTTACTTGAAGCTGAGAAGTATGCTTGTTGGGGTAGGGCTCATGAAGATTCTAACATTGTGAGGGACATGTTTTGGATACATCTAGATTCCATAACTTTGTTGAACATGTTCCCTCTTGTATTGATCATTGATAACACCTACAAAACTAACAAATATATGTTACCATTGTTTGAAATTATTTGTGTAGTTCCAATTGAGTTGAAATTCAATGTTGCATTTACTTATATAGATTGTGAGCGTCAAGAAAACTTTTGTTGCACATTGGTGAAGTTAAAAGAGTTGTTTGTTTTTTCCATCTCTAATTCAAAAAAAAAAAAAAAAACTAGCAAACAAAATTTAAATACCAAAAATTTCAAATTTTGAAATTTTCGGTAAAATGAAAGTAACTACAAGGAATTTGAAGGCATAAAATTTTTGGTAGTATAAATATCGAAAATAAAATTTTGGTAGTATAAATACCGGAAATTTTGTTGTAAAAATTTCTAATAAACAATTTATACTATTAAAAATTTCACACCTTAAAATTTCTATTATACAAATTATACCACCGAAAATTATAAAAATACAATTTCCTTAATTTATGTACCTGATTTTTGGAGGAAATCATTAAATTACCAGAAATTTTGGTGAAGAAGTAAGATTTTTAGAGTATTTTCTTTTTACCTTTGATTGAATGATATAAAAGAGATAAAATTGAGTTTTTTTTTTACATTTTGGGGTATAAGTCCAATTATAACAGTACAAAGTCCAATTTTGTCTACATAGATGTTGCGGTATTTTTTTTTATATGTAGAGATGAAGACAAAAATGTCCAATTTGAATAATAGTTATAATGCTAACACATAGCCTTTTATGAAGGTTATATTTAAGAAAAGAAAAAATAATTTGTTAAAAAAAACTATATTATATAATTCTTACTCGAAAGCGAAAAAAAAAAACAGCATAATTTGAAGATTGTTTTGACAAATTTTTTCTAAACTAGATTAATGTCTTCCAATTTTTATTTTCCTTTTTTTATTAATAAATTTGTAATTTAAAAAAAAAAATCAATCACCTTATTATAGTTGTTTTAAACAATCACCTAATTATAGTTGATTGCTTATTTCATTTTTAATTGAAAAAATATAATAACTAACAAAGTGTTACAATTGCCAGAAACTCATGGATGCCAAGGTTCGATTTTCATTACACAATTTTTATATTAGAGTAATGAAACTACTTTTTTTGCATTAGTCATCACCTTCACACCGTTGAGCTATTTTTCCCTTATAATCCGAAGACCCCTAGGAGTGGCTCCACCACAATGAATTCACTTATGCATGATTTGAAACATATTATTGAAAATTATTAGTCCCCAACTTGTTCAACTATAACACAACCTTCGTAAACATTTATAATGAAGGCAAGTCTAATATTATTTTCACGAATGGGGTGGCTGACATCTCTAACAACTATTGTGTAGTAGGTGTGAGTTAGAAATTTCACATTAATTAAAAAAGTGAAGATTGATTAACATATAAATGAAATAATCTATAAACCCAACTCCTTAAGGTTTTAAGACATTCAGTGAACTCACTTATATGGTTGCTCATCCCAATGTAAGTGATCACTCTAACTCCTCTCATGACCCAACAACAACATGGACAGATTTTGGGTTTGACACTTTATTGTTGAATAATAAATAAATAATATTTCTAGCTAATCAACCCTTCCGTAACATAGTCTAAGTTATTTGTGCTCTAGAATGTTTTCAAATGTTAACCATTTCATCAACCAAGTATTGACATAAAAAAAGGAGGGACATGAATAAAAAAAAGGAGGGACATGAATATCCGTTGATGATGCAAACAAGACAACCTTTGTGAATTGGCATTGTTGAAAAAATGGTTCTTTACTTTCACTGCCTCAATGACATATAGGGAAAATCAAGTTAAGTGGAACACCTTTCTTTCTCAAGTTTGAACTTGTAGGTAGAACATCCTTGCAACTCTCCAAGAGAATTTATTATTTTGTTGATTAAAGTTACCAATCAAATTTCCATCCAAAGTCTATTGTCTATTGTCTTTTCCTCGCACAAAGGTGGTACGCTGATCTCAAAGAGAACTTGTCATCTCTCTCCTAGTGACTTATGATTAAATTATCTTTTTGAGGAGTATGGGGAATGTGATAGGAATAATGAAGATGTAAATAGGAATACATTTTTATTAGTTTATTACAGGAAAAACAATAGAAAACAATGATGTTTCTATTTTATGGTTAGGTTGTTAGTAGTTACTGTTTTATAGTTAGGTTTTTAGTGTTAGTTGGATCATATCCGTTATATAATCGGCCTATAAACAAAGGCTCCCACCCCTTTGAAAGGATCTTTGAGAAGATTAGCAATTGAGTGGTTTATACCATTGCAGGAGCGTATTCGCTCTCGTGTATCTTTTTCTTTCAATCAATAAAAAATCAGGGACGAATAATTCCCTTTCGCTATTGAGTTCTATCAAGGAACCTAACAATCGGTCCGACCTGCCAGATGTTGGAGACAAACCTGCGATGCTTCCCTCCAAAACGACACAAAAGTGCCTTGAAGAATCCCTCCCACGTCGCGTTCTTGTTTTTGTTTAACCAGAACTGGAACCAATGCAAGGCGTCACCCTCCATGCTAATATGCGCAAAATTTAATCTTTCTTTGGTTTTTATTTTCTAAATTGTAAAGAACTTTCCAGCTTTGTTCAACCAACCAAAGGGATCGATTCCTTCAAAAGTGGGTAATTCCACTTTCTTTAACCACCAATGTGAGGCTGGATTTTCTTCCTCTTGTGATTCTTGCTCGAAATTATTCATACTCTTCTCCGATTCTGATATCTCGAATGATTATTGGGTCTTCCTTTTTGCTGATATGATCAATTCTTGCATCCCACTTCTCAATTCAGCCATGTCTTCCTTCAATTGTTCCATATCTGTTCGCATTCCAAGAAAGACTGTTTCATGTTCCTTGGTCCATTTTTCCATTGCTGTCATACGTGATTCCATGGTACTTCCTATGGTTGTTGATGATCCAACAGGTCGGACCAATTGTTAGGTTCCTTGATAAAACTCAATAGCGAAAGGGAATTATTCGTCCCTGATTTTTAGCACCATGCAGTTAGTAGTTTGTTACTACTAACTACTAACAACCTTTATTAACCGGGGAAACTATAGTGGAAGCAGTGGCACAAGACCTAATGACCAGAGACGAAGCGTTGAGACAACTGAAATATCATTTGACAAGAGCACAACAACAAATGATCAAATTTGTGAATAGCCTTCCGAACCCACCAAGGTAACTATGAATTTTTAGTGATGCCGTTTGGGTTAACCAACGCCCCAGCCAACTTTCAATGCGATATGAACGATACTTTCCAGCCATATCTCTGAAAGTTTGTATTAGTTTTCTTTGACGACGTCCTCATTTATAGTAAGTCCTAGAAGGAACATTTGAGCCACCTGAAGTGCATGTTATACATTCTGCAGCAACAACAATTCTATGCCAATTTAAAGAAGTGTGAATTTGGGCAAACCACTGTAGGATACTTGGGGCACCATATTTATGAAAAAGGAGTATCTATGGATCCCAAAAAGGTGGAAGCAGTTGTAGATTGGTCTATCCCTAAGACAATCAAAGCTTTGCGGGGGTTTTTGGGATTAACTGGGTATTATCAGAGATTCAGATGCAACTATGGGAAGATAGCGCGTCCCTTGACCGATTTGTTAAAAAAAGGGAATTTTTAGTGGAACTTAGATAGTACGGCAACCTTCACAAACTTAAAGAGGCGGTCACAACAACTCCGGTGTTGGCTATGCCATATTATCATCAAGATTTCAGCATTGAGTGCGATGTGTCAGGGCGAGGGATTGGCGATGTGCTTACTCAAAACAAGAGGCCAATTGCTTTCTTCAGCAAAGCACTAGCAAATTCCTCCCTTAACAAACATGTCTATGAAAAGGAGTTAATGGCATTGGTCTTATTGATTCACCATTGGAGGCCATACTTGATTGGGAGGAAGTTTATAGTCTACTCAGATCAGAAAAGTCTACGACACCTCCTTGAACAAAGAATCACCAAACAAAATCAACAAAATTGGTTAGCCAAATTATTGGGTTATGATTTTGATATTATCTAAGAAAAAGGAAACACCAATAGAGTTTCCAATGCCTTGTCAAGAAAATCTGAAGAGTTAGAATTAAAAGTGGTGACTAGACCCCTTTGGCAGGATATAAATCTCATAGATGAAGAGGTTAAGCAGGATCTTGTGCTAAATAAAATATGTGAAGAATTGAAGGAGAAGCCGGAGTCACATGGAAACTATACTTTGGAAAATGGAAGGTTGTATTACAAGGGAAGATTGGTTCTGCCATCAAAGTCTAGTTGGATACCCAAGTTGTTGCATGAGTTTCATACCTCTTTGATATGAGGTCATTATGGGGTCTTTCACACGTACACACGATTAGCTCAATCGTTATTTTGGATTGAATGAAAACAACAGTCAACGACTACGTTTCTACATGCCACATTTGCCACCGTAGTAAGTATCAAGCATCATCTTTGGAGGGGATGCTCCAACCATTACCGATTCCGAATTCAATTTGGGAAGACATTAGTATGGACTTCATTGTGAGTTTGCCTAAGGCCAAGGGATTTGATGCGCTGTTAGTAGTGGTGGATCGACTCAGCAAATATGGTCATTTTATTCTCATCAAGCATCCTTACTCAGCTCGCTCCATTGCAGAAATATTCGGGAAGGAAGTGGTCAGGCTTCATGGTAAACCAGCTTCTATAGTAAGCGATAGAGATCTGACCTTCTTGAGTCAATTCTGGAGGGAGCTCTTCAGGTTGCAAGGAACTACACTGAAAATGAGTACATCTTATCATCGTGAATCAAACAGACAAACAAAGGTACTTAATCAAACCTTGGAAACATACTTGCGTTGCTTTAGTTCGGAACAACCAAAAAATTGGGCAGACATGGTACCATAGGCAGAATATTGGTATAATACTAGTGGAAACAATAGTGGAAGCATTGGCATAAGACCTGACGACCAGAGACGAAGCGTTGAGACAACTGAAATATCATTTGGGAAGAGCACAACAACAAATGATCAAATTTGTGAATCGTTGATAGCGTTTTAGCAAGTGTACTGAATCGTTGCAAGTAATAATTAAAACAGTAGTACCGAGTGTCGAACTCAAGGATTGCGTTTTACTATCAAATCATATTTAATTACTGAAATTGAACAAAAAATTTCCGAATTGATTGAAATAATATTTGAAATTAATAACAATAATAAAATTGATCTTTTATAATCAGAAAAATATCACAGAGGAGTTTCACTTTGATTCCAACCTTGGTGCCTATTTTGATCCTAGTTACTGACTTCCTTTATTGAATTATTACCGAATTCTCTTTAGTATTCTTGCCCTAATGTCTTAGTGACAGAATATTTAATTCCAAAGTAACCCCTAATTCCTTAGTAGATTTAAGATTAGAATTAAGCATTATCGTACAGAAATCCTCTTTTTAAACTATTGTCTTTGCAACTAATTTAATTGGTTTCATGATATGAATCTTTCCCTAGACTACATATTCATGAATTTCTCATCTCAAACATTCATAAAGTCCACTCTCGTTTCAAAATACGAGTGGTAGAATATTTTAATGTTGAATAAGCAATAAAAAACATTAAGCACAGAGATCAGAAAAATAATAAATAGAAATCAAATTAGAAAAATAAGGGTTTCATCTTGTTACCCTTATCCCTAACAAATAGGGTTTAGTTACTTATGAAAGAGATATAAAATATAGAGGTTATAGCTATGGATCTTCTAGTTAACATTTTCTGCATTTTCTAGTTGACATTTTCTGCATTTTGCACCTCTTTAGATTCTGAATTTTGTTCCAGTGTCTTCATGAAAGTTGTAGCTATGGATCTTAGCTTTTATTTGCACTTGGGTTGACTCTAATGGGACATCTACAACTCTAGATATGGCTGAAATACTCCACATATGTTGATTTCTCACCAAGATTCAGCACTGCACTAAAACAAAGTAACAACGCAAAACTCTAAAAAATCTCTACTTAATCAAGGAAATAAGAATATAAACATTTCATTAAATCAAAGAAATAAAATTAACAATATATATCAAATAAATCCTTAAATTAACTAATGAATAAATGATAAATAAGACTAAAAACAATAAAAAAAATATGCATATGATGAAGAGTCATCACAACCCCAAACTTAGTCTATTGCTTGTCCCCAAGCAATAATTAATTTCAGATTTGGTGCAGTTAAAAGCAAACTTAAACTCAATTTTTCAAATCAAATCAAACTCAATTTTCAAAGTTCCAGCTACTACAAAACATTCATGATACTCCATGGTTGCTTACGAAAAAAAAAACACAATTTCTACACTTTAGCATTCATTCATCAAGTTCAACTCTCTCTTCACACAATCTCACCAAAATTTCTCTCAAGTGTTTAGAAAGATTCATGAATGTATCACTCAAATCCTAGAACATGCATCACGCTACCATAGGCTTGAAAAAATTATAGTTAGCAATCACAATGTAGTAAACACATACACTTTTGGAGGACTTTTGGGTTTGTAACGGAGCTTAGGTAAGGGTAGGACATTTTGGGATAATAGGCTTTACTACTTGGAGTTAGACACACATTTCCAAATTATTCTACCATTTTTTTTTTCTACACCATTTCATTCTGGAGATTTTCAAACATTGACAAAAGAACCAAGAAGATATTATTTAGCAAAGTACACAAACTGATTTTTTTTTCTTCTCTTTTTTTCTTTTTCTTTTTTGTGATAATCACCACCCCAAACTTAAAAGGTTACTATCCCATGAGCAACCCCAAACTTAGAATTTTACCAAGACAAGACAAAAGTTTCCAACCTAACTTCAAGTAAGGTGATGTAATTAAAGTCAAGTCTTTGTTTTGTAATGTGGCTAGTGACCGAAAGAAAAGGGAAAGGCTCAAAGGGGCTAGCAAAAGGTGACATTTTCATAGGGTAGTTAGAAAGGCTCAAACGACCAAATAAAATTGCCTCAATATATGCATAAATTAAAAGTGATGCAAGTCAAAATTAGTGCAAGTTCTGAAGGGATAACACATGTCTGGATAATCACACAACAAATAATTAAAGTGTTTCGGACCAAAAGCTCACTGCTAGGATAATAAAGAAGAGTATGAACTATCTAAATGATGCCAAACATGCTACTTCAAAATTTGAGACTTTGACAACCAAGGAGTAATCAACAATGCATGCAATAATAAAACTTATTGAATTGAGAAATGATATGAGCAACGAAATAGAGTTTAAATTTCAAAATCCCAAATAGAAAACTTAAGACCAAATGCAAGTTTTTAACAATTCTTCATCATAATGCACGTTTACACACAATTAGAAAGAAATACATTCAAATAACCAAAATAAGACTGCAAAAAGTAAAAGTTACCTCTACTTGTAGGTTGCCTCCCACGAAACGCTTCTTTAAAGTCATTAGCTTGACGTCTCAACTATTGTCAAGGTGGCATATATGACAGGAAGAACACATCATCCTTCTTCTTCTTTTTGTTTGGTAGAAATTCCATGAACTTGAGAAATGAAAGATGTTGCTTCCATGTCCTTCTCAATTGGACATTGATCTACAAGGCATAGATTGAATCTCGAACTTTATCAATCTCTTCTTTTTTCTTTTCCTCGTTCGTCTTTTCCTCTTGCTTATCTTCTTTTACCACAACAATGAAATTAACTTCAATCTTCAATTTATCGTCCATATTCTCAAACTTAGCTACTAGCTTAAATAACCTCTCACATTGATTTTCAAATATTTCAGTGGAAATCATGTTGTTCTTCATGAACTCAACCAAAACGTTCGTAACGTGAATGTCTTTGTCATCTGATTCTTTGGATAGAATTTTAGGAGGTAGAATTTGTTCCCAGTTTATCTTTTTAATGTAACACTCATTGTTTTCTGCAGCTTTGACAAAAAAATCTTCATATTCTACTAGTTCGTCAATGTCATCAGAAAAATTTCAATTCTTATGTGCTTCTCCGCAAAAGTCACACCTAAGAGGCTGCATCGGAGGGATTTGAGGGTAATATTTTTAAAATGTATGCCTCAAGATTTGCCCCTCAATCATGCAACATATACCCGATATAAGACAAGTATCACACTCTTCATACAATTGTAGTAGAATATCATCATTATAATCTTCCATGCTCTACAGCGAATAGTAAGAGACAAACCACTAGACATGACATTAGCAAGTTCAACAAATAAAAAAAATAAAAGATTTTTTCTTTCAAAATAAAAAATAAATAAAATAAAAGAATTTTATTGCAGAGCAAAAAATTTAAATTAGATAAATAAATTAAATTCAATAGTGATATGGAAATCCCCGACAACGGCGCCAAAACTTGGTAGCGTTTCAGCAAGTGTACTGAATCGTTGCAAGTTATAATTAAAACGGTAGTACCGAGTGTCGAACTCAAGGATTGCGTTTTACTATCGAATTATATTTAATTACTGAAATTGAACAAATATTTTTTTGAATTGTTACTGAATTCCTTTATTGAATTATTACTGAATTCTCTTTATTATTCTTGCCCTAATGTCTTAGTGACAGAACCTTTATTTCCGAAGTAACCCTAATTCCTTAGTAAATTTAAGATTAGAATTAAGCATTACTGTATAGGAATTCTCTTTTTAAACTATTGTCTTTGCAACTAATTTAATTGGTTTCATGACCTGGATCTATCCCTAGACTACAAATTCATGAATTTCTCATCTCAAACACTCGTAAACTCCACTCCCGTTTCAAAATACGAATCGTAGAACATTTTAATGTTGATCAAGCAATAAAAAGCATTAAGCATAAAGATGAGAAAAATATGCTCAACTTCTACTAGTTTTTATTTTTTGAGTTTTGCAGCTCTTTAGATTCTGATTTGGGTTCCAGTGTCTTCATGAAAGTTGTAGCTATGGAGCTTAGCTTTGATTTGCACTTTCGTTGACTCCAATTGAACATCTACAACTCCAGATATGGCTGAAATACTCCACATAGGTCATGTTGATTTCTCACCAAAATTCAGCACTGCACTAAAACAAAGTAACAACGCAAAATTCTGAAAAATCTCTACTTAATCAAGGAAATAAGAACATAAAAATTTCATTAAATCAAAGAAATAAAATTAACAAAATATATCAAATAAATCCTTAAATTAATTAATGAATAAAAGATAAATTAGACTATAAATAATAAAAAAAAAATTGCATATGAGGAAGAGTCATCAACCGTCACCAGAAACCCACCAAGATTAAAGAAGGAGATTGGGTTTACTTAAAAATCAGACCTCACAGGCAGGTTACTATGCCAACACGACTTCATCCTAAACTAGGAGCTAAGTATTATGATCCTTATTTGGTGTTAAAACAAATTAGGACAACAACCTATAAACTTTAACTTCCAACAGAGGCTCACATTATCTGGTTTTCCACGCTTCGCAATTAAATTTGGTTGTGGGAAAACATGAGGTGGAAACAACCCTATCTACATATTTACATGGGCAGGACCCTATGTATACGCCTTCATAAGTACTGGGCAGAAGAACCATACAACAAAAGGGAGAACAAGTGCAACAAGCGCTAACTCAATGGCAGCAAAAGCGTGTAGAGGAGGGCACCTGAGAAGATGTTAATACAATCCAAAATCAATTTCCGGAATTGAACCTTGAGGACAAGGTTGAGCTTGAAGGGGAAGATATTGATTGGAATAGTGAAGATGTAAATAGGAATAAACCTTAATTGGTTTATTATAGAAAAAAACAATAGAAAATAATGACGTTTCTGTTTTATGGTTAAGTTGTTAGTAGTTACTGTTTTATAGTTAGGTTGTTAGTGTTAGTTGGATCCTATCCCTTGTATAATCAGCCTGTAAATAAAAGCTCCCACCCCTTTGAAAGGATCTCTGAGAAAATTAACAATTGAGTGGTTTATACCATTATAGGAGCATATTCGCTCTTGTGTGTCTTTTTCTTTCAACCAATAAAAAATTAGAAACGAATAACTCCCTTTCGCTACTGAGTTCTATCAAAGAACCTAACATAATGGATATGTTGACAATTTGTTTGCTTCATAGAAGGAAATTTTTAATTTGAAAACAACATTCGTCTTCCATTGAGTTGTTCGATGAACACTAAGGGTTTCAACCGTTGTCCTTTCTCCTCACTTGGTGAAGGGGCTATTGATTTTGAAATTTGATTGGTCGTGCAGCGAGACCAAATTTTAGTCTTTTTACATCTCTAGACCAAATTTTAGTCTTTTTACAATCTTTAGACCAAATTTTAGTTTTCTTACAAACTCCAATTATCTACCTCATTCCTTTCTCAACTATCCTCGTTGCTTCCAATATACTTCTCCATGCAAAACATAATATGTATTCAACTGAAACATGCATCCACAGAAGTCCCTATCGGGTAGTATCTACTCTTACAAATAATCTTAAGCCGTGAACCCTTACGATTAACCATTCTCTAAGAGTGTTTACCAAGGAGAGCTATGTTAAACTCACCAAAACCTTTAAATCTGATTCGTCTTCTTTGTTTATCCTTTGACAATTTTTAGCACATTCCTTGCCTCACATATTTTCTTGTAAAATATTAAATAAATTGGGACAACTCTAATATCTCAATTTTTTTCAGCCAATTAATTTTATTTTTAAAATAAGTCATATGTTTAATTTTAATGTTTGCCTTAATTATTATTTTCTTGGAAGAAGGTTCAAAATAAAGAAAGAAAAAAATCATAGTGAAATTAATAAATTTGGCCTAATACACTAGTAGAAAATTGAGTTTTTAATACAGTGAGTTAAGTGGTTTATGTGCCATCAGACTTAATAAAATGAGACGGACTTATGTTTAAGTTGGTTGTCTATTGAAACGAGTTAAGAAAATAAGGCGGTGTCAATTTTGTAAATAGATCAAACGCTTGGTTGGTTACTTATATAAACGATTCAATAGAGTGAGACGGTAAATATTTTGTAAATATTTAAAACTTGTTTAATGTGGTGATATTGATAACCGAATTAAAAGACAAATGTAAAGAATATAAAATATGTCGTGCACTTAGTGTTTTATCTTCTACCGTAATGACCATTAACACGTGCAACATTTTATCTTGCACTTTATTAACCATTCTATTATAAACCTTTTATATTCTCTAACAACGACTATTCCAACTACTTCTATACATCCATAGCTATCGCCGACTGATCTCGTCTTTCTTTACTAATGCCTTTGTATCATTCTTTTGGACAACAGGATATAAGAGATTTTGTGGTTGTATTAATAAATTAAATTACATATTTCATATTTTACATGTTCAATCTTACATAATAATAAAGATTAAAACAATAATCAAAATAATCAAAATAAGAAAGAAAACATTATTATTATATTACTATTTAGTTAATATGAATATGACATTCTAGAACAATAAATAAAAATATTAAAAGATGATAAAATTATTTTATTTTTTATTTTAACTTAGTACGTACGGTTATATATTTTTAACAAAAGATTATGGATTATAGTGGGATGAATACTAATTGTTTGACTCAAGTGTACTGTGGAGAAATTTTTACAAATTAGGTTAAAAAAAACTTCGTAAAAACCAATGGAAATTTTATTTTTGTTAATTTTTAAATGGAACCAGTTACATTTTGAAGAAATAAGAAATCATTATGGGATTTTTCATAGTTATATAAAACGGATATGGTATGATGATTTGTTAAACATGATAAATCTATGAGTGTGACTACTATGTCATGTTGCATATGTTGAACATCTTAACATAGTTGATTCATGGATGCAAGTACGTAATATTTTACGCGTTGTTATTAATTGTGTTTTTTTTATATTTGTATGATAAAAAATTATAAGTTGTTATTGATTATATTTTTTAATATTCATATGATAAAAAATTAGGATTCAGTCGATATTGATTGTTTTTTTTTTGTTCAGATATTTGATGATTCAAGATCATTTCACTCCGACCAAATTAAAGAAGTTCGAAAACGTTGTGTGGATTTTATTTTGAAATTAATTGAAGAAAATGACGATGCTAATCTATGTATATTCAATATTGCTACATTATGATTTTGTAATTTTGTTAATGACATCTAAATTTTTTTTTCCGTCTTACCAAGATTAATTAGAAATTGGATACATCTTCTTTGTACAATATCTTTTTTCTATAAATATGAGATGTATATTTTGGTTATTAGATGGTTATATAAAATTGTGATTGTAAGTACAAAATGTTGAGACAAACTCAATATTTAACGTTTTGATAAAAACAAACAAAGGTTAGTTAAGAAAGTTAATTATGATTCTAAAATGTTATGTTAATTTAACATGTATTTTTGAGTGAATTTAATTCAGAACAGAAGCAAGCCAAAGTAGAAAAAGACAGCAACAAGATCATTCTGCATCAAAACAGAGAATGATCTCCAGCCTTAAAAAAGTTCATCACAACATGTTGATCCAACTTTTTCTACATCTTTAACAAAGAATCTGCTCAGGAAACTTATTCATATACAATCAGTACATTGCAAGGAACAAGTTGGATTCATCCAAGATCAAAAAGGCTATTTGATCTCAAAAATAGAAAGACTCAAAGACAGACAAAAGTCATGACAGTTTGTAAACTTCAAAAATCAAATGTCAAGAAAGTTCGATCAATCTTGACACATGACAAGACAATTGCAAAGGAAATCCAGAATGATTAAAACGGGAACTCTATAATGATTATTGAAGCTCAAGAAAGTTCATACTGACAAACCTAGAACGTTAATCATTCTCCGTTTTCTGCACAATTACAGTAGCTTGCATTTTCTTTGAAACAACTCGTAATTCTTCTCCAATCTTCTCTACCTACACTCAAGACTCAAGACAGAGAATGTACCATCCAAGATCAATGAAGAAACGTCAAAAGTTCTTTCTAAAAAGGACATAACTGCTTTAAATGCTAAACCAGAAAAGTCAAAAAGCTATTTCAAAGCAGGCTTAAATTTATTCTGAAATATTGCTTCAGTAAAAAAGAAGAGCCTCTCCAACAGCTCTTTTGTACCTTCATTCAGTGCATCTACAACCTATAAATAGAAGGCCAATATCCAGAATGAATGCAAGATATTCAATTGCTGAGAAATCCATAAATCAATCACATTCATACTTGAAATTCTCCAAAACAGAGGCAATCATATATTCTGCTTTTTGCAAAATAGTTGCTGATTCATATTCTTATATTAGCTTGCGAAATTATCATTAGATCCTTTGTAATGAATCTATTCTCAAACAAGAGTTGAGATATCTTAGATTCCGACAAAAACAATCCAATTGTAAAAACTCAAACTATAAGAGTTTCTTTATAGTTTGTTTAAGATTAGATTCTATCAAGGTTAGATAGGTGTTGTTATTACTTTCTGGGTGGAAAGTAATAGAGATTGAAATAGATCAAGGTTGATCTAGTCTAGGTTGTGTAAGATCAAGAAGGTTCTTTGTTTTAAACACTTAGTGGAAAATCTCACAGTGTGAGGGCTGGACGTAACCCACGTTGGGTGAACTAGGATAAATCTGTGTGTGGTATTCTCTATCCTATCTCTTTATTTATCATACTGAATTGATTAACTAAGATAAATCATAAACTGATTTTCTGTTTTAAACTAATCAAGGAATGTTATATGTTTTATAACAAAAAACCAAGAACGTTCTCCATTTTCTGTTTTCATAACCAAGATCAATCTTGAGTTATTTACTTATGTTTTAACAGGAATTTTTAAAAGGTGCATTTACAATTCAAACCCCCCTTTCTTGTAAATCGACATTGTTACTTCACAAAACTCTTATTTGAAATGTAATTCCAAATATTGTATGGATTAGGAGCATAAAAACAAATTGAGAAATTTATAAAACAAAATAATTATTATTTTAACTATATCTATTAAGTAAGTTGATCAAAATATCCGACTTAAAAAGATGATGTACTGTACTGAATTTATGATGTTTAAGTCGGTTAAGCTGAATCGACATAATATGAAGAAGCTCTGTTAAGTCGGTTCATGAAACGAGTTAAAAAACAACCTATTTTTTAAGTCATTTGCTATTAACTTGGACACGGAACCGACTTAAAATGTACATTTTAACCGACTTAAAAGGAAAAATTCTACTAGTGATGGTTGGACCCATATTTACTCATAATGGATCACAATTGTGCTTATTAATTAGTGAAAGCCTAAACTATGTATTAAGCCAATATCATAGCTTTTGTCGTGTTCGCCTCTTGTTCCTTGTTGCCTCTAGTTCCTAGTTGCCTCTAGTTCTTGGTTGCCTCTAGTTCTGGTCGTCTCTGGTTGTTGGTTGCCTCTAGTTCCTGGTTGTCTTTATTTTTGGTTGTCTCTAGTTCTAGTTGCCTCTAGTTTTGGTAGCCTCTGGTTCTGCTTGCTTCTAGTTTTGGTCGCCTATGGTTTTGGTTGTTTTTGGTTCCTGGTTGCCTCTTGTTTTGATTGCCTCTAGTTATGGTCGCCTCTAGTTCTTGTTGCATCTAGTTCTAATTGCCTTTGGTACCTATTTGCCTCTAATTCCTAGATGCCTCTGGTTTCTGGTTGCCTCTAGTTCTGATTGCCTCTGGTTTTTGGTTGTATCTGGTTCTTGTTGTCTCTAGTTTTGGTTGCACTCAATTCTAGTTTCATCTGGTTTTTTAGTTTCGCAGCAATAACACTCCTTTCAATCTTTTTAGCCTTGCTACTTTTCACCTTTCTTATAGCTAGAACTTTTACATGTATAAATGCAAGTAAAAAGTACATCTTCTCTTCACCCCTCTCTTCATCCTCTTTTTAGCCTATTTTGCTTTTCTCTTTTTTTCCTAATACGACTACAATTTTTACCATGTATACAAGCAATTAAAAAATCATCATCTCTTTTCTATATTTATCTTTTCAAATTAATTTTTTTCTGTGCAAAAAACAAATAATAATCTAAAACTCAATTTTATCTTATGGATACAAAGATTCATCATTTTAGTCTATAAATTGAAAGAAAGAGAGAAAAATCAAAAAGAGGAAAAAACTTTTTTTTTTTTTCATTTTTAGACTAGTATGAGTTTTGTTATAAGTGATATGAATTATAGAATAATACACTAGGTCAAAATAAGAGCAAATACCAATCTGATCAAATCAAAGAAGTGTAATAAGTATTCAATTTGTGTGTGATAGTTGTTTATAAACTCATGTATGTAACAATTTTATAGTTTTCTTGAGTGTTATACCTTTAATTTGAATTTGTTTTATCTTTATATTTTTAATTCTTAATGTGTTATGTTATATCTTCTTCAACCTCACAACCATAAATTAATCTGTATATAAAAATAATAAGAATATAACTCTTTTCTTTTATTAAAAAATAACCCAAAAAAAAAAAAAAAAAAAAAAAAAACTCACTTTTGTGGCACCACCGCCCACCCCTCACATTCATACTTGATATAATAATTGTTACTTTATTCCTTTATTAAATCTTGGACTAAATACAACCAACATCGGCCACTAATGAAATTATATATGCATATAAATCAAAATTAATGTGGATAAATAGTTTGGTTGAGATGTTATATTTTGTCAATTTTAGTTTTAAGACGTTTGAGCTGCGGCAATTTGATGATATTAAACTCTAAACAATAATTATCTTTTAATAAAATAGGACCGACTCAAATGCGACATCTTGTAAGTGATAGTTTAAAGTGCATGAGTTGTGACAACTTGGTGATATCAAACTTTCTTAACCAAATTCAAATTAATAACTCACTCATCGTAGATACTTTTATACTCAATATCTTTTGTCTTCTTTTGACCAACATTTTTTCATTTATCTCAACAAAACTCATTTCTTTAAAAGCAATCAACACATCCGCATTTTTTACTCAAGAATTACGTATCTTTGATTTCTTTATCGCACGGGAGATATATAAGAGCAAGATCGGACTTATATCAAACATAATAAATTTTTTTGCTTTATATTTTAAATACACTTTTATCTCTACATTTTTTTCCTAAAAAAAGATTATATTTGTATTTTAAAAATGAAAAATAAATTTATATGTGTTAATATTAATTTTGCCATCTAAGTAAACATATTTTAACGGATATTGTAGATTGCTAATATATTTCCTATACATATTCGACTATCTTAAAATTTGATTTCAAATATATTTTTATGTTTTTTTTAAATATTTTCTAATGTTTTTTCTAATTTAAAATAAACTTTACCGACAATCTTCTTGAATTTGAAAAACACTATGATTTTAGACCGCAAGATTTGTCTGCTATAAATAAGACTTATGTTTGTACTAAAGTTTAAATTTTCTCTATTGGCTCTCTTTTAGTTTATTTCCAACAATATATGATTTAAATTCGGTGTACCAATTAATCATTGCACACGCTTGGGCTCGGTTCAGCGTTTTTGAGCAGGTTACTACTATATATAACTTATTATCTCGTTTGGATTATTGGAGTAGGACACTTTCTCGGAATTTAGAGAAAGAGATGGGAAGGGGAAGAACTAAACAATTGGATCCATTGTTCTAACCGATTGATTAATGGCTTTTTTCCGCGACCAACATATCCATATAGATTTTAAATTTTGTGACGTATTTTTCTTCCCCACACACACCCACCGTTCTATCTCAATTTTGTTATTTTAATATGGACAGAATTTGAGTCACCAACTCAATGTTATATTACATTGACACCCATAGCCACGACAAGGTAGCTCTTTTGTTGTTTTTTAATTAATTTAATTGCCATACCTTCCAAGATATTATTTGAACTTCAACGAGAGATCTAACATCCAACAATTCCCCTGCTTTGTTTAATTGCTTGGAAGACAAACAAAACAACCGAGATAGACACAATCTATCTAACTGTTCCTATTGACTCCTTTGGAAAAGTTCAGAGTAACTAATATATATCATGTATGTTTGTTATGTTCGTGGGGAGTTTCTTGTTTTTTCAATCAATGAAAAGAAATTAGTTTGTTCCATAACGTGTTTATTAGTTTCATCCGGGGAAATTACGTTAGAGAATTCCAAAATCTATCATTTTTTTTTAATGAAAAAAGGACGGTATTTGTTCAAATCGATAAAATATATTAATATAATATAAATTTAAAATTACTAAAATTGTAAAAAATATATTTATGAACAAACAAATAAATACGTTAATTTTTTTTATTAATAATACAAAATAATAATTTTTTAATAAATATAATAAAATTTAAGTGTTTAAAATATTTATTTATTTTCATTCATAACAAAGTTAATATTTAAAATCTATAATATATCAAAATTCCTTTGTCGATTTAAATCAAATAAATATTGTAAAAAAAAACACCCAAAAAAAATGTTGTATTAAATGTGTGAAATCAATGGTTCGGTAAATAAATTGAATTCTTGTGTTTGGATTATCTACCGTAGCTTCCCACTACCACAATTATGACTATGATAAGAATATTTTTTGAAAATAATCTATGTGAATAATTAGTGGTTAATTTTATAAAATAAAATTAAACTCATAATTTCTGTCACTTCAAATTGGAGATCAAACCAACAAACATTTGATTGGTTAAACAAATCAAACCACGATTGACTTATTAAACCGAATAAAAAAAAAATTAATATGAACCATACTAAATTCTATAAATAATTAATAAAAATAATAATTTATAAACTAAAATTAATTAAAAAAATTACAAATAAATAAATCAATAACTAATACAGTTAAACAAATGCATTGATGAAACATAACAAAGAAAAAATAATAATTTTAAAAATAGAGCATTTTTCTCAAATAAAATCTCAATACTTTCTTTTACTATTATTACAAAAAAGACTCAATAGTAACTTACTTCCAAATAAACTAAATACTAACCTTAATATACTAATAACAATATCCCCTATCTTTCATCACGTTATTATTTACAACAAGAGCTGCCGGCTAACCACAGTATGTAAAGTGACTCCTCAACCCAATCTATTATAATATATTAAAATAATTTTTTTTGGATTATTTCGTTGATAAATCAAGACTTTATATACCAAGTAATATTATAAACCTACTATATGCATTTTGAGACAATTTCAACCGTCATAAACTTAATAATTTAAAATAAATAATTATAAGAGGGTGAACCACTCATTGAATCTGATGATGGAGAAAATAAATAATTATAAGAGGGTGAACCACTCATGGAATCTAATGATGGAGAAGATGGGGATGGTGAATAGGAATTTTTTGGTTTATGCCATTGTTTTGTTCAGAGATGGATTGAGATAGAGAGGTTTTGAGAAGAAAGATGAATGATTCTTTCTGGTATTGTTCTTTGCAAAACGAAATGTTTTAATTTCAAACATATATATATATATATATATATATATATATATATATTGATTTTGAAGAGAGAAGAGCAATGATTAATTGAACCTTGGGAAGGAGAAGAAAGCTTTTGGGGGCAAGAATGTCTTCCGCGTGTCAATCTCTTTTGCAAACAAGGAGGCACATGCATTATGCCAACATTTCCATTTTATGTTCAAGAGGGAAAGTAGTGACGCAGAGGAGAATGTTGGTTGAACAAAAATGGAGACTATTGTCTAGAAAACGGAGATTGATAATCGTTCTTCGTTTTTTGCCGAAGCAGATTTTAACCAGAATTCTCTGAATTTTTCATAACTTTCAGCTTTTCTTTTATCAAATTGAAACTATCCTCGGCTAGAGGCTTTGTAAAAGTGTCAGCAAGTTGATTTTGAGTATCAACAAAGATTAATTCGATATCTTTCTTGTTGACATTATCACGAATAAAATGATGCATTATTTTAATGTGTTTTGATCTAGAATGTTGTATTGCATTTTAAGATAAATTGATTGCACTAGTATTATCACAGTAAATTGGAATGTTTGTATAACTTACAGAGAAGTCTTCCAGTTGATTTTTAATCCAAAGAACTTTTGAGCAACAATTTGCTGTTGAGACATATTCAGCTTCAGCGGTTGACAAGGTTATTGTATTTTGCTTTATGCAGGACCAACTTATCAATGCTTCACCTAAAACCTGACATGCTCCACTAGTGTTCTTTCTCTCAATTTTATCTCCAGCGTAATCAGCGTCACAATAAGCTATAAGATTAAAATGCGAACCTTTTCTGTACCAAATACCAAGATTAGTGGTTCCAACAAGATATCTAAAAATATGTTTTACAGATGTTAATGAGTTTCCTTTGGTGCTAATTAAAATTTAGCACATACTCCTACTACAAATACTATACCAGGTCTATTGGAAGTTAAATAAAACAAAGAACCAATCATTCCTATATATTCCTTTTCAGAAACATATTTTCCTTTTTCATCTTTTTCTAAAGAAGAGGATAGAGCATATGAGTAGACATGATTTTTTATTCATTCATTTTGTATTTGATCAACAAATCTTTAATGTATTTTTCTTGACAAATAAAAATACCATTTTCATATTGTTTGATTTGTAATCTAAGAAAATACCTTCATTCTCCCATCATGCTCATTTCAAATTCACTTTGCATGAGTTTGAAAATCCTTCACATATTTTTCCATTTGTGGTTCCAAAAATGATATCAACAACATATACTTGAACAATGAGTAAGTCATTTTTCTCAGATTTCTTAAATAATGTGGTGTCAATATTTCCTCTTGATAATCTATTTTTGATTAAAAATGAACTTAACCTTTCATACCAAGCTCTTCGCGCTTGCTTCAGTCCATATAAAGCTTTGGTATGTTTGAAAACATGATTTGATTTAGATTGATCCTCAAATCCATGAGGTTGTTTTACATAGACTTGTTCATTTAAAAAAACCATTTAAAAATGCACTTTTAACATCCATTTGAAACAACTTAATGAGTTTATGAGATGCATATGCAAGAAGTATACAAATTGCTTCTAAATTTGCAACTAGAGCAAAAGTTTCATCGTAATCTATACCTTCATGTTGATTATAACCTTGGGCAACTAATCTGGCTCGGTTTCTTATAACCTTACCTTCTTCATCTAATTTATTTATGAAAACTCATCCTGTACCAATGATTGATTGATCCCATGGATTAGGTACCAAGGTCCATACCTCATTTTTATCAAACTATTGCAGTTCTTCCTTCATGGCCTCAATCCAAGATTGATCAACTAAGGCTTTTTTAATTGATTTTGGTTCAATTTGAGATATCATAGCCATGTTGTTTTCATTATTCTTGAATGATTTTCTTGTTTGAATCTCATCAGCTGTATCTCCAATAATTTGTGTTTGAAGATGATCTTCAATTGTTCTCGAACTTTTTGGTGGACAATGAAACAAAGATTGTTTATCAATCTCTATTTCATGCAGACTATTCTGTTGCAGACCAGTTTGATTTTCTTCCTCCTCATCCTTTAATCTGGGCTTGATTGTTGTTGCCAAAAGTGACGATCCTTCATCTTTCTTGATGAATGTCACAAAGTAGTTTTTCTTGTCATATGTCTTGAATATCTAGTGTCCAAGAACCAAGGGTTTTTCTTTACATTTGGAAATCCAACCTGCATAAGATGTTATGTCATTCTTAGGTACCCATTTTGTCTTGGGTCCTTGAGAGTTAGTTTTAAAGTTTCTCTCCTTTTACCATAACATTTTGATTTTTCATGACTAGTTTTGAGACAATATGAACATTTAATTGTTAATCTTGGAATTGGTTTTGTAATCTGAGTTTCAAAAAGTTTTAATCTTGATTTTGAAATAGTTCCAGATCGTTGTCCTTTTTCCAATTTTTATAGAGAAAGTTCAGCTTTTTTTTTTTCAGAACAATCTTCGTTTTAAAAACATTTTGGAGAACGTTCTCCTTTTTGCATATTTTTCAAAATTGGTTCAACTCTATTTGCAGAATGATCTTTTCCTTTAAAGAACTTTTTTCCTTTAATCTTTTCATCTCTTTTCTTAAAATAGCAAGCAAATTCTAGATGCCCATGTTTTTTACAATATTTGCACTGGTTTTACATTTTTCTTCCTTTCTTTCTCGAACAAAAAATTTTTCATACATTTTTGTTTTTTGAGTTTGATAAAAACCAAAACCATCATTATCAAAGATTCCTACTTGAGATCCCATAATTTTTTGAAAAGTTTTAGGGGCTTTATCAAAATTTAACAAGTCCGTTTTAAGAAGTTCATTTTCAGTTTTAAGCATAACGTTTTCCGTTTCTTTTGCATAACGTTCTTGACCTTTTTGACTTTCAAGATTTGGTTTCTATGTTTCTTTTAGTTCTTGAATGATATTGTTGAGAAAATTATTCCTAGCTTGAGCTTTTTCTTTTTCTTCTTTTTCTTTATGAAATTGTTTTTTAGATAACTACATATTTGAATAAGACGGTTTGAATTGATTAGCAAGTTATCTAATTTTTTTTCTCATTTGTTCACATAAATAACATGGTTCAGAATTTGTTACCTCATTTTCTTATGTTTTTGTCATTAAGCATATGTTGGCTTCCTCACCTTCTTTTGTTTCTGATTCTTCTGAATCATCCCATGATGCCATCCTTGATTCTTGTTTCAAAGGAAACCGTTTTGGTGGTTTTTGTAAGGGACATTCTACTTTGTAATGTCTCAATTTATTACATCCAAAGCATGTGACTTGGCTCTTGTCTACTTCTGTTTTTGGAATTTTCTTTGAAATACTTTTTGATTTGATCTCTTCTTCTCATCATTCTATGTATCCTTCTGGTGAGAAGAACAACTTCTTCATCAGCATCTTCTTGTTCAGTTTCTTTTGATTCCTCTTCTGTTTGTACTATGATGCTTTTTTGAAATGATTTTAGAGCTATTTTGTTTCCTTTCTTGACTTGTTTGTCTTCTTGCAATAGTACTTCATGTGCTCTTAAAGTTCCAATTAATTCCTCTAGAGGAAGTGCTTCACGGTTCTTGGCCTCACTTATGGTTGCTACCATTGGTCTCCATATTATTGGAAGACATCTCATGATTTTCTTACTCTTTTTTGTACTGAGTAAGCTTTGCCAAGAAAACGCATTTTATTTACTATTGTTGTGAACCTTGAGTATATTTCATCAATAGTTTCTCCTTCTTGCATTTCAAATAATTCAAATTTCCTTATGCCAATGTTTATTCTTATTTCTTTGACATGGCTAGTTCCTTCGTGATGGGTTTGTAGTGTATCCCATACTTCTTTAGCAGTTGTGTATTCATCAACTCTTTCACTTTCTTCCCTGCTCAAAGCACACAATAAGAATAATTGAGCTTTAGAGCTTAAAGGTACCTTAGTTTCATCATCAGTTGTCCAATCTGCTTCTTTCTTTGCAGCAGAGGTTAAATCATTTTGATCAACTCTTAGTTTGAAATATCCATCTGTAATGATTTCACCACATTCTTATATCTTGAGATTTCAGAAACAACTGCATCTTATTCTTCTAGAAGTAATAATCAAATTCATCAAAGTATGGTGGTCTATTTGAATATCCTACTTTAACAATGTATTTTTCTTTCGACATTTTTTTTCTAGATCTTTTTCTCTAGCACTTGTTAGGTGTTTTTAATCTTTCTAGAGACCTTGCTCTGATGCCAATTAAAGTAGTAATGTCGATTTACAAGGAAGGGGATTTGAATTGTAAATGTTATTTAAAAATTCATGAAAAACTTTTATGGATTTAACTCAAGAATGATCTTGGTTAAGAAAACACAAAATGGAGAACGTTCTTGATTTTTACAAGAAAATAGCGAACGTTCTTGGTTAGCTTAAAAAACAAAAATTCAATCTATATTTTAATTCAAGTAATTAACCAGGCTTAATAAATAAGGAGAAAAGAGAAAGAATACCTCATATATTTAAGTTTTTCTACTAAGTGTTTAAAACAAAGAACCTTCTTGGTTTTACAACACCTAATTTGTTCTTGATTAGTTTAATGATCCTTCATGCTTCTCATAAATTTTTTGATGCCATATCTTTAATCTAGAGATTTGATTCTATTGAAACAGTTTGAAGAATGATGATGAACTTCTACAAATGTATGGAGATCGATATTGAACTTTTGTAGAAACGGAGATTGATAATCAATTTGGATTGTCAGTTATTGAACTTTCTAGAGATTGATGATCAATCTTGAGGTTCAGTGTTTGAATATTCTAGACGACTTCTTGATCAATCTGGATGAGTTTGTATAGACCAAGATTGATTAACTTTTTGACATTTAAGTTGGAGAAGGTCCATACTTGTTTTAACTTGCTTAATCCATGAGCTTTTATCTTCGTGATTCGAATGCCTTCTTTGACTAGAATGGATCCTACTCGTTCCTTACCAAGTATTGATAATATTAACATGAAATTCAAAGGCATAATCTTTCTTGAACCAATGGAAATTGATTGATCTTCAGGTCGTGCTGATCAATTTTGATCCTAGAGAACATTCTCCGTTTTATCTAGAATGTTCTTATTTCTTTATTTGTTTACTTTTTATCTAATTTCTTTGTTTTTCTTGATTCCTATCTTTAAAAAAATTCACTCAAAAGCACATGTTAAATTAACATAACTTTTTAAAATCATAATTAATATTCTTAATTAATCGTTGTTTATTGTCATCAAAACTTTACTTTGAGAGTTTGTCTTAACATGTTGTACATTCAAGTATGTCTTGCAAAAGAACAATCTATTTGATATCATCTAACACAACAAATAGATGAATTATGGCTTTTCACATATTACATTGTGTTTTGTTTCTCAAATATATATGCAATGTGGTAATAAAAATTTAACGAGTAAACCATATGCTTATTCATGGTCTAAATAAATGAAAATATCACAATATAAGAGTTTTATTAATGAACACCCACTTTTTTGCTATGGACTTCTAATCCTCTAATCTTAGAACAAGATTCCGTACATCGTTTCTCTTTAATTCATTTAGTTCTTCCTACATTGCTAGAACCCAACCATTATTTGATAAACCTTCATCTATAGAGGTTGGTTCAATCTAAGATAATAGACAAAACCTTCATGTATTTTTCAAGGTTGATTTGGTCTTCAGAAGATCACTTTGTTTTCCAAGTATAAGTGACTACAAATGAGATGACTTGTATTTCCACCCAGTTTTAGATTTCACCCGTTTTTCATGTTCTTCTAGTATTCCAATATCTTTTGTTTTGGTGTAATCATTTGATTTGTCTTCTGCTTCTAGTGTTTCTAATTTTCTTGAAAAATCATCATCTTGTCTAACCTTTTAAAGCCAAGTTGTTTGTCATCAAACTTAACATTGATTGACTATTCCACAATCAGAGTTTCCAAATTGTATATTCTATAAGCTTTAGACCTTTTAGAATATCCCAAGAGGATGACACTTCTATGATTTTTAGTCAAATTTGCTAAGCATTTGTTTGGTGTTTAAAATATAACAAATACAACCAAATTGTCTAAACTAGGAAATGTTGGGCATTTTACCCTTCAAAAGTTCATAAGGATTCTTGTTTAGAATTCTAAACATAACATGCAATATTCACTGCTTATGTCCTGAAGTATTTTGTAATATTCATTTCATTAATCATGGTGCGTGCCATCTCTTTAAGAGACCTATTTTTCATTTCCACAGCAATATGCAATGAATACTACGGATTCCATTCTCTTGACAGAAAATTTCAGAAAAAGGCAGTTTTCAAACTCACCACCATGAATACTACGGATTGTTTTGAATGATTTTTTTTTTTAATTTTTCACTTGCTTGTAAAAGTTAGTGAATACCTTATGTGACTCATCCTTGTATCAAAGGAATTTTATCCATGTCCATCAAATGTAATCATCAACAATAACAAGTCCATATTTTTTACCATTGATAGAGGAAATATTTATTGGACCAAATAAGTCTATATGTAAAAACTCAAGGGGTGTTGTTGCAGGAACAAATTTTTTTGAAGAAAAATAACTCTTAGTTTGTTTTCCTTCATTGCGGGATTAACAAAACACTTTTGATTTTTACTTGAGATTTGGCAGCCCTCTAACCAGTTCTAGTTTTCTTAATTTAGAGATTAATCTTAAATTAATATGTCCTAATATCTTTTAGTTTTGAAGAGACAAAATTATTTGCATTTAAAAATCTTTTAAAGTAGTTATAAATTCCCTAGGAGTTAGGTAAGAAAATACCTCAATTTCCTCATGTTATTCTTAGCCACAGTGAGAGTCTATGTTAGCCATCAAAACCAAGTTTTCCACTTCTTCATCGTTAGAGCCATGCCATGTGATCAGATTTTTCTTCCTTATATATGATTCTTTCCTCTAATACCTTTTTCTATAGATTTGGACAATATGCTTTAAAATGTCCAGGTTCCTTGCATTTAAAGCAAGTGATAATAAAACTATAATGAGTAAACCATATTCTTATTCTTTGTCTAAATGAAGTATGCTTTCAAAAAAAACTAAATTGCAAAGTAATATGAGAAAATATCACTTGCAAACTAAAATTCAATTCTTGATCATTGCTTTGATCCTAGGATGTTCTATCTTTGATTTTATAGATCAATCGTAATGAATTTGAATTAATAATAATAATAATAATAATAATAATAATAATAATAATAGAAATGGGGGGAAAGTAGTAAACTAAAAAATTAAAAAATTAAAACAAATTAAAACAAAAGAAAAGAAAAAAGAGGAAGGAGGAGGAGAGAACGGCCAAACAGAAAAGAAACAAAGAGAGGGAGAGGAAAAAAATGCTGAGATAGAGAAGAAGAAAAAGTGAGAGAAAGAAGAAGAGAGAAAACAACAAAAACAATGACAAAACAAGAAAAGAGAAAGGAAAAGTGCAATTTTTTCTAGAAGTCAATGTAGAAAGAGTTGAGAGTACCATCATCTTCTCCATTCTTTTGGAAATCAAGTGGTGGGTTTCCCTTTTTGTATCTTCCATTCATGCATGTATGAGATAATGTGTTCCATAGGTTAGGGATTTGGGGTTTAAGGGTTTGAAATGAAGAAAAGGATTTTTTATTTTATTCTTGGTTGGATTTAGGGATTTTGAAATAGATGATTAAAATGATTTATGCATGTGAAGTTCTATGATTGAAATTGAGAATAGATTATTGTAGAATTGAGTTTCCTTGATGACATGAAATTATGCTATTTTGATGGGTTTAAAATTAAAGATCTTGAGTTTCACCTTTGTGACCAATTAAATTGAGTAAATTGAAAATTGTGATGTTGTTTTGACGTGTTCATGACTGATTTACTCATAATTGGTAGCATTATTGTGGCAATTGTTAGGAAATTAGTGTGATAGAAGGAATGTTATTAACTTGAATTTCGCAGAACATATGTGTGATGTCTTGATCAAAACTTTTTCTATAGACCTTTGTTTTGAACGATTTTTAGTTTTCTGAATACTAAACTCAATTACCTTCAAATGGAGTACATAATTCGTAATGTTTGATTGAGTATTGATTTTGAAAAATGTGTTACAAGTTAGACCAAAGTTGTTGTTATGTTTGTTTTCTGTCATTGTGTTTTATTTTGATAAACTGCAAGAATTGGGGTTAATACAAATAAAACAAAATTTTATCTATAAAGTAGACATCATAAGCTTTCCAAAGAGTGCTCATTCACTCAATTCTGATACGTATAAGTTCGTGTCAGTTGACTCTGTAGCTAAACCCAATTTTGAGTTGTTATAACATAAATTTGGGGCTGTTTTGGGAAAAATCTACCTTAAATATGTTCTCTTGAACTTTATTTTACAGTGTGTGATTAGTATATATAATTGAATTAATAGTTTTTGTTATCATAATAATTTTCAAGGTTGAGTGTACGATAGTCTTTAATATATTTATTAATAGATGATGTTATATTTGCGTGTATATGTGTCTGGATTGTTATATATAATTAATATATATTTGATTAAGGTGAGAAGTGGGGCACCACTTACGGACGTAATTATGTCCAATCTTTACCAAAATAAAGTTACTAACAAGAAAAGGGCATTAATAAAACTAATGTAGTCTTTATGGCATGCTTGTTAGGTAGAGTTTAAGTTGTTAGATTATTCACGTCTAATGGCTTGAATATTTAGAAAGAGTCAAAACTATATATGGAAGAGAAACTCAAAAGATAAATATAGTTCTGAATTAGAATATTAATTGATTTAGTTTCATTTATTGCGATCCACTGAGATGTAATCTCATTATAAGTTATTCAAATGTTTTACAGGTAAAATGACTTAGATCACGTGTTGGAGAAATGAAGCATATCAGTTTACACTATAGTTTGCTTAAAATTTCTAGGAATTATTTTGAACCATGCATGTGTTATGTACTTCATATTTCTTTGCTTTTTCTTTGAAGGATTAGTGTGTGTATTAATACATTTTCACGACTTTGTGTCAAGATTTGTACTAACCACCTCTTTTGTCGAATTATGCTAATGCTCTAGTTATATTCTAGACAATTAACTTATGGTGTTACATTAATGCCAATGACAAAGATGCCTCACCCATATCCTTCATATCATAGTTTTTCGAGAGAAATTGTTTCACCTCATGCAACAAATCATTACCATTTAAAGTAACCAAAATATCATCCACTCGTAGAATAATAAAACAAATTTCACGCCGAATTTCCTTCTAGTATATGAATTGATCCATTAAATTTTCAACAACTTCGAATGAAGATATTGTTACATGGCATGACCTTGTGTTCTTTAGAATGGTGTTCATTTGCATTCTACAATAGATTCGTTGAGAATAATTCTAAATATTTAGCATAAACTGAAACTTAGAATTTCTTTAAGTATTTTGATTTCAGTTTGGTTGAAACATAATGTTCTTGATTAGAGGTACAAAATAATAAGAAGCAGAATTATGTGATCAGAGGCACAAAACAACATTTATCATGATTTCTTGACCACATCCAACAACATGATTTCTTGACCACGAGCGGGAACACCAGAATCATGGTTTCTTGACCAAAAGCAGGAACACCAGAATCATGATTTCTTGACTAGAAGCACGAGTACCAAAACTTTCTTGACCAGAAGTAGGTTTACTTGACCAAAGGAAAGAACATCAGAAGTATGATTTCGTGACTAGAGGCAATGACCCTAAGTAGTATTAACTGACCATAAGCAGTGCTGATAATTAGAAGCAGTGCACACCTTGTCTGCATCAGATCAAATCTTTTCCTCTTGTTAGAGTATTGACTTTTACTAGAGGCATTGGCTTTTGCCAACATTGACTTTAGAGACATTGTCTTTTTCAAACATTTACTTTTCTTTAGGCGTTAACTTTATTAGAACGTTTACTTTATCAATGTGTTGACTTTACCAAAGGATACATAATAGTTCAGTTTCAGATGTTTGATGAGATAATTAGAGGCAAAGGAATTCTTATAACACTTGTTAGAGTCAGAGGCATAAGAGTTCTTGTTACGCTTGTCAGAGTCAGATGTAGAGGAATTCTTTTTACGCTTGTGTATCAGAGATAGAGGAACTCATATGCCTGCTTCATTTCCATAGGCAAATCATCAGAGGGAACTGATCAAAGAATGTTTGATCAAAAGTTTGATTGCTTCATTAGAGGTAAACTTTTCCAAAGTTTGTTTTGCTTCATTAGAAGTAGACTTTTCCAATGTCTATTTTCCTTCGTTAGAAACAGACTTCCCAAAGGCTGTTTTGCTTCATCGGAGGTAGACTTTCCCAAAGTCTGTTTTCCTTCATCAAAGACAGACTTCAGTAGCAAAACTGAGAGCATAACTGAATCAAGAATAGAGGTAGTCTTGTGCTTGTATCATCAAAGGCAGTATATAAGAGGCATTTTTTTTCACTAGTTTTGAATACAAAATCGTGTCTTTGTGACAAATTATCAGAGGATATATTCCAATATCCTTCATAGTTCTGTGGTCTTGCTTTCTTTTGCCTTCACATAGTCATCAGAGGATAGACATTATATAGCGAGACATGATTTGCTGCACTTGTTGTAATATTTCTTTTATGTTTATGCTCAAATAGAAAATATCTAAAGTACTAGCAATCTAAGCTACTTTGAATAGTTATTAATATAACCTTTTTCCTTAATTTGCACACTTAGCATATATAGTTAAGGGATAATAGATCTTTATTTATATGTATTTGTTATGATCAAAACATTAACTAGAGGATTGCATAAAAATACTTTTCCACTAACACAAGTGTGTGAGAACACTTTGACTGATTTAAATAAATTAACATAAGTCTCTATAAAGGATTTTTCATTCATACTTTTCTTTTGATGTGTTATTGGCTTTTTTTCAACATTTATTCTTAGCACATTGCCTTTTTCATTCTCTCTCTCTCTCTCTCTATCTCTCTCTATCTCTCTCTATCTCTCTCTCTCTCTCTCTGTCTCTCTCACTCTCTCTCTCTCTCTCTCTCTCTCACTTCTTATTTATTGAGCGAGTTTTTCTTAAATAAAGAGAAAAAAATGTTCGTTGAGAGCATTACCGTTGGAGATCTTCCATCATCATTTAAGGCAGACCAATCTTTAATATGTATCCATATATCTTCATCAATGATTCTACTTATCTTGGTATGAAGACAAAGAAGCAGAGAATATGATGATCAGGGCATGTCTTAAAGACCTTTAGACAAGTAGCAGTTTCAGGATGGTCATTAGAGGATGCACAAATGCTTTGTCTTCTTTAGAGCATTAACTTTCATTAGAGCATTGACTTCTTTTAGAGCATACATCATGAATTAGAGTTAGACGATCAAATAATTGATGTGATGATAATATTATTAGAGGCAGACAATCAGTTGCTCGTCAAGCTTATCATAGGCAGATGAGCAGAGCATATATGTGTTCAATAGAGGCAATTGAAACAGAACATATCATGTATTTCCACAGTCACTAGAACCAAATCATTGCTTCCATTGTCATAGACAACTGAAAACAGAGTGTCGCTCGCATCGCTAGACACACGTGTTAGACCACTTTCACCATAGTCAGACATAACTTTAGCATCTTCAGATCAATGATAACTTTGTTTTGTAGATTTTATTTTCCTTGTTCATCAAAAGATTTAACTTATATCAGAACACATATTTGTAACACTTTGATTCGAACTACATAATGCAATACATCTTATAGCTATATTAGTAGACATAGTTACTTGTTTATTAGGTGATAATATTCTTTGTGTTCATAAACACTTAGATTATTATCCCTAATTTACTTGTAATTTATACTACATTAAAATATATAGTTATTAATATAAATCTTTGTCTTCTTACTTAATGTATACACTTTGCAAATACAGTTAGAGGATAATTATTATTTATTTGTTTGTTTTTGTTATTACCAAAACATCAATGAGAAGATTGTAGCTAAAATCACTTTTGCACTAATATTTGTCACTGAGTTCATGTCCCAAGCATTGTTCATGCTTACCCAACTAGTTCGTTTTCGTTTCATAGACAACATAAAAATTCAATTGATAAAAATTTTCTAAAGATATTTTGAATTAAAATGTTCAAAACCCAAATCAAATCATACAATACCGGAAAATGAAAAAACTAAAGGTAAAAGATTTTCTATGAAAATACTAAAGTTGAAAAATCAAAACATCAACAACGAAAAAACAAAGCACAACTCGGATATCAAATATAAGTAAATTATAAATGATCTTATGTTCCCGAAACAAAAGATCATTCAAGATAAATAAAACAAATGTAGAAAAATTAGAACCACCGTTTACCTCGTGTCATTGTTACATGTAATGTGTTTGTACTGCACATCTGAATCTTTCAAACTCTTACTTTCTCCAATATAAATAGTATATTTTCTAAATGAAAGATAAAAGAAAACTTAAAGACGAAAGACTATATATATACTTGATTCTACCATCAAGAGTTAAAAGCCGCTACCACTTATATAATGACCATTAAATTTAAGACTATTCACAAACTAAATTCCACAACCTGTAAATTACTAAATAATGAATTTTAAATATTAACTCATATTATTACACCATTATCATCCACTAACCGATTGTTAGCGTCTTTTACAATATATCCGCCACCATGAACATTATTTCGTGCCCAAACATTTTTTACATTAACTAGCAAAATAAAATTAACCAATATTGACAACACTCCTCCACTAAATTTTCTTCCACAGAAACAAGTTTATCCTCCATCCCTTTACCCCAAAATCAATACCAAAACAAAACATATCAACCACGTAACAGTTTTTCAATCACTAGTCTGTAGTCTGTTTAACCTACTAAAATGTTCCTTCAATATTTCCCGATTTAACTAGGCATCAGAACAAAAATTGGATCATGATCATACTACAAAATTGTGATTTGTGTATGGGCACAATACTATCAACCACTTTTATACAGACATAGTACTAAATGATAAATTTTACGTTCAAATGCATTTCTGATTTTTGATTCTGACTAAAATAAATTTTTATTCTATTATTTTTAAAACTATTTGTTTTCTCTCTCTATTAATTAATTTATGAGATTTTTTTATCCTCCATCATTTCTAATGACATTATTAACATGACACTTAAATGACATTTGTGATTTTGATAAAATATTTTCAATGTCATTATTTTTTATAATTTATTTTATTTAAAATATTTAAATAAAATGCAAAACATTAATTAATTTAATTTAATTTTTTTCAATAATTTAAATATTTATATACAATATTTAAAATTTTATTATTATATTTTTAATATTTAAATTTGTTTCAGTTTTAATATTATTTTATTTATACATTGAAATATTAAAGTTAAATTAAATTTATTTTAAAAAATTAAAATATTTAAAATTAGAATAAAAGCTTAAAATATTTAGAATATATTTTTGTTATCCAAAAGTAATTTAAAATTTTAAAATATTTTGATAAAAATATTGAAAAATTCATTTATTTTATTTTTAATATATAAATAAAATAAATATAAAATTAATTACAATAATAATATATAACATGAAAAATATTTTATCTAACTAATAAATAATATCTAATTGTCGTGTCATTAATAAGGTGTCATGCATTAAAAATAGTGGTACAAAGTTTTTGGTAGAAATAACCACTTTGCGTGCTAATAATTTGTTTTTCATGGCCAGAGGAATAGCATGTATGCTTGCTTCAATCGGTGCTTCTTTTTTCTTGGTCAAAAAGTGTTGGCTTTTAAGCTACATGTACAAACAAAGCAATTTTATTTCAGTTGATATAATACATATTATTGCTAACAGACTTCCATACCAAGTTTTATATTTTAATTTTAATTTAAAGCTATTGGTTTTGATATACTTTTTGTTACCAATAAGTAACGAAGTAGAAGTACTAGTATACACATCTTACTTGTCTTTTGTTTATATTCCCAACAATTTTAATTACTTTTGAAAATAAAATTGTTTGATTTAATTTTATAATTTACAAGAAGGTTCTAAGAGCTTAACTCATTGGGCGACTCTTAATAATTACGTCCATTTCTTTTTGTTAATTCATGAAATGGTTTTATTTTAAAATCTAATAATTCATTTTATTTTAATTAAAAAATAATAATATAATATAATTTAAATAATGTAATATATAATAATATATAATATTTAATATATATAAAACATAATAAAATCGTATAAAAACTTAATATTAATTATAATTTAATTAATTACATATGAATAAATAATGTACGTAGACGTTTCTGTATTATAAAGGTGTTTATTACATTATTTGAAGTATATCTTAAAAAATACGAAAAAATAATTAAAATTATCGTCTTTTATAATAAGTGGATTAATTTCTTATAGTGATAAAAATATAGGGATCAAAATTATAATTAAACAAAATAAACCACAAATACTCATTTTAAAAATAAATTGTCCCAAACTAAATTTTCTCTATTTACAATTTATTATTAATTATTATTTTATTAAATTATATCATTTAATTAATATTATATATATCTTTTTTAATTCAATATTCTCCATTTTATATTAAACAAAATAATAATACATCAATACTTGATAGAGTTATTGAATAAAATTATTATATCAAACTTTTATATATTTTTCTTAATTTTTTTTAATTTTTTTTTGAATTGAGTCACTAACTGTGAGGTGGAGGAAATAGTTTTCTATAGTCACAAAAGTCTAATATGTGTCTATTTGTTCCTAATGATGGGGGTATGTGTTTCATAATATTATAAACAATCTTTCTTAATCTTCTCTTTTCATTTTTAATTTATATTTACTCGTTTATGTGTGGGCCCTTGACTTGATACCTGACTTTATTTAAACAGACATAAATAATATTCTGTTTTCTTTGTTAGATACACCACATACATGCACCTAACATCATTGTAATAAAAATATTATCTCTTTGGCAATAAATTCAAAGAGATAATTATATACGTAACATTTATTTTAATTAATAAATATTAATATTATTAAATTAAATATTATATTTTAAATTAAAATTAAAATATTATAATTATTTATAAATTTTTTATTATTTTATTCAGACAAAAAATTTAATTATTATTTAGAATATACAAAGAATTACATATTAGCTGTAAATAATCCTAATTGAAACAGAGTCTGTTTTAATCACAAATTTGTCCAAAGGTATTTTTTCCTATGTTTTTATTTGTTACAATTATAATTCTTAATTTTCAACCTCTACCCTTGCATTTAGATCAGATGCAGTCAAAATACTCGTAGTCACTATAGGCAATAGATTTTGACCGTTAGATCAACGGTTTATATTGTATGTATTTAAAATATAAGAATTTATATAATCAATAATTTTAACGATATTAATTTTTTATAAATTTTTATTACTCATAATAATAAATATAAAATATTTTTATGACAAAATGTAAAATTAATAAAATATTTATAAATAATGAAATAATATTTATTTTTTTATTTTTATGAAACGATGTTTTTCAAATTATAAAAATGATAATTAATTTATTAATGTATAAAGCAAATGTATCAAAACTTTTCAATTTGTAAATGTATCATAGAAGTTCCCTTAAAATTTAATTTATTGAAATTAAAAAATATGGATCATATCTTAATCCCACCATCGATATTTAAATGTAGTTAATACAGGGTATTTTAATGGTAGGCAACCTTTAAGAGACTCCAAAGTCACATAAAGAGCTAAAGTTGTTTCTTGGAAGCCACTCCATAACATCTTGTATATAGCAAGTCTCCTATTTAAAGTACTTCATATGCAAGCTACCACTTTGTGATTCCCTTTCACTATCTCTCCCACATATCTTCAAGCTTTTCCTCTACTTAAACAACATATATAGTTTTTGTCACTTAGAGAACAAGTCGTTGACTTGTTTCTATAACATACTTCTCATTCCCCTTCTTCTAAAACAAACGCATCATCAAAAAGAACTAAGCCAATTTAAAAAAAAAAAAAAACCATGGCAATGAAAACAAAAAACAACAAGATGGGGAATGAATTGGGTTGTGGTTTTATGGAGAAAATTTTCCATCTCAAAAGCCCCAAGCTAAAAAACTCATTAGTTCATTCTCTACCCATGATGAAGACTACCAACATTGATCATGTCATAACTGAACAAAAAATGTCTCCAAATAATGAACAAAAGGTTCCTCATAGAATCTCGATCAACATTGAACTCAATAAGCCAAGCAAACTAAGTGCTGATCACGGTCAATATAAGACTAATCACTCACACTTGAATTTCAACAACAAAAACACCAGAAAGAGTAGTGTCTCTATTCATGAAACGAATCGGAAAAAAAATTTAGATGCTACTTCAAGAAACTCAACATCATCATCGTCAACCAGTAGTTCAACCAACAAAAGTGTTCACCAAAACCATAATACTAATGATGATAGCAAACTTAAAATAGAACCAACAGGAAATTCTCTACAACTTGCTAGAATAAAAACTTTTCACAAGCAAGACAATGAGAGTAACAAGTCCATAGCCAAAGACTTTTCTACCTTGAAACTCACTGGAAACTTGCTTGTGAACAACACACCAAGAAGAAAGAGTGTTGAATGCTTACCTAAGCATTCTGAGTCAAGCTCTTTGTTCAGTTTTCACAATAGTAATGGAAGAAAAGGGGTGATGGGGAATATCATGAGGAAGAACAGTAATGAACTTGCACAGTTTCTAAGTCAAAGCCACAAAAGTTTAGACCCTGAAGTGTTGAAGACTATGGGAAATGAAGAATACAAAAAGGGTAGATTTGAAGAGGCTTTGGCTTTGTATGAAAAAGCAATTGCACTTGACTCAAATAAAGCAACTTATCATTGTAACAAGAGTGCAGCTTTAATTGGATTAGGAAGGTTTCAAGAAGCAATTTTTGAGTGTGAGGAATCTATCCGGTTGGAACCTTCTTATAATAGAGCTCATAACCGTTTGGCAACAATATATTTCAGGTACTTTGATAATAATTATTTTAAGGGCTAATCAGGGTTATAAAGGTCTGTGACTTTGAACTGAACTCTGAAACAACAGTTGTTGATGTTGTCGAAATTTTTTAATGCAGATTAGGAGAATTCGAAAAGGCACTGGATTGTCACAGATCAACCACATATGTTGATTCTGTACTTGCTTTTCAAGCCAGGGCTCTAAAAAACAACCTTAACAAATGCATTGATGCTAGAAAATTCAATGAATGGGGTGTTATACTTAGGGAAACACAGTCTGCATTATCCTTAGGTGCTGATTCAGCTCCACAGGTTAGTTCCTTGGTCAACCAATTTAGATTTTTACAGTAATTAAACAGTTCTATACATCAATAATTTTATCTTACAATTCTTCTTTACTTTAAATTAGTGTCATAGGAGCACTCTGCTGCTATGGCTCCTGCTGATTAGAATTGTTTGTATGTGTTATAGATCTATGCTTTACAAACTGAAGCCTTGATGAAGCTTCTAAGATATCAAGAGGCATATACTACTTATGATAAAATGCCAAAATTCTCACTTGATTGGTGTAACCAGATATTTGGCATGACTACTAGCGCTTACCTGTTGATGATAGAGGCACAGGTTTACTTGGCATCCGGAAGGTTGGTGAATACAATGCCGTACTTAACAATTTCATCTCATTTATGTATTTACATGTAACAATGACACTTCTTATAACAAGCATGTCTTGTGCCTTACAAGTGTCCACAAGTGTTAGTGCTTGGCATTGAGAAGACACTGATATATATGGTTGCATTGAATCACTTTCATTTTCTTAAATTATCATTAGTGCCTACTAGTTGGTGTCAATGTCGTGACTATGTTTGTTTCAGTGCATCATAGATTCATAGTGTATTTCACATTTGAAATGCACTATGGTAATTACTTTGCTATATTATGGTAAGCTAGAATAGTATATTCAAATTGCAGACAACAATGTGTAGTGGCTACAATATTTCAACTGCATCTCCCCACAAACCACAATTGCATCACACCGATTTTTGTTTTGCAAATCACCACAACATTGTTATATTTTCTGAGCCTAGTTTTTGAATGAAATCAAATTGAGTTGAACTTTGTTTGTTATCAGGTTTGAGGATGCTGTAACAACAGCTCAGCAAGCAGCAAGAGTTGATCCAAGCAACAGAGAGGTGAATGCAGTGTTAAGGAGAGCCAGGGCAGTGAGATCCGCTAGAATGAGTGGAAACTTGCTCTTCAAGGCATCAAAATTCATGGAAGCATGTGCAGTATACAATGAAGGACTAGAGCATCATCCACACAACTCAGTTCTTCTTTGCAATAGAGCAGCATGTCGATCTAAACTAAGCCAATATGAAAAAGCAATTGAAGATTGTGATGCTGCACTTATGCTTCATCCTTGTTATAGCAAAGCAAGGCTAAGGAGGGCATATTGTAATGCCAAGGTATTTTAAATGCTACTTCATTATTAAATTCTTCTTGTATCGCAAATACTTTCACAATTTTAAATTGTGGTAGCATTGTGATACTTGATATTGAAGAGATTCACAATCAAATATCCCTGATGTAGCCTAAATTGTAGTTACATTACAGTCTCAGAGACATCAAAGTCTTGATGTAGCAGTCCAGAACGCAGTTAAAAACCACTTTTGAAACCCTGCATATTTATTTACGGATAGTAACTCTTTTGCTATATCGTTTTTGTTAATGTAGTTGGAACGATGGGAAGTCGCCATTCAAGACTATGAAATGCTGCTAAGAGAAAAGCCAGGGGATGAAGAAGTAGCCAAGGCTTTGTTTGAGGCACAGCTCCAACTAAAGATTCTACATGGTGAAGATATTAAGGATTTGAAATTTGGTTCAAATTTGGTTTTTATCTCAAGTAATGAACGTTTCAGACATTATGTAACCTCACCTGGTAAGTTAAATAATGGCTAATTCTCTTATACAATTACTTTGAGTATTACAAATAAACTAACCAGTTGAAAGGGTTATTGAATAGGTATGGCTGTAGTGCTTTTTAGTAACAAGGGAACACACAAACAAGTGTTATTGATGTTGGAGCAAACCAGCAAGAAATTTCCATCTGTTAATTTCCTAAAGGTTGGTTTATTTTGAATAGTTAAGGCTTTACAAAGTTAGAAGATATAATCTTGAACAGTAATATTAGGATAATATGAAACAAAATTCTAGTTTTCAAATGCAACTGGTTGAATATATACCTCAGATACTAAGTTTTAGTGTAGCTTCTTTTTTTCTTTAAATTTTAACCTTTATCCTTTTTTTATCCAATCAAATAACTATTTTTTTTTTTAAATAATCTCTTAAAATTTTCTATGATTTTATCCCTCTATTTTATACAGAGTCTATTTGGATAATCTTTTAAATAAGGATTTATAGAAAAAATAAATACTAAAAGAATCTTTCAATTACTACATGTTTTTTAATGAACAAAAATCTTCTCATATAAGTTAAAATTATATTCTTCATCTCATATTTTAAAAACTATTTCCTCTAACTTTCCCTTTATGAACTTAAAAGGACTTCTCCTTAAGTAAAGAATCATAAAACTTATGTTAATAATCTAAACTAGGCCATTGTTACTTACTTTTAAAACTGAAATACAATTATGTAGGTCGAGATTGAAGACCACCCTTACATGGCAAAATCAGAAGGTGTAAGCTCATTTCCAGCATTCAAAATATACAAGAATGGATCAAGGGTTAAAGAGATTTCAGGAAACAACCATGAGTTGTTAGAAAAATCAGTTAAATTATTTAGCAGCTGAGATAATTATACTCCTTTAAATGGAATATAATGTGCAGAAAATGGAGAAAAAATGTTGGATGTTTTAGAGTACAAGGGAAAAAGAATAATTCCGTACAGTTGTTTTTCCTTCAAAAGTTTGGAACAGGAAACCACATGTAACACTCTCACTCTGTAGAAGGTGCGTTTGGTGTTTGACAAGACACGATATATATGTGATTACATTAAAAAGTTAACAGCGACGTCTAAGTTTCAATGGCAATACTTCATATTAGTACATAGAGAAGTCTATAGGAAAAGGAATTGTATGTCTTGGTAATAGATTCTTATAATCCGTTGGATGTTAGAGCAGTCTTCAGTTATTCATATATCCCATATATCATGTATATTAGTCAGCTACATTCTATTTTTGGTTATTAATGTTATACATATATTATTATATACCATATGTTATTTGAAGGAGGGTTCTTTCATAGAAAATGTCTGATAGCAAACCTGTAACTGAATTCGCTGAATTCTAGAGACCTCAATAGCCAACTTTTATTCTCTCTCCCTGGCCCAACTTTTCCTTCCAGGTTCCTATCAATGCCACCCTCTTATTATAACCAACCTTGTCCTCAAGGTTGGAAGTGGTTGTTATCGCTCCTATTGCCCTTAGGAGATCCTTCAATTCGCTTGAGACACAAACAAGAACAGGGTTGCTCAGGACACTAAAGCAGGACAGCAATTGCACCTAAATGTTTCCTATATCATATACAAATTTCAGAAAACTGTAGATTGTAGGGGAAACAAATTTCAATTCCTCCATAATGTGTCTTTCTTGAATGGGTTTGACCATATGCAAACATGGAAACATTATATCTTATCCAATATGGATTCCTCTATGCTATGAATCACAATAAATGACCTTGTATTTTTCTTAAAGTTTTGGTCACAATGATATGCCTTTATATATACTGGCAGCAATGTTGTTTGCCTCCCACCGCTCGAAATTGCTTCTTCATTAGTCTTTATTTTATGAAATTTCCATGTTGGATGCGCAAAATACATGGTTAATTGCATCTTGAAAAATTGAACTGAACGGCACACAAAAAAAAATAAATTAAAATGATTAATAAATTAAATCACATATTTAAAATATATAAATTAATCAAACTTAATTGAAATTGTTTCGAAATCAGTTTGAAAATTGTTTTTTAACTCCAATTGAGATTTTTATTTGGAAAATATTCATATTTTGTTTTCAGAAATTTAAAAAAAAAATATCCAGAAAAAATGAAAACTTTTTTTTTTTTTTAAAAAAAATCAAAAACATTTTTTGCTCGAAAATTTTCAAAAAGATTTTTCGAAAAATAATTGAAATGTTTTTGTTGAAAAATTTTACATCTATTTTTTTTCGAAAAAAAATCAAAAATATTTATTACAAAAGAGTTTCTAAATTCTTTTTTTTGAAAAATTTACCGAAGAACTAGTTCAAAACTTAATTTAACAAAAAATTTATTTAAAATGTTAAAGTAATTTATATTTATAATCCAGTTTCAAAATTGTTGAGATCTGAACGAAATTGGTTCGAACATCAACCAATTTTCATGAAAGTATTTTTCAAGAATGGAACAAAACCATTAATATAATTCATTTCAGTTTTGTTTGTGGACCATTAACACCCGTGTAGTGCAAAACTAAACTTTATTTTCACTTCAACCGTGTTGACATCAGTCTACGGTGGTGCTGGAGCCCTTGGATGCACTTCATCTTCCTCAAAGAATTTCACAGCTTTAGCAATGGATGAAAACATAAATTAAAATGATTAACCAGATTTCGTAGAACTCCTAACTATAGCTAAGCTTCTAACCTAGAGAGAAATCTCTCCTAACTATTGTTAACCAAATTTCTAAATGACTATCACCACCCAACATTACTCCTTCATACAGCAAATGTGTTACTGAATTCCTTGAATTCTAGGGACCTCAATAAGCAACTTTTATTCTATCTCCTTAGCCTCACTTTTCCTTCCAGGTTCCTAACAATGTCCTTATGAATTACATGTTGTACATTGTAGAAGGAACAACACAACTGAACTAGTTTGCATAACTTTGTAGATTAATAGTGTTTTGTTTTTCCTTGTAGGTGGTGGAATTAAGTATGTTTATACCATTTTTTATATTTGTTTTTCTTGCCTCTATAGATTGAATATGAGTTGTCATAAGTCCACCAGGATTAAGATCTATGGTTGTCATGGATCTTAGATAGCGGCGCAGAACAAGCAACGCTAAAATTGGAATAGCGGATTAGCGCATGACGAGATGATATATATATATTTGAAGGGGGCTCAATTTACTTCAAAAGTAACTTTGAGTTGAGTGTATCTCCTTTTGTGCAAGATTGATATGGTTAGATATCTACTTAATGTGTAGTTGCATTAAATGGACCACTAAACTGATCAAATGGACCACCCAACTTAATGTAGTTTGCATTAAAATATGCGCCTTTAAGAGGAGTTAAGGGCCAACCTCTAGACGACTTTCTACCACGCCTTTTGTGTGTAGAGGTTTAGGATCCATGTGTCTTGTCAAACCTTGTTGTGACTACCAAACCCTGGGTTTTAATGTTTAAAGGATCTAGAACCCTAATTGGAAATGGAGCTGGCATTGTCATTACTAAACTAGAGGGGAGAGTTTGGAAATTTAAATGCAAGCTAGATCCCATGTGTTCCAATAATTAGGTGAAATTGAAGCTATGATTATGGACTAAGGATACTGGAAAACATGGTTGACTACGAACACATACATATCAAATGAGACTCATAATTAGTGATGAAACAAATAACTAGAGAATATCAGTATTTGATCCGAACCTTCAAAGAAACTACAAGATAGCTAGCTAATTGTTGTGTATGTTTGCCAACGAAGTAGTCTTACATATCCCTTGTCAAGAAAACAAGGAAACTAACGAACTAGCCAAACAGGCACGTAGGTATACAGAGATACCCTCTGAAGTTATTCAAGAGGAATATCTTATGGAAATATGCCTTCAAGTGGTGGACTTTTGGATCAAGGAGTTAGTCGACTACCTAAATGATTCATCAACCTCAGCCGACTTTAAGTTTAAACAAAAAACAATTAACTATGTATTAAATGATGGGGATCTATACAAGAAAGGGTGCACTGGTGTTCTTTTGAAATGCATATGTAAAAAGGATCTCTCAAAAATCATGGGTAAGGTACATGAAAGAGTTTTTGGATCTCACATGGCTGGTCGAATCGTGAAATGGTTAATTTATCACCATGGATAATATTGGCCTACCATAACGATTGATTTATTTCCATATTTCAAGGGATGTGAATCGTATCAGTTGTGTGGAACTATATAAAGGGTACTATCTGAATTACTACATCAAGTGATTAAACAATGGCGTTTGAGAGGAATGACTATGAACTTAATTTGAAAGATATACCATGTTTCCTCAAAGACACATGTGTTCATTATAGTAGCAATTGATTAATTTACCAATTGATTAATTCCCCATGATAAACGTAGACCATGATGAAGTGACCAGGTTTATCCAACATCAAATCATTTTTTCAAATTTGGTGTCCTAGAAACCATCACAACTAACTAGGGAACAATGTTTACTATCGATAAAATGGTACCATTTATGCAAAATTTTAGAATTAAGCTCAATACATTCCCTTTTGTTATGCCTAGAATAATGGGAAAGTTGAGGCAACCAATATAAACATCATTGACCTGATTGAGAAAAACATTGAGGATAGGTCGTTGAAGCGATGTGAGACCTTACAAGAGGTCCTATAGGAAATTAGGAACTCTAAAACCACTACAACTGGTTTCACCCTTTATCGGCTCAGCTATGTTCAAGATGCAGTTCTCACTTTGGAAATTAACATAAATTCACTTAGAGTTGCTAAACAAATAAAACATAGCATGGATGGTTATCAACAAACTATGTTAATGCAAATAGATTTCCGAGATAAGGATCGACTAATGGCTTTAATCATGATTGAAAATTCAAAATCAAAATGCACAAAGCTTACAATAAGTGAGTGAAACATAAAAGGTGACTTAGTTTGGAAAATTATTTTTCCAATTGGGGTTAGATACCCTAAGTGTTGAAAATGGTGGCCAAATTGGAAATGGCCCTTCATTATAAGCAATTTTTTTAGTGGAGGATCTTATCGGCTAGTGAATATGGAGGGTGTAGAAATGAATAAAATACATAAATATCATCCTACTATTTGGGAAAGCATTGAAGAGAAAAAACAATAAAAAACTTCCACTTAATGTTTAAAGAATTGGTAGCTATAAGTCGACTACCTAGTTAATTAAGAACTAGAAGAACAAAGCCTTAAGGGGTTGGATATATATCGGTTTCCTTGACATGGTCTTCAATGATATCTTCATTAAGAGAAAGATAACCTTCGGTATGGATGGATGGATGTTGTCTCTTCGGGTGCTACCTCTTCCTTATGAGAGGCTTTTACTATTGTAACCTAAAAAAATTGGCTCGTCAGTCGCTTTTTGAAGGGTATATTCGAATACAAACATGTTGTTTTGCCTGCTGACTTATGAAATAGCCTTGTATTCGAATACAACAGTGCAGTTTTGTTAAAAACTTCATTTTTCAACTTTGTTTATGTATGTCTAGCATATGGAAACCCTTTCAAGGAACATGCTAAGTTGAAAGATTATTTTGTGTATTTAAAACGTAAATGCTATGTGTTAATTGTTAATTTCGGTTGGTGACCCTTTACAACTATTGTGGAAATATGGGCTTTGCCCTCAGATGAGAACTAGGATCTTCCCACCGGTTAGTACCTTGTAGATGGGAAGGTAGTTGGACACACTTGACTGGAGCTGTATCAGGAGGATCTTGCGGGGCGCGTGAAGATCACCTGGGATGTGTAGTTTTTTGTAGAATGATCAGATTAGGTTGGCATATAGGGACTAGATATCTTTCTTATTTTGCTTGTGTTTATTTTAATTTGGAAGATTGTACCTATACCAATATTATCAGCTTGACATTTTATTTTGATGGATCCCATGTACCACTTTTTATTTCATAAACTATTCCGCTGCTTGTAAATATTTGTTGACTTTGTCGTTATGTCACGACTTAAATATTTATCCAAAAGTATTTCCTTCTTTATTTCTTCGTTTTTATGAATTTGTTTTGAAAAAAAAAATACACTCGCGCTGTTAAAAATCGGAGTGTTACAAACACCACATGGTTTGAGGGTTCATAGGATCCAAAGATTTTTTTTTATATGAACGTCACCTGGTTTGCTCTTTTTTCTAGTAGTTGATTTGTCTATTTGTTCTCATTTTATCTTCACAACAATCGTACCAATAGAAAATGAAAAGGAGAGTCAAAAGGAGGGGATTTGATTCGAGTGGATTGTAGAATGGGAAACAAAAGAAATGATGGGATTGACTTGTTTTTCTTTAACAATATTTTAACGTGACTAAGCTATAGTAAAGAAAGTAGGATAGACGAACCAGTACCAAAAAGAAAAACATAGACGATTTATACTGGTTCGCCACTAACACAATAGCTACGTCTAGTCTCTTCAACCTAAAGGACTTAATCTACTAGTTCACTATAGAATAACCCTTTCTTTAAACACCAACTAGTCGAACTGATTGTGTTCAAGTCTTCTCAACCATCTAACTTAGTACAATCAAGTTGTTTAGGAAGGCAGCCACTACTGGGCTGGGTTACAAGAGAATAGGTTAGGTTTTTCTGAACTAACTCTCACAGGAGAGTGCTTACAAGTTTTTTCTTTCAGTAAATTTTCTCTGAACTTGCGTAAAATGAGTGATTACAAGTAGATATGGATGTATTTTCTTATAGCCTTTGCATTTTTTTTCTTCCTGTGAGGAATGCACATCCTTTTTAGAGGTCTTTTAGGAATATAGATTTTTTGAGTTTGAGTGGCCTTAGAAACTTTCCAAAATAGATCATTATAATTGATTCAACGTATCTTGGTACGAAGATAAAGAAACAGAGGATACGATAATTAAAACCTGCCTCGTAGACCTTTAGACATGTAGCAGATCTACAATATTCATTAGAGGATGCGAAAATTCATTGCCTTCTTTGGAGCATTGACTTTTATCAGAGCATTGATTTCTTTCAGAGTATTCATCATAAATCAGAGTCAAAGAATTAGATGCTTGATGTGATGATGTGATTATCAGAGGCAAATGATCACTTACTTATTAAGCTTATCAGATGTAAATGAAAATATCGTATCAACGTACAACAAAGGCATAAGAAACATAACATATTATATTTTTTCAAAGTCATTAGTACCAAAGCAATGCTTGCATTATCGAAGTTAATCTTAAACAGTGTCGCTTGCATCACTAGAGACGCATGACAAAGCGCTTTCATCAAACTTAGAAAACCGTAGTTGAAGAGAAGTCTTGTTCTTCATTTATCTTAGTGCAATCATCAGAGGATATGGGATAAGAACCTATAAAATTAACTTGATTTGGGACTTGTGCACTTTGTAAGATCCTTAATTTTTAAATTGTAGTTTATGCAATTTTATGGTATTTTACGAGTTAAATGCCAAAAATATATTTTTGGAGACTCGATTAAAATTACTCGTCGATGAATAATTTAGTTTAATTACGTTGAATCTTTTGTCGAAAGCAAAAATTCATCTGCCGATTGAATTGCGGGAAAATATATTTTTCTGAAAAAGTGGTTTGACAAATGGTGTGAGGTGATGGGTGAAATGATGATTTTTTATATAAAATATCTAATTATTTATTTGGATATTTGTTTTATTTATTTCAAAACCCTCAAACACAAATCCTCACTTTGCTTCTAGATCTAAACTCCCTTGCAAGAAGTGACCGAAGAGAAAGTTGCTCCTTGCCAAGCTGCGGTGGTAGTGAAGTAGTTTTCAAAGCGATGTCGCGAGCAAAAATTTTTCCGAAATTAATTGTGGTGTCGTAATCGCTTGTTAAAGCTACAACAAAGGTAAGGACTCCTTCTAAATTTTTAGCTTGCATATAGGATGCTATATGTGTATTTGTGGAGTTGGAATTTGGTGAAATTGAGGTGTGATTTTGTGGAAAAGGAATTTAATTCATTTTTGTGTGTTTTGAGAAAAGTAAATTTGATGTGTTTGAAGTATGGTTTGTGAGAATTAATTTGGCGTGATTTATGTTTGAAACGTGGAAACTTATGGGTGATTGATGATTGAACTTGGTGTGGATATTGTGGAATTTGAATTGATCGAATTTAATGTAAATTGTGGATTAAATTTGATGTGTGGGAAAAAATGCTTGAGTATGCTTTGTGTTGTATTTGAAAAATCATTAGTGTTAAATGAGTATTAAAAATGGGGAATCTTTTAATAGTTGTATTTACTTAATGGTTGTGGTGAAAAGAGTTAGAGTATGCTCATGCATTTCATAGTACATGGTGACCAGATGGGCCATGGTGATAGTGGTGACCGGATGGGCCACGAGATGATGCAATGTGATTTGTTGGTTCATCTTATCCTTATGGAGATTATCGCGTCGTGTTGATCTGTGAGAGATTACACTCTAGAATGTGATGATCTGTGAGCAATTGCACTCTAGGAAACAGTGTAAGGCCTGTGATAGGCGACACTTTAGTAAATCGTGCGGGCCTATGATGGGTGGCACCATGGTAATTTATACAAGGCCTATGATAGGCGGTACAATTCTGATTGACACCCCTTCAAGGAGGGTTTTGATGGAAATTCCGGAATTATGCATTTTGGCATATACGCATTGCATTAGGGTGCTTGGCATGCGAGTCATGTTTGATATACCGTGATTATTGTATATACATTTGTGAATGATTTTTCATTGATTTCGCACTTGTATTCGGCTACAAGGATGTTGTAGTCGAATATAGTTATGCTGATTTTGCTACTGACTTATGAAGTAGCATTGTATTTGAATACAAGGATGCTGAATTCGAGTACAGTTGTCCTGATTTTGCTACTGACTTATGAATTAACACTGTATTCGAATACAAGGATGTTGTATTTGAATACGATAGTGTAGTTTTGTTAAAAACTTCATTTTTCAACTTTGATTATGCATATTTGGCATATGAAAACCCTTTCAAGGAGTATGCTACGTTGAAAGGTTATTTTGTGTTTTTGAAATTTAAATGTTATGTGATATTTGTTAATTTGGGTTGGTGACCCTTTACAATTATTGTGGAAATCTGGGCTTTGCCCTCATATGAGAACCAGGATCATCCTACTGGTTAGTACCCTGGAGATGGGAAAGTAGTTAGTGATACCTGGCCGATGCCGTGTCAGAAGGATCTTGCGGGACGCGTGGAGATCACCCGAGTTGTATAGTTTTTTGTAGCATGATCAGATTAGATAGTGTATAGGGACTAATTGTCTTTCTTCTGTGGATGTATTTATTTCAATTTGGAAGATTGTACATATACCTTATATTGTCAGCTTGACTTTTGTTTTGATGGGTCCATGTACCACTTTTTGATGTGACACGGGGGAGTTAAATTTCTTGGGGCATTGCTTTTGTACAGGTATCTGCCGAGGATACCCTAGGGGTTTGAGCTATGTCTGATAGGTCTCATATCCCCGGTGTATTTTGCTATTTAAATACTTTGAGTTTTTGTTTCAAAAACTATTTCCGCTGTTTGTAAATATATGTTAACTTTTGTCATTATGTTACGATTTAAATATTTTATCCAAAAGTATTTCTGTCTTAATTTCTGAAATTCGATTTTGTTTTAGAAAAGAAAATGGGCTGTTACACACTTAATCCCACAAACTGATTTTGTTATCATCAAAACAAGTAAGGGTCATAGTTCTTCAAATTGACTGATTTTAACAATGTCCCAATTTTTGATGATGAGAAACACCTATTTTCTGAACAAATTTTAAATTTAAAAAAGTATAAAAGAATTCAACAAAGCTCCCCCTTAGAATATGCATTTTTAATTCATAAGATGAAGAAATAATCTGATAGAGTAGTCTAAAGTGCATTAGTAACTAAAGTTCAGAAAAAGACATAATTCATTGCTAAATTTCTCAAAAATACATTATCCCCCTTTTGTCATTAGACAAAAAGAGAGGAAAAAAGAAAATAAAAATATATAGTAAAACAAAATACAATGAAAAACATGAAACTAAGGGTTTGGATTTGTGAGCCTAGCCAAAATTAAAGTAAAAGTATTCTAAATATCTTACTGATTTTTGGAAATTGGTTCCATAAATGTCGCAGTCTTGGCTTCATGTCAATCAAAGTCTTCCCTTTTGAGAAACAGAGGGGGATCAAAAAAGCGGAGTTTGCATATCATAAAGTAGAAGGAAGAGAGCGTGAATCTCAATCTTTGGGGTGAGCATAAGGATCTGCAATGGTGCCAATGGAGCAACCACTAAAGGTTCCAAAAGAACACCACAAAAGGGAAATGGAGCATCCCTTCATGAACATGCTAATGTGGCTATTAGGAGCTTTATAGATTAGTTTCTCTTGGCTTTCTAAATCTATAAGATCCATAAGTAGACAATCTCAATTATTTTTCTGAAAGGTGCCTAGTTTTGTGAAGTCAACTATAATCTATGATCCTTGTTGTCTTCAATCTAGGTTGTGACAAAGGATATGACTTTGTTCGAGTGATTTGAAACATCATTAAATCCAGAGTTTGAGCCTTTCTATTCTGTGTGGAGGTGATTTTGGCAGTAAGGAAGGTCTGGAGGTATGGGAAGCCAAATGGAATAGATTGTGTGGAGAGAATGAGGGTAAGAGGGATGAGGGAGGTAGTAGAGTCAATGGGGAAATGGGTGAAGGTATTTGTAAAGGAGTGATATGATGATGTATTAGAGACTAGGTCAACAAAAACTGACGTATCTTATTAGGGGATAAGGATATACAAAACATGGTGATGTAGGGTCAAGTACTTGGTTGAAGAGGTAGATGGTGGATGAAAAGTAGTGGAGGGGGTGGATGTTTGAGTTGAAATTCTAGGCATATGTAGGAAATAAAGGGTTTTGTATCTGAAGGATGCATTTGATGATGGTAGCAATGGATTGTTGGGTGATCTTGATTAGGAGACTTAACACAATACTTGATAACTTGCCATCGGAGTTTGCATCAATGAACCTCCATAACTCCTTTACCAGGGTATCTAAAGCAACCTCTTGTTTCAAGTTGAAGTATTAACAAACCTACCTCAGCAAGGTCCACAATGAAGTCAAATTCATTCTAAGTTATGTTTGCAAAGTCAACCTTCAGATTCCATATGAAGGGCTATGGAGTTAAACATATGACCGAAATATTATCATAGAAGATAGGAATGTTACTCTCATAAATTTTGAAATCTTCTAGTTGATGTTTCATCCACAACAGCTGAGTGCTACAACTAGCTGCTGAATATCATTTTTTCTACTGTAGATAGAGAAATATTGCCTTATCTTTTGATCGACTAAGAGATCAGATTATCATCAAGGAATGAACAATTTCCATTGGTAATTTTCCTTTCTAGCTTATCTCCAACATAGGAAACAACAGATAAACTTACTAACATGTACTCAAAAGATTGCTTATAACACATGCCAAGGTTAGTAGTGCCTTTCAGATATCTAAAGATCTTCTAAACAGCTGTTAAGTGTGATTCTTTAGGGTCATATTGAAATCTAGCACACTCAAAACATTAAAGAAAATATCAAGTCTAGAGGAAGTTAAGTAAAGAAAGGAACCTATCATTCCTTTATATACCTTTTGATCTACCATTTACCTGACTCACCTTTGTCAAGAGAAAAAGTTGGATACATAAGTGTGGACATTGGCTTACACTTATCCATTTTATACTTCTTAAGCAATTATGTTTTGTATTTAGTTTGGTGGATGAGTACACCCTCTAGATTTTATGAATTTGAATTCCAAGAAAGAATTTTTATTTTTCGATCATGCTCATCTCAAACTCGTTTTGCATTGGCTTAGAAAACTATTGGCAGATCTTAACGTTAGTAGAACAAAAATAATACCATCAACACATATATGAACAATTATAAGGTCATTCTTATATTATTTTCTATATAAAGTATGTGAACCAAGCCTCTTTCAAAATAATTTTAAAAAAAATGTTCTTTAGTCTATCATACCAAGCTCTTGGAGCGTGGTTTAGATCGTATTATGATTTTTTTAGTTTGAAAACATGGTCTGAAACTTATTATCCTTAAAGTTAAAAGGTTGTTTGACATACAATTCTTCATTTATGTAACCATTTAAGAAAACATGTTACACATCCATTTGATATTGTGTAATTTTATTAAATACATCAAAAGAAAGTAAAAGTATGATAGCCTTTAACCTTTGCACAGGGGCGAAATCCTCAGTGTAATCAATACCTTATTGCTGACTGTATACTTGTGCTACAATACCTTAGGCTTGGGGACGAAATCCCATACGTCATTCATTTTAAATTGATTTAATTCTTCTTGCTTAGATAATATTCATCCATCATCTGATAGCGCTTCATTTATAGTCTTAGGTTTAATTTTAGATGGCAGTCAAAACATAAACATTTCCTTTAGAGAGGATCTGGTTTTTAGATAATCATTTGCATTTCCTATGACCAGAGAATCCGAATGAGATGATTTGTATTTCCATCTAGGGTTAGATTCCTGATGTTTTTTGTATGAATTGATAGGAATACCTTTTGATTCTTTTTTGACTGACTTTGTTGATTCCTCTGATTTTTCTAGTTGCCTTGATATATATGGTTAATCTCAAATTTGTAGATCTGCAAAGTCTATGCCTAGCTTTGACTTTTTATGGACAAGTATTTTGTCATCAAACTTGACATGGATTGATTCCTCAACAATCAATGTTTCTTTGTGGTATACCTTGTAGGCTTTAGATCATTTAAAGTATAACAAAAAGATGCAAATGGATTGATTCCTCAACAATCAATGTTTCTTTGTGGTATACCTTGTAGGCTTTAGATCACTTAAAGTATAACAAAAAGATGTAATTTTGAGATCGTAGTCAAACTTGCCAAGATTGTCGTTGACGGTCAAAATACAACATATACAACCAAACTGATGAAAATATGAAATGTTGGATTTTATTCATTTCTAAAATTCATAACGAATCTTATTGAGAATAGGTCTAATATAGATTATATTATGAATATAACACGTAGTGTTCACTGCTTCTGCCCAAAAGTGATTAGCATCATTCATTTTTGAATCACGGTATCTCTTGAAGAGATTTGTTCTTCCTTTCCCAAAACATTGTTTTGTTGAGGTGTTCTAGAAGAGGAAAATTTATGTAAAATACCATTCTTTCACATAAAATTTCAAAAAGTTTATTTTCTAATTCGCCGCCATGATCACTAGGAATTGTTACAAGTAAAATATTCTTAATAGATGAAAGATAACCATTAACTTTTGTGTTGTTCTCAATGATCTTACCCTTATGATCACCTTCAAAGTCGACGAATCCTCGGTTCTTGACGGTTAGGTCTATCAATATAGACTTTTCTCTCGTCATGTGTCGTGAGCATCCATTGTCTATGTCCTATGACTGGTGTTTTAACTTGGTTTCTAAGGATATCTGCAAGATAGATTATTTGATTGTTTGGTACTCAAATTTGGTTGGTTCCTGGTTTGTTAGTTTTGAAAGATATCTTGTCTTTCCATGTTTTCTTCATAGGACAAGTTATTCTCTTGTAACCTTTCTAAACGCAATTTGTGCAAACAATGTCAAGCTTAGTAAATTTAGGATTTTATTTTGGTTCTTCAAAGCCTATGCCACATTTATTGTTTTTGTTAACACCTTAAATCATAGAAGCTTGTTTACATTTGTCTATAATATTTGCAAGAAATTCTTGAAAGGCTATTTCATACTTAACAAAATTGTAGACTTTGTCTATTTTGAAATATTTGCTTTCAGAGTTAGATATTCTCTTTTTAGGTTTTCAAAGTCATTTTCAAGGGAACTAAATTTTCTTGTTAAGATGTCGTAAAACACACTTAAGTGAAGGCGCAAATGCGAGAAGTAGGGGGGGGGGGGGGGGGGTTTGAATTGTGTATCACAAATTTGATAAATTTTTGTTAATTTGATAAAAACTGGTTGGTTTTTATGAATTACTTGGAGTAAAAGCAATCGAATTCAGAGGCAGCAAACAACGAAAGCATAAATAATTTGACACATACCTTTATCCTAGTTCACCATTAACTTGGCTACTTCTAATCCCCTCATTCAGAAGGCTTTAATCCACTAATTCAAATACCTTGAATTACAAAGCACGTGAGCCTCCAAGTCAGTCTTCCCAGACAACCTGCCAACCCTAGACTTTTGAGGAACTAACCACCTTGACCCTACAAGACAAGTCTTCTCCTAACAACCCCAAATTAAGCAAGGAACTAACCACCTTGACCCTGCAAGCCAAGTCTTCTCCTTACAATCCTAGATTGAAGAAAAAAATAAACAATTATTGGGTTGGATAATAAAGATTAGAACTTGAGTAATTGCTTCTCACAAAATTGATAAAATAATAACTCTCACACTATAAGAAAAGAACACTACAAAAATATTTCTAATGTGAACAAGTGTTTCTCTCTTTGAACTCCAAGATGAATTTGTAATTTTGAGCTTGTGAGTTCTTCTACTCCTTTTTTTCTTTTCGATGTTTTTTTCCTTCAACCTTGAGTGTCTATTTATAGTGAAAATTTGGGCTTCAATTTAGTTATTGCTTAATTATGATTGTTTCTTGTTTAGATTGAGTTTGTAAATTCTTCAAATTGATTATGTTTATATTTTCATAAGATTGAGTTTGTAAATTCTTCATATTGATTTTGTTTGTATTTTGTTCTAAATAAATCTTGATCAAATATTATTCAAATCTTCAACAAATGTTGATCAAAACTTCTTCAAATATTCTGAAAATCTTGATTATATTTTCTTTTCAACTTGGTCAAATATTTTCTTGAATTATAAATTTGAATCAAATCTCATTTTACATTTTGATCAATTATAAATTTGAACCAAATCTTATTTTAGATTTTCTTCAAAAACACGAATCTTCTTTCATACTCTTTCAAGTAAAATATGTTTTTCTCATAAAATACTTTTGTTAGCATCAAAACTCTAAATGTAAAACCAACTTGGTTCCAACATTAAATTTTGAAGAAACCTTATGATTCTTGTTGAGAAACTCGTTTGACTTATCTATGAGTTCAATACGAGATAAGCTAGAGAATACCTTAATTTCATGATGTGTAGATTCAGAGCCAAAGTCAGAACAAAGTTAGAGTGAGTATATGTTACTCGACCCATGCTTACATGCTCTTCATCTTCATTAGATGATTCATCAAAGGCATCCTAAATAGCCATAAGACTTTTCTTTTTTGTCTAAAGTCTTTCTTTCATATGGGATTTTCCTTGTTAGCGTCAAAAATTCTTTTTGGATATTTCAACACCAGTAACATCTTTTGGAGCCTCATAACCATATTCAACTATGTCCTAGAGTTTAGGATCATGAGCGGTGTAGAAACTTTTGAGTCATAATAACAGATCTTTACTCAAACACAGTTAAGTGCTCAACTTTGAGATTAAGCTCTCATACCAATTGTAGAACACGAAATACAAGAAAGGGGGATGGGGTTGAATTATGTTTCTTTTTAAAATATTTGTAACATCAAGTATTTCCAAACTCATAGCTTAGTACAATCAAGTTGTTGAGGAAGAAAACCACTACTAGGTTAGGTTACAAGAGAATTGGTTTAGGTTTTTCTGAAATATATCTTAGTAAAAGAGACTTATGTCATTTCATAAATAATAATTTGAGAATTACATGCTAGAACTTCAATGAAAATATGGAAACTAGCTAAAGATGTGGCTGCCTTTTTTAGAGCATGAGTCGCCTCATTTGTTTGCCTTCGAACAAACTCAATATTGATGTTTTTAAAATAAGAATGAAAAACATCTCTATAGTCCGCAAGTATAGCAACTAACTCTAGGGCAGTATTCCCCCTCTTATTGAAATGATCCACCACTAATTTTTGCAAGAAGACCAGAGGATGACATATTCATAAGATGTCATGCAATTTTTCAGATAAATGAAAAGTCCAAGCTAACAAGTAGAGGATGTAAGAATGTTGACTTATTCAAAGTTTTGGGCTCAAAGAATGACATATCAAAGATGACTTTTTATCAAAGTGTTGACTTTATTACAATGTTGACTTGACGCTTTAAGCAAATGGCCAACCGTTTTCTGAATTCATTAGACGCAAAACTATCAAAGTGAGCTTTTATTAACTAATTCATCAAAGCCACATTTATAGCATGATTAATAGAGTCAGACATAACTTTGACAAAACAATCTAGAGGTTTGACTTGTCTTCCTTGTCTACCTTCTCCAATCTACAAAGATTGTTATGTAAGGCATTTAAGGTTCATGAAGAAAGGAACAACATAATTAATTAAATTCATTAGTCCTATTAATGTCTCTAACAACATAATATTTGTTATCATCGAAAAAATTAAGGACCATTGTTCTTAAACCCAACATAAGCTTAGAAAGATAAAGAGAAGAAAGACAATCCAATTTATCCTAGTTCACCACCAACAAGGTAGCTATATTTGTTCACTTTACTCTAAATAATTTAATCCACTAATCGACATATTTTTCACACGTTTATTGAATATCTACTCAAACTTGTTATGTTCAAGTCTTCTCAACCTTCTACCTTAGTGATGTTAAGCAATTGAGGACAACAACCATTATTAGACTAAGTTACAAGAATATGTCTAAGGGTTTCTCTAAATGACTCTCACAATAGAATATTACAAAGAATACTCTCCAAATATAAGTAATGTTTCAAGACTAAAGGAAAAGTACGATGTTTCTCAAATTGTTCTATATTTTGTTATTGACTTTCTTTGTATGCTTGTAATGAATATATCCAATCTTTACATAGTGAAATTTCAAGACAATTAGGGATTATAATTGTTGTAGTGATTTCATGAAATCCGCATATTGAATGAATTATATCCATCATCAGAGAACTTGAATTACCAATAAAAACATGTTCATATATGTTTGCATTATTAATTCAACGTAGCTTGATTTAACATGGCAGGTATAACAAGAGATATATTTTTAGATTATGTCATTGCATTATGTAACACTCCGATTTTTAAAAGCGCGAATGTTTTTTTTTAAACAAAAATTGAATTTCAGAAGTTAAGAAAGAAATACTTTTGGATAAAATATTTAAGTCGTAACATAACAACAAAAGTCAACATATATTTACAAGTAGCGGAAATAATTTTTGAAATACAAACACAAAGTATTTTAACACCAAAATACACCAGGGCTATGAAACCTATCAGACATAGTTCATACCCCTGGGGTATTCTCGGCGGACACCTGTACAAAAGTACTGCCCCAAGAATTAAAATTTCCCCACGTCGCATCAAAAAGTGGTACAAGGACCCATCAAAATAAAAGTCAAGTTGATAATTTGAGGTATAGGTACAATCTTCCAAATTGAAATAAATACATCCATAAAACAAAGACAATTAGACCCAATACAATCACCTAATCTGATCATGCTACAAAAAGCTATACAACCCATATGATCTCCACGTGCCCCGCAAGATTCTCTTAGACACAACATCAGAGAGGTATGCCTAACTACCTTCCCGTCTCCAGGGTACTAACAAGTTGGATGATCTTGATTCTCATCTAAGGGCAAAGCCCAGATTTCCACAATAATTGTAAAGGTCACCAACTGAAATTAACAAATATCACATAGCATTTAAGTTTTTTGATGCACAAAATAACCTTTCAACTTAGCATACTCTTTGAGAGGGTTTTCATATGCCAAACATGCATAATCAAAGTTGAAAAATGAAGTTTCTAATAAAATTGCATTATCGCATTTGAATACAGTTCGAATACAGTGTTGTTTCATAAGTTAATAGCAAAATCAACACAACTGTATTCGAATACGAGACAGGGTGTACTCAGATACAAGACAGAACAAATCAATAGCAAAAACAACACAATTATATTCGAATACAACCTCCTTGTATTCTAATACAACCTCCTTGTATTTGAATACAACCTCCTTGTATTCGAATACAACAACAGAATTATATAGTATTCAGCTTTGAAATGGTTTCAAAATCAATCAACACTTACATGCAAATCCAAACAATCACACTACCCAATTAGGGCACAATTACAACCACAACTGAGCAAACATATACCATCATCACAATATATCAAACATGACTCGCGTGTCAAGCACCCTAATGCAATACGTATATGCCCAAAATGCATGAATTACGGACAGACCAGTACTAACTACTGAGGCGCCATCTATCACAGACCAATACTAATTACCGAGGTGCCACCTATCAGGGGTCAGCACAATTTACCAAAAAGGGTAAATCTTAAACGTACTGCCTATCATAGACCAGTATTGTTTACCGAGGTGCCACCTATCACGGGTCAGCAAGATTTATTATAAAGCATAAATCGTAAATGTATTGCCTATCACAGACCAGTACTGTTTATCGAGGGGCCACCTACCATGGGTCAGCACGATTTACTAAAAAAGCGTACATTGTAAATGTACCGCCTATCACACACCAGTACTGTTTATTGAGGTGCCACCTATCACAGGTCAAAACGATTTACTAAAAAGCGCAAATCATAAACGTACCGCCTATCACAGACCAGTATTGTTTTCCGAGGTGCCACTTGTGACACCCTAAATCCTAAAAATAATATATATAATAATTTATATAATATTTCTATAAAATTTGCAGCGGATAAATAAAATTTATTTCCAATAAAATAAAAACATATATCTTTAATTTAGGATATCATGTTTCTCAAAAATAAAATAGAACACTTTAAACTTAATTTTATTTATTTATTAAAATAGTGCAATCTAGATAAGCTTGATTGAAGTATAATTACTTGATTTAATTCTAAAAACTAACTAATACTTCTAAGGTTTTCATACAAAAAATTGTTTCAAATTAAGTAAGAAAATACAAATTACAACCCTTATTCCCGATATCACCTATTAGAGCAGGGTTCCTCCCAAACTTGAACTTTAAGACTCATTAACCTGTAACTACTGCGATTTTGCAAACGCATGACCAAGCCAATTAAACACAAATAACGAAGGAGGTGAGTTTTGAAATCATGTTAATAATATAATATAAATAAGAAGAACACACAATTAATCATAAATAAAATGTATCTTTACACAAACATTGTTCAAGGAAAAACATAACATTATAAAGTCAAAATCACTTAAAGAAAATCAATAAATTTCACTATAACATCAAATCATCTAAGAAAATTATTATCGCTTTTGAAAGACACCAATCACAACAAAACGCATGATTGAGCTTAGACTCTACTTCACAATGTGGTACCATTCTAACTCTAAAGTACTTGGTTAGGAGGATTGATACTATGCCACCATCCCGGTGGACGGATAATTCAAATTGGCCATGTCCGCATAGATCCCCTCAACTCAACTCGAGACAGATATACATGACAATCGAGGTAAATGTGTGTTGTGTGGTAGCTCCCGACATTTGGAGTGCTACCTCCAAGTCACCTAGGAATTCCCCACCTGAATACCTCCAAGGTCTAACAATCTTGCCTTAAGGCTCAACATCAGACCACCACGATCAGACTCATTCAGTTGTACTTCCTCGAAATCACGAGGCTTATCAGGCCCTACCTATATGATGACAAAATAATCTCCACTTCACAAATTTTCAATATATTTTTTCCCCTCGTTAACTTAGACTACTCCATTAAGAGCATCATTTTTAGGAATCATCACTATCTCATCAACCATGGGGTACTTCAATATTCTCATCATAATTTTATAACATCATTAATCATACATAATTATGATCATCATATAAACTCATCACAATTTCATAACATCACTATCATCAATCAAACATCATCATTATCATCACATAAACATATGTCATAAAATGCATCCATCTTTTATTATCGCATCACATAAATTCGTTTAATCAAACATATTTACATAATTTCATTCAACATCCAACATCACAACAATTATTCATAATTAAATCAATCAACATCTTATAAACATTTCTATTTAACATTTTAATCTCACAATCCCAATATTTTCACATTAATTAGTTGATCTCTCAAAGGGATACTGCTCTACGTAGCGAGCCCCAGATGAATTGTTGGGAAATGCAGTTTTCCTGTTCATCTCACTATATTAGGCTCATGAATTCAAACGTTCTCTCACCCCTTATATTATTTAGACGCTTTCTCAAACATAGAAATCAATGGAAATTTTAGTTTTTTTTTTTTTTTTTTCTAATTGTAGAAGGAGGGGTGCAGAGTTTGAAAATGTACAAGTACAGAAGTAAAACTGTAAGGCCCAACAGAGATAGTCAAGTTTGAGGCAGAAATAGGGGTGTAATGAGTAATTCGCAGGAGTAGAAAGGAAAAGTTCAATCAATAATAGCCCAAATTAATATGCAGAAGTAGAAAATAGCGGTGCAAACAATCGTCTGGTCCAAAATTCATTTTCTAATTAATAAAAACTCTTAATAAATAAATAATTGATTTTACTTTTTTAGAAACTTTTCTCTAAAATACTCATTTTAACATAATATTGTTTATCCTTAAGATAGGTAAACTAAAACCCTCATATTCAAAATAATTGAATATAATTATTACTATAACATTTTTCAAAATAATCACATAAAAATACGCCATCTTTATAGAATAGTCGAAATGATAAAATAAATAAATATAACATCAACAATTTATATTAATTACTAAATCAAAATTAGTATGTATAAAATCCTCAAACGATAGCAACTATATAAAAATAAAGAAAATCAATATTAAAATTACTAATATATCAAGAAAATTATTTGTCAAATAAATAATTAAAATAACATATATTTATAAATAATTAAATATAATCATGTGCACACTTAACATCAGTCAAACATACAAGAAAATATCACATTAATTACAAACACACGTATATATGTAGAGTCACCTAAAATCTTATTCTTTAAAATATTTATACTAAAATACTATTATTTATAAAAAAAATATATAAAATAATAAAATATGATATTTATTACTTATATCACTTATTTAGTCAAATATATACAAAACTAGCATATCATAGAAAACACTCATATAACAAAAGTTAGTAACAAGATTTATCCACATATATTATAAAACAATTTTAACACTAGATTAATTATCTAAAATCCTATTTCATGAAGAAAATATTTATTATAAAATTTGGGGTGTTACACCACCTATCACGGGTCAGCAGGATTTACTAAAAAGCATAAATCGTAAATGTACCGCCTATCACAGACCAATACTATTTACCGAGGTGCCCCCTATCACGGGCAGCACAATTTACTAAAAATGTGCAGTCTATCACAGAGCTACACGATGCATAAATCACCGCAAGGATAAGATGAACCAATAAATCCAATGGCATCATCTCGTGGCCCATCACTATCACCATGGCACCATCGCGGTCACCATGTACTATGAAATGCATGAGCATACTCTAACTCTTTCCACAACAATCATTAAGTAAATGCATATATTAAAAGATTCCCCATTTTTAATATTCATTTAACACTAATGATTTTCAAATCCAACACAGAGCATACTCAACATATATTTTCCACTACCCCACATCCAATTTAATCCACAATTCACATTAAATTCTATCGATTTAAATTCCACAAAATCCACACCAAACCTAATCATCAATCACCCATGAATTTCCACATTCCTCAAACATAAATCAAGCCAAATTAATTTTCACAAACCACTCCTAAACACATCAAATTCAATCCACACTTTACATTAAATTTATTTTTCACAAATCCACACATAAAACACATCAAATTTAATTTCCTCAAAACACACATAAATGAATTAAATTCCTTTTCCACAAAATCATACATCAAATTTACTAAATTCCAACTCCACAAATACACATCTATCATTCTATATGCAAGCTAAAAATTTGGAACGAGCCCTTTCCTTAATGGTAGCTTAAACAAGCAATTTTGGCATCGCGATTAATTCCAGTAAAATTTCCGCTTGCGACGTCGCTTCCAAAGTTGGTTCACTAGCACCGTAGTGGGGAAATGAGCAATTTTCCCTTCTATCACTTCTCGAAACGAAGCTCAAACGTCGAAGAAAAGTGGAGGTTTGTGATTGACAGTTTTGAAAACCCCTAACACCGTTTTTCTTCATTTTCGAATCCGAAAAGAAGAAAGAAGATGAAGTCGAGTAGCAGGGAAATGTTTTTCTTTCAATAACTTGGTTTTCTTGAAGCCAAAGAAAGAAAAAGGAAATGGAAAGAAGAAGGAATGGGTTCGCGAGGCCGGGAAACGATTATGCTTTCTTTCTTTCCTTTATTTCTCATGTTTTCATATATATATATATATATGAATATATACCACAAACGTCCTGGATCAAAGGGTCAACGACAAAAGGAGAAGAATTCTTGTCGAACAGTGAGTTCTTATACTTTCAATCTATGTATAGCAAACCACAATTCAACAAAACAAAACCAAACCCATAAATTACAAAAATTAAAACATGGTAAATCATCAAGGATGATATCCAAGTCTTTTGTAATTAGAAAAACAATTTGAAAAACAATAAAGAAAAAGCAAATGTTCATAATAAAATAAACACACTTTCTGATGCACAAGATCAACTATCAGCTGCAAGTGCAGAGCATACTTATTTTGAAGAATGTAAATAAGGATTTGATGAAAAGCGGAATATAATGAATACATACTAACAAATACTTACAATGGTAACTGGTTTTGAAAACTAAAAAAAAAAAAATACAAGATTATGAAAATATAGGAGACACTCAAGAAACTCTCAAGATTTCTAACAGATGCTTTCTTGTTATATCCAACTCTACCTTGAACCGAAGACAAGCCTACCTTATATAGGGAAAGACTCATATTTGTGCAGCTTGGTGTAGTGGAAGAAATGATGAGATTCCTTTTGCTTTTGGTGCATATGGCAAACAAGTGCGAGAAACTTTTCCTTTACCTTTTAAGAAAATATTCATTTATCTGGAAACAAATATGGGCTAGGCCCGATACACAATACATTACACTATTTTTGGTTAAGTCTGAAATCAATTTCGGGCTTGGCCCAATACATAATATGGTAGACTTATATATATATATATATATATATATATATATATATATATAGGGGCCTTCAATTGGGCCATTATTTTTATTTTGTAGGGGCGAAGATACCAAAACAATTGTCTTCATTGTCATTTCCCAAGTTCATGGAGTTTTCTGAGGCAGTTGCTAAGGAAACATTTGAGGAGTTGGTCTTGCTCTTTAGAAGTTGGGGCATAATCTCAAAGTATTCTTCTTCAGTTTTAGCTGCTGCCAATTGTGTTTGAGCAAATGATTTTTGAGCTAAGAATTGGGTTTGCACTATTTGAGGTTTTTGTAAGCCTTGCTTTTGGAGCCATGAGGACACTACTTGCTTTTTGATATTTAGAGGGATGGAAAATTTTGTCCACCATCTAGTTTTGAATCTTCTAACAAGGATTGTTTGCGCCTGTTGTTGACTTATTTCAAAATACGAAGTTGTAACCCATGGTAAGAAGAATTTTGTAGAGAAAAGCATCAAGGGGTGGAAAATGTGTTCTCTATCTGTAGGTTTGTAGTTGGTTTTGTATAGTTGGAAGCTTTCATGGTCTTCCGGAGGAAGAATATCTGGGGTTGAACCATAAAGTTTCCACCAATGGGAAAACCATTGAGGGATTTTTGAAGGGTTCATAGTGAGGTTAAAGAAAAATAGCCAAGTACGACTAAATTTTTGGTTTTGGATGAGGAAGGCATTATACCAGGCTTGTTGGTAGTCCCAGTAATTGAATGTCCTACAGTGATTTATTGAGGTCTTGAACTCTAGTGAGAATCGTTTTGGGGTATGAAGGTTTGATCCCTTTTTGAAGGTGGGATTATTTTGTGTATTTTTGCGGTCGAATATGCTACTGGTCCTTTTTTCGGGTTGTCTTGAATTGTTACAGAACCCGTTAGTTCAAGATTAGATTTATAGTAAGGCTGGGGTTTTGATAAATCCCAAGGTTTGAAAAACTAGCCTTTTGGAATGATTTTTGAAATGACCAATTGAGGATTTTTGTCATAAAAGTGGTCCTCTATTGTCCAAATGTTTTGAAATTCTGTTTTAACAAAATACTCAAATTTTGGTTTAAACAAAGTAATCTGAGATTCATTTAAAACTATTTTTTGATGTTTCTCCTTGTTGTAGTTTTGAAATTATTTTACAAGATGATCCCTCCTGTGGGGGTTTTGAAATTAATTTACAGGATGATTCCTCTAGTGGGGGTTTTGAAATAATTTTTTGGGAATGGTTTTTTGAAGATTCTCCCTTTTCTTGCCCCGGTAAAGATGGCAATTCAAGGGAGAGATATTCAATCTCTTTTTGTAGTCTGTGGAGGTTTGCAATTTTTTGAAGATTGAGGTATTCTTCAATTGAATTTTTGATTTCTTGGAATCTGTCAGGTTCAAGAATTTGTTGGCTGGCAAGCCATTTTTGTTAGAAAATTCGGAATTGAGTTTTGATCTCCTTTAATAAATTGAATTCCAAAATAAAAAATACTAAGGATTGCTTGCCATCTAGCAAAAACAAATTTCGATTCAATGTTTTGAACAACTTTTTGTAAAACTTCTTTTGCAGATTTACAGTCAATTCGAAGTAAAATTTTTTGATTGAATAAATTACTTTGAAATTTTGTAATGCACATGACAATTGAAAGAATTTCTTTCTTGATTGTAGAGTAATTCTTTTGGCAATTATTCCAGTGTGTAGATGTAAATTGTAAAATGCATTCTTTATTATTTGTTTTTTGTTTTAGAATACCCCCATACCCGATATTAGAAGCATCTGTTTCAACAATTTTTTGGGCTAATGGGTCAGCTAGCTGCAAGCAAGATATTTGTTTAACTTGTTTTTTGATTACTTGTACTATTTTTGTGTGTTCTTTAGTCCATGTGACATGTTTTTTCTTTAATCTATCGTGAAGAGGTTTTGCTATCATATTAATGTTAGGACATAAATCTAATACATAGTTCAAAGATCCTAAGAATCTTTGTAATTGTGTTTTGTCAAGAATTTGTATTAAAAATTTTGAGACAACGCAGAATTTTGAGAATGGATTAAAAATTCCATTCATAATTCTTTGGAATTCTGAAGGAGCATTCTTTGATCCAAAGAGCATTATCATCCACTCATATTGACCAAAAGGGTCCATAAAAGCTATTTTATACCGATCTTTTGGATCAATTTGTATTTTCCAAAATCCTGATTTCATGTCGAATTTTGAAAATACAGATGAAGAATGTAATTTTTGTAAAAGATCTTTTTTATTTGGAATCGGGTAACGAATCCATTTTAAACCTTTGTTTAAAGGTTTGTAGTTTATGACTAACCTAGGTGTACCTCTTTCTATTTCAAAAATTTTATTCACAAAGAAGGCTGCATAACTCGAGGGGGATCTAGATTTTGTTATTAGACCTTTTTATTCTAGGTCTTGAATTTCTGCTTTCCAATGTGTTTCTAGTTCATAATTCATTTGGATGGGTCTAGCTTTCGATTTTATATTGCATTTTGAGTCGCTAAGAGAATCAAAGGTTCCTAACTCATCAAACTGCAAAGGTTTATCATCTTCTGATGAACCTAATTCAGAATTTGTGAGTGTTTCATCTTCAGAAGTTTCTAAGAGTATTGCTTCGATTTTTTGAATTATTTGGTCAACAATTTTTAATTCGTGAAGTTTTTTATTTCTGCTACAATATGTTGAGATGTGTCCAGATTGGCCACACTTATAATAAGTTATTTGTTTTGAAGTTTGTGGTTCAAACTTCTTTTGAAAATGTTTTTTCTTGTAAAAATTAGGTTTTCTTTAATTATAAGGATTTTGAGGTTTAGATTTCTTATAGAATTCAAGTCTACCTACTTTAGTGAAAGATTTTCTTTGAGGTTTTCTATAAGGTTTTGAACAAGATCCTTCATAGTTTTTTGAAATATTAGTCATGGGTATTTCAAATTGTTTAAAAAAAAATCCTAGTTCTTGTCTAGTTCTTTTCATTTCCCATTTTAGATGTTTTTGGAGTTTTAAATCTTGACAGATTTTCAAACCTTCCTTTTGTGTGTAGCTAACCAATTCCCCATAAGTTAAATGGTTATATGGAATTTGGTTTACTCCATAGACTTCTTTGATTTTGTTTCTAACCTTTTCTCCTAAAAGGGTTGGGAGTCATGCAAGGAATTTTTCTTTCTAAAGAGGTTGGTTTGTGTCTTCTCTTAGCATAACACTAGTTAGGAAAGTGTTTTTGTAATATTGGAACTCATAAAGTTTTTTACATCTAAGGTTGGAAAGGAGTTCTGCATTTTTATCTTTTAAGTGTGATGGATCACTTATGAAGTGTAGGCTAATTGTGTGTATTAGTGTTGCAACTGCATCAAGTATTGGGTTTCCTATTTTGTCGAGGATGGGAATTCCATCCTCTGTGGTTTGGATTGCATTCAAAATTTCTAAGTGTTGAGAGGGTGTGAGATGGCATTCCCACCATCCTTTGAGTTGGCCTGAGAATCCTGCTATTAAGAGTTTAGCTATGGCTTTGTCAGGTATGTTGGCTTGGGTTTTGTAAGCATTTGATGCCATTGTCATTTGTTGGAGGAGACTTAAGATGTTGTATTCGGACATACCATCTATGTTCCATTCATAGATAGTACTAGGTCTGGTGTTGTAACCATGGCTAAAGGTTGACCCTTCTGCCATTGAAGTTTACACATGTTTTGTTGTTCCTTTTCGGTTTCAGAAACTTGGTCTAACGTGGTAACTGTTTTTCAAAGGTATCCTTAGCTATAATTGGTGTGGAGGTAGAGGAATGTTCTATCCAACTGAGTTGGTCATGTAGGGCTTGGTAAATTCTAATATGCCTTCCTTAAATAGATTTTGGCTTGTTTTTGAGATTTGGGATGGTTTAAAAACTGGATTTTTTATTTTTGACATTGTTGTTTCTACAGGGGAAACAACAGTAATCTGTTGGTGCTCCTCTATTTTAGTCAATTGTTTCGCAATTGTACTAAGATGGGCATTAGTAAAATTATTTTGTTGGAGAATATGTCTAATATCTTTTTTTGAATTATCACTTGGGATTTTGTAGGGTGCAGCCTCGACTGTTTGTTATAAGTGTGTTATCTTGATTTGTCTAAATGGTGGGTGTTCATATTGTACTTTTTCACCATTTGTCATTTCCCACTCTATAGTTTTATTTCTAGTTGTTATGGGATTTATAGATTTTTTGTTTCGTTTGATAGGATAAGTAATCTTGTTTTATATTGTATAAATTTCAAACAAATTGAAAAATAAAATATGGGTTTTGTTTTGTAAAATCAACTCGTAAAATTCATTATGAATATCTTGTCTTTGTTTTAGAATGTTTTTGAAGAACCATGTTCTTTTTTCTGTATTTTTGGAAGCATAAAAATCATTATGGAGGATAGTTTTATCAACTTCAAATTATCTTTCTATGACTTTAAGTTCATCAACAACATTTTCAGTTATAGTAGAAAAAGATGGCGAAGTTGGTGGAGAAATGTTTTGTTGTTCTTCATTAGTGTTTTGTGGTGTTCTGTAAATTTGATAAGGTATATTTCTGGAGTAGTCAACGTTTTGAAAAGAAGCACTTGGTATGCTGGTACATGAAAAACGTGGTTTTGCCAATTGTTTATAGATTTTTGGAAGTCTTCAATAGTAATTTCTTCACTATAGATAGGTTCCTTTTTTCCTAAGAAGTTTTGGGTAGAAGGAGTGGAAAAAGAAGAAGTTCTAAAAAATAGGTTATCCATATTTTAAAAAAAATTCTTTTTATTTCGAAGAAACTTTCAAAGGATTCACTACCCTTAAACGCCTGTACGTCGGCTTAAACACGGGACTTACAACTCAGAAACTATTATTCTTCAAAATAAACTTACAAAATTTTAAATATTTATAACCAATTTTATATAACTTATCCCCTCACCAAGTCTGATACCACAATATATATATATTATACTTAAAACCAAACCAATCAAATGTATTAACAACTCTTACACACATTACTTCACTCACATCTCAATTTATTTTGATAAAAGTATCGACTCTCGTTGCAACTTTATTGACAGATAAAATTTTCAGCAACCAGAGATATTTTTAACAAAACTGCTCGGTATTAAATTCTTTGTAACGTAAATAAATTATTCTCCGACAAATAATTTTAATCCAATTTCCAAAAATATATTTTTGGCATTTAACTTAAAAAATACAAAAACTGGGCTAAAAGCTTAAGAAATTCAAGTCAAAATACCTTAAAATTGTATAATTTAGGATTTAAAAATTAAGGGTCTTATACATTTCTTCAATCGAAGGATAAGTACAACTTTGATGAGTTGAGGATGTTAAGAAAATGATTTCTTTAAAGTTATAGGCTCAAAGAATTCATTTGATATCAAAGCATTGACTTCAAGTTTTGACTAGACAATCAAATATGTTTCACAAATAATTCGCATAAATATTAGAGTGAGCTTTAAATAGTTAGATTCACCAAAGATATGTTGATAACACGGTGATTAGTTTGTTGATTATCTTTCTTTGTTCATTAGAGGATGTAGTGCAGAGCCTTTACACAATTATAAGACAGTTTGCACATTTAAACACATACATTAAAACATAAATTGTTCTCATAAAATAATTTTTTTATCATTAAAATACTTGAGGGTTGATAGCGTTTCAGCAAGGGTACTGAATTATTGCAAGTAATAATAAAATGGTAATACCGAATGTCGAACTCAAGGATTGCATTTTACTATCGAATTATATTTAATTACTAAAGTTGAACAAAAAGTTCCAGAGTTGATTGAAATAATTTTTAAAATTAACAACAGTAATAAAATTGATCTTTAATGATAAGAAAAATGTTAGGGATGAGTTTCACGTCGATCCAACCTTGGTATCTAATTTGATCCTAGTAATTGAAATCCTTTATTAAATTATTATCGAGTCTTCTTTACTATTTGTGTCCTAATGTCTTAGTGACATAACCTTTAATTCCAAAGTAACCCATAATTCCTTAGTGGACTTAGGATTAGAATTAAGCATTACTGTACAAGAATTCACTTTTTAAACTATTGTCTCTACAACTAATTTAATTGGTTTCATGGCTCGCATCTATCCCTAGACTAAAAATTCATGAATTTCTCATCTCAAATATTCGTAAAGTCCACTTCCGTTTGAAAATATGAATCATAGAACATTTTAATATTGATCAAGCAATAAAAAACATTAAGCACAAAGAAGAGAAAAATATTTCAATAAACTCATTCATATAACTAGAAATCAAATTAAAAAAATAAGGGTTTCATCTTATTACACTCATCTCTAACGAATAGGATTTAGTTACTCATGACAGAGATAGAAAAGATAGAGATTAGAGAATAATTACAAGAAATATACATGAATGATTCTTGATAAAACTACTCCAATCGTGTTAGAAATGACCGCCTTTGAGGTTATATGCAAGGACACAAGTCTCCCAACTTCACAATAGTCAAAAAGATCCATAAAAAGAGAGAAAAACAAGTTTTAATGTGTTTTGCTACGCGTCGCGTGCTTTTGGCGCGGATTAGAAATGCCTTCGGCGTGAAATGCACTTGAGGCGCACAACATCTTCTATCTAGAGTGTAGTGTGTAACACCCCGATTTTTAACAGCGCGAGTGTATTTTTTTTTTTATACAAAGAATTAAAACAAAGAAATAAATAAGGAAATACTTTTGGATAAATATTTAAGTCGTAACACAACGACAAATAAGTCAACAGAATTTACAAGCAGCGGAATAGTTTTTGAAATACGAATCTAAATTATTTACACATAAAAAAAGTGGTACATGGACCCCATCATAGTAAAATGTCAAGCTGATAATATTGGTATAGGTACAGTCTTCCAAATTATAATAAACACAACCCAAAAAGAAAGACATCTAGTCTCTATACGTCAACCTAATATGATCATTCTACAAAAAACTATACATCCTGAATGATCTTCACACGCCTCGCAAGATCCTCTTGACACAGCTCCAGTTAGGTGTGTCCAACTACATTTCCATCCACAGGGTACTAACTGGTAGGATGGTCCTAGTTCTCATCTGAGGGCAAAGTCTAGATTTCCACAATAGTTGTAAAGGGTCACCAACCAAAATTAACAATTAACACATAACATTTAAGTTTTTAAATGCACAAAATAACCTTTCAACTTAGCATGCACCTTAAAAGGGTTTCCATATGCCAAACATGCATAAATAAAGTTGAAAAATAAAGTTTTTAACAAAACTGCACTGTTGTATTCGAATACAGCATCTCTGTATTCGAATACAAAGCTGTTTCAGTAGTCAGCAGCAAAAACAACATGTTTGTATTCGAATACAACCTTCTGTATTCGACTACGCAGTAAGTCAGTAGCGAAACAGCATGTCTATATTCGAATACAGCCATCTATATTCGACTACACAGTAAGTCAGTCGATAAAACAACATGTTTGTATTCGAATACAGCCTTCTGTATTCGAATACACATCAAACAGTAGCAGAAAAACAACAAAATTTAGCTTTTTAAAGGGTTTCGAAATCAATTAACATTTACGCACAAATTAAAACAATCACACTTAGCAATTATAGCGCAATCACCACGACAACTTGAGTTTCGAAATGGTTTTACAATCAATCACACTTACACACAATTCCAAAACATTCATACTTAGAAATTATAGCACAATCACCACGACAACTTGAGTTTCGAAATGGTTTTGCAATCAATCATAATCATGAATCAAACACAATTCGCGTGCCCAGCACCCTAATACAATGCGTATATACCAAAATGCATGGACTCGAAATTCCAAACCAAAACCCTCCTCGAAGGGCCGTAAATCATAATTGTACCGCCTATCACAGGCTGAAGTACTAAATTACCGAGGTGCTACCTATCACAGGTCAGCACGATTTACATGACGCGACAATCCCCGCAAGGATAAGATGAAATGGAAAATCACATGGAATCATCTCGTGGCCCATCCGGTCACCACTAACACCATGGCCCATCCGGTCGCCATGTACTATGAAATGCATGAGCATACTCTGACTCTATCCACGACAATCGTTAAGTAAATGTAGATATTAAAAGATTCTCCATTTTTTATACTCGTTTAACTCTAACAATTCAGACGACAATCATTAAGTAAATGCAGATATTAAAAGGTTCCCCATTTTTAATACCCATTTAACTTTAACAATTCGGACGACAATCATTAAATAAATGCAGATATTAAAAGATTCCCCATTTTTAATACCCATTTAACTCTAACAATTCAGACAACAATCATTAAGTAAATGCAGATATTAAAAGATTCCCCACTTTTAATACCCATTTAATTCTAACAATTCGGACAACAATCAGTAAGTAAATGCAGATATTAAAAGATTCTCCATTTTTAATACCCATTTAACTCTAATAATTCGAACAACAATCATTAAGTAAATGCAGATATTAAAAGATTCTCAATTTTTAATACCCATTTAACTCTAACAATTCGCACAACAATCATTAAGTAAATGTAGATATTAAAAGATTCCTAATTTTTAATACACATTTAACTCTAATAATTCGGACGACAATCATTAAGTAAAATGCAGATATTAAAAGATTCCCCATTTTTAATACCCATATAACTCTAACAATTCTCACGACAAACATTAAGTAAACGTAGATATTAAAAGATTTCCCATTTTTAATACTCGTTTAACTCTAATGATTTTGAAATTCCACACAAAACATACTCAGACATATTCTCAAATTCAATCCACAATTCACACCAAATCACATCAATTCATTTTTCCACAGAATCCACACAAACACATCTCAAAAATTATAAGTATTAGTTATGAACACGTCAAACACGACAACCACAAATCATCACAACCCACCACTCAAACATATAAAATTTCATTTCCTCAAAACCACACATAAATGAGTTAAATTCATTTTCCACAAAACAGTCATCAATATCACCAAAAACCCAACTCTAAAATTTCACCCATAAAATCATTAAATTCATTTTCCCCAAATCTACACTTCAAACCTAACAAATTTATTCTCCGCACAACCACACATAAGTCTCTAAATGTAAACTAAAAGTTTGGAAGGAGCCCTTACCTTAACGTTAGCTTTAACGAACGATTACGGTACCGCGAGTAATTTCGATAAAATCACCGCTCGCGAAGTCGCTTCCAATGTTAGTTCACTAGCACCGTAGCATGGAGGGGAGCAACTTTCCCTTCTATCTCTTCGCGAAACAAAGCTTAGGTCTTGAAGAAAAGTGGGGGTTTGTGTTTGACGGTTTTGAAACCCACTAACACAGTTTTCTTTGTTTTCGAACAGAGAAGAAGAACGAAGTTGAGAGGAAAACTACCGAGCAAATGGCTTCGCTAGCTTACATAGTAAACTTTGAAATAGAGGAAAAGAATGAAGTTTGGAAGGAGAAGAAGAAGAAGAAGAAAAGAATGGAAGGGCGAGCTGTGTAAGACCCATAATTTTAAATTATTCTTTATGTATTTTAGTGTATTTTGGTATTGAACTCGGAGGCTTTTTAGCCAAAGTTATTAATATTTAGTGAGTTAAATGCCGAAAATATATTTTTGGAATTTGGATTAAAATTATTTGTCGGAGGATAATTTATTTACGTTACGAAGAATTTAATACTAGATAATTTTGTTAAAAATATTTCGGGTTGCTGAAAATTGTACCTGTCAATTGAGTTGCGATGAGAGTAGATATTTTTATTAAATTGGATTAAGATGGGAATGAAGTGATGGGTGTAAGAGTTGTTAGATATTTGTTGGTTTGGTTTTAATTATAATATATTAATATATAAATATATATATGTGTATATTGTAAGTAATATATATATATATACACATATATATATATATATATATATATATATATATATGGTTGGAGGGAAATAGGAGGAAAGGAAAAAGAAAGAAAAGTGAAAAAGAAAGGAAAGAGGAAAAGAAAAGAAACAGAGGAAGCAGAATCGCTCCCCTCCTCACAAACGCATCATCCTTCTTCTGCCATTCTTCTTGTTTTTCTTTCTTTTTCTTCCTTTGAGTTTGAAAACTGAAACCCAAGGCTAGTGGGAGAGAAATATCAAGTTTCCAGTTTCTTCCTTTCTCCCGGATTCGAAAACGGTATTAGGGATTTCAAAACCGTCAAACACAAAACTCCACATTTAGACTAGATCTAAGCTTCGTTTCGCGAAGAGATAGAAGGGAAAAATGCTCACCACCATGCTACGGTGCTAGTGAACTAACTTTGGAAGCAACGTCGCGAACAGAAATTTTACCAGAATTACAAGCTGTTTTTGTTGCTGAATGCTGAAACAGCCTTGTATTCGAATACAAAGATGTTGTATTCGAATACAACAATTCTGTTTTAAAAAAAACTTCAATTTTCAACTTTGTTTATGCATGTTTAGCATATGGAAACCCTTTTAAGGTGCATGCTAAGTCGAAAGGTTATTTGAGCATTTAAAAACCTAAATGTTATGTGTTAACTGTTAATTTCGGTTGGTGACCCTTTACAACTATTGTGGAAATCTGGGCTTTGCCCTCAGATGAGAGACAGGACGATCCTACCCGTTCATACCCTATAGAAGGGAATGTAGATGGGAATGCATGACTGAAGCTATGTTAGGAGGATCTTACGGGGCGCGTGGATATCACTTAGGGTGTATAGCTATAGTTTTTTTGTAGAATGATCAGATTAGGATGACATAGAGGGAACGAATGTCTTTCTTTTGGATTACGTTATTTTGAACTGGAAAACTGTACCTTTACTAATATTGTCGGTATGACATCTTATTTGAATGGGTTCCATGTACCATTTGTTGTTGTGTAAATACTTTGGATTTATATTTCAAGAGAACTATTCTGCTGCGTATCAATTATATTGACTTAAACATTTATCCAAAGGTGTTTTCCTTATTTATTTCTTTGTTTTATGAATTTGTTTTGAACAAAAATACACCCTCGCTTTGAAAATCGGGGTGTTACATTGTGGTATCAGAGCTTTGGTTTGGTTTTCTTTGGGGGTTGTGGAGCCTTTGGTTATAGATTGTAAGTCAACCTGTAGGTTGTGAGTCGTTATCTGATCATGCGTCGGGGTAATTGGTCTGAGTTGTCAGATCAGGGGTAGTTATTATGTGTTGTTATATTTGAAACTTAGTTTTGGAATTATTCGAAGTGGTGTTAACACTTCTTCTTGAGGTTGGTTTTTCGAAAACACTTCCTCCAAGAGGGAACAACGTTGCAAGGATGAACGTTAGTAGGGATGATCAAATTGTTGAAGCTACAAATAACATGGATGTTTTGTTGTTGCACGAACTGTTGCAGAGACTCGACGAGATCTGGAGAAGAGGGAAAGAGGGATTTATGCTATTAAGCCAAGAAGATTGAAAGATATTCGTCATTACCATCCTCCAAAGTTCAAGGGTGATGAGAACTCAGGAAAAGAGATGATTAGTGGATTCAAGAAATGGAAAAGATCTCCGAGATGACAAATTGTCTAGCAGACCTGAAGCAAATCATGACGGCATGGAATTTATAAAATGGTTCCAAGGACACAGAAACTATGTGTTGGTGTAAACTCGAAGATGATGAGTATGGACGGATTAACATTAGACGAATAAGGGATTTCAAGTAAAGATCTAAGTTGAGGACTCTTGTTAAGAAAAGTATTAGATGTTTCCTGGTAGATTTCAGGATGAAACTGGATGAAGTTTGACAACTGTCAAGGAGATGTGAACATCATGGAATTATTGAGAAGATAAGGTTTCCATTTGGAATAACATTTGGTGCTTAGGTGTCAATGAAAGAGACTAGTATTGAAGTTAAGGGAGCGTTGCACATTAGGAGTAAATACTCCCTTGGTTAGATAAAATACGCTTTGAGGAGCAGTCGATACCTTGAGGGATAAAGTCGAGCATTTGAGTTACACTAGATTTGCAACTTGGATTATTAAGTATGGATAGGGATATTGGATGAATCTATAGACACGTAAGTGTGAATGTTGAGCGATGTTCAGAAAAATATAATGAGTTAAGCCTTGATGTATTGAACTCTATGTTACCATTAAGTGGAATTTGAAGTATCAAGTACGAGAATACTTGAGATTGCGGTAATTTAAGTTTGAGAGTCTATAAAAGGATGGAAATTACTAAGAGGACGTTAATATTTTGATAGGTTGGAAGGATTATTTGAGATTTTATTTGGGGCCCTAAGATGGTTGATTTTATTAGTTGATGATTTAATATCCACAAAGTTGGATGGAGGACAAGTAATGCTTAAAACATTCATAATCGAAGGAGTTGAGGCAGGCAAGTGATAAATGATTCATGTTAAGGATGGAAGTGTTTGGAGATTTTGAAGATCAAATTTGAGAATCCTATTAAATGATAGAAAGTGAAAAAGAAGAGGTGGAATGAATGATTTGTGATTTAGTTGTTGGTCTTGGGAAATCAAGCGTTGAAGTTTAAAATGAGTGTTGTAGTGACTAGATGAACAATGAAAGGTATGTGGGTCTTTGAAACATTTTACTGCAAAATTTTGGACGATGAAGTTATAGATAATTATTTCTTAGGAAATGCTTATGGGGAATGTGTGAGAAATAATTCTTTAGGACGTTCGGTTGTTAGAATTCTTTCAGTTTGTATCTCGGTGAAGGTTGTGAAGGAATAAGAATCCAGCAAGTGAAACAAATATTGGAAAATGTGCCAAGAAATTTGTTGTAGCAGCACATAGAGATGTAGCTTATGACAATTAAAGATTCAGGAAAGGAATTATCTCTCCTATAATTCAGACATTATTATTATAAAGGTATGCCATGATATAAAGACATTACTTGAGTGCATGTCATGGGGATTGTTATTGTGTTCGTCAATCAAAGGAGTTAAATGTTTGTTTGATAGGAAACAATTGAACATGAAATGGAAAAGTTTGATGGGAATTAGTAAGCCTTGATTTATTGGAATCACTATAATGAAGGTGTATCAAGGTTCGAGGTAGAAATTGAAGGTTTGTATAAATGGAAAAGTGATGGAGTGAATACTATGCGGTTGACCTGTCATAATGAAAGGATAATCATCAAATTGAAAATGAAGGACACAGCGAAATTAAGAAGTATCAGAATGAATGTTGGCAGTAGAGATAGGAGGATTATTTTCGAGTTTGTGCATATTTGCGAAGTATGTAAAAAAATTTCTAGTGAAGCGTGAATTTGAGGTGTCAGGCATGAGACAAATGTAGACCTTGATCTGTGAATTAAATTCAAGTTGGATCTTAATGGAAAACGTGACTCTTGAAATGAAGTACTAAACTGAAAAGAAGTTTGTGTGTCCTAAGTGGTATAGTCTTTGGCATGATTTCCAAAATATTTGAGGAAGCATTGATCACCAAGCACATGTGGGGATGGAATTATTAAATTTATAACTGGAATACCATACTGATAAGAACACTACAGTTGACGTAGTTGTACGACTTAAGAAAAATCGAGGATTTGTGGACAAGGGAGAAATTTAGGAGTTCTCAGTAGTGATTGTTCTGTGCTCAGTGTGTTGGGGTCATTCTAAGTGTTTCAGTTCGATACCAAATGGATGTTTCGTACCAAGTGGATGCAAATGAGACTACGTGACATAGGTATGGGATATTTTACTTCGTCAACAGGATCAAAGTTATAGGAAAATAAGGGAAACTCAATGAACCTTGAGAAGATTGTTGACTGCTTGTACATTAAGATAACCTCAGATGTAAGTCGCAAGGAACGCTATTACCGTTCGGTTAAGATAGTCTAAGCCACTATCATGGTTGTTGGCTATTTATTGACAAATTGAGGGACTGATCATCCTTAATCTCTTGTTGATAGTAGACAAAATCATGTTGAATGGAACGGACGAGCCTTACCGACTATGGATGTGTGTAGAGTTATTAAGCACCAATGAGAATGGGTAGACAACACTTTATTGGAGTAGGCCGAGTGAAACAAGTTGTGATTGTATGTTGAATTTGAGTACGAACCTAGTGTGGATTGTTACTCGTACTTTAAGTTTCGAGGACGAAACTAATTTTAGGGGGGTAGTAATGTAAGACCCATAATTTTAAATTATACTTTATGTATTTTGGTATTGAACTCGGAGGCTTTTTAGCCAAAGTTATTAATATTTAGTGAGTTAAATGCCGAAAATATATTTTTGGAATTTGGATTAAAATTATTTGTCGGAGGATAATTTATTTATGTTACGAAGAATTTAATACCAGACAATTTTGTTAAAAATATTTCGGGTTGCTGAAATTTGTACCTGTCAATTGAGTTGCGACGAGAGTAGATATTTTTATTAAATTGGATTAAGATGGGAATAAAGTGATGGGTGTAAGAGTTGTTAGATATTTGTTGGTTTGGTTTTAATTATAATATATTAATATATAAATATATATATATATATATATGTGTGTGTATATTGTAAGTAATATATATATATATATATCTATATATATATATATATATGGTTGGAGGGAAATAGGAGGAAAGGAAAAAGAAAGAAAAGTGAAAAAGAAAGGAAAGAGGAAAAGAAAAGAAACAGAGGAAGCAGAATCGCTCCCCTCCTCACAAACGCATCATCCTTCTTCTGCCATTCTTCTTGTTTTTCTTTCTTTTTCTTCCTTTGAGTTTGAAAACTGAAACCCAAGGCTAGTGGGTGAGAAAGATCAAGTTTCCAGTTTCTTCCTTTCTCCCGAATTCGAAAACGGTATTAGGGATTTCAAAACCGTCAAACACAAACCTCCATATTTAGACTAGATCTAAGCTTCGTTTCCCAAAGAGACAGAAGGGAAAAATGCTCACCACCACGCTACGGTGCTAGTGAACTAACTTTGGAAGCGACGTCGCGAACGGAAATTTATCGGAATTACTCGCAGCACCGTAATCGCTTGTTAATGCAAACGTTAAGGTAACGGCTCCTTCCAAACTTTTAGATTGCATTTAGGGACTTACCTGTGGTTGTGTGGAAAAGAATTTTATTAGGGTTGGAGTTGGTTTGGAGAAAATGGATTTAACCCATTTCTATATGATTTTGAGTAAATGAAATTTGTTGTGTTTGAGTGGTATGTTGTGATGATTTGTGTTCATCATATTTGTCGTGTTCATGATTAATGCTTCTGAGATTTGTTATGTTTATGATTGGATTTTGTGGAGAAATGAATTAATATGTTTTGGAATGAATTGGATAATATGTGTGAGTTTGTTTTGTGTGAAATTTGAAAACCATTAGAGTTAAACGAGTATTAAGAATGGGGAATCTCTTAATGTCTCGTTTACTTAATGTGAGTTGTAAAAATTGTTTAAGTTAAATGAGCATTAAGAATGGGGAATCTCTTAATGTCTTGCTTACTTAATGTTTGTTGTGAAAATCGTTTAAGTTAAATGAATATTAAAAACGGGGAATCTTTTAATATTGCATTTACTTAACGATTGTAGTGGATAGATTCAAGGTAATGCCATGTGATTTGTTGGTTCATCATGTCTGTGTTTGGATTGTCGAGTCAAGGTGATGCCATGTGATTTGTTGGTTCATCTTGTCTGTGTTAGGATTGTCGAGTCAAGGTGATACCATGTGATTTGTTGGTTCATCTTGTCCGTGTTGGGATTGTCGAGTCAAGGTGATGCCATGTGATTTGTTGGTTCATCTTGTCCGTGTTGGGATTGTCGAGTCAAGGTGATGCCATGTGATTTGTTGGTTCATCTTGTTTGTGTTGGGATTGTTGAGTCAAGGTGATGCCATGTGATATGTTGGTTCATCTTGTCTGTGTTGGGATTGTCGAGTCAAGGTGATGCCATGTTATTTGTTGGTTCATCTTGTTTGTGTTGGGCTTGTCGAGTCAAGGTGATGCCATGTGATTTGTTGGTTCATCTTGTTCGTGTTGGGATTGTCGAGTCAAGGTGATGCCATGTGATTTGTTTGTTCATCTTGTCCGTGTTGGGATTGACGAGTCAAGGTGATGCCATGTGATTTGTTGGTTCATCTTGTCTGTGTTGGGATTGTCGAGTCAAGGTGATGCCATGTGATTTGTTGGTTCATCTTGTCTGTGTGGGGATTGTCGCGTCAAGATGATTCCATGTGATTTGTTGGTTCATCTTGTCTGTGTAGAGATTGTCGCGTCGAGATGATTCCATGTGATTTGTTGGTTCATCTTGTCCGTGTGGTTATTGCGTTGTAACTGTTAAGCGTTATGTTTTGAAATTGTGTGTAAGTGTGTCTGATTCAAGTTTATGATTGAGTGTTTGAACTTGAGATGTCATTGTGATTGTGTTGATTTTGCTAAGAGTTATGTTATGGAATTGTGTGATAGTGTGTTTGATTGCAAAACCATTTCGAAACTTAAGTTGTCGTGGTAATTGTGTTATAATTGCCAAGTGTGGATGTTTTGGAATTATGTGTAAGTGTGATTGATTGCAAAACCATTTCAAAACTCAAGATGTCGTAGTGATTGCGCTATAATTGTTAAGTATGATTGTTTGGATTTGTGCGTAAGTGTTGATTGGTTTCGATACCCTTTAAAACGCTGAAAAATGCTGAATTTTGCTGTTTTTCTGCTGCTGTCTGCTGTGTATTCGAAAACAAGAAGCTGTATTCGAATACAGACATCCTGTTTTTGCCACTGACTTACTGTGTAGTCGAATACAGACTGTTGTAGTCGAATACAGACATGTTGTTTTGCTACTGACTTGCTGTGTAGTCGTATACAAACTGTTGTATTCGAATACAGACATGCTGTTTTTGCTGTTGAATGCTGAAACAGCCTTGTATTCGAATACAGAGATGCTGTATTCGAATACAACAATGCTGTTTTGTTAAAAACTTCAATTTTCAACTTTGTTTATGCATGTTTAGCATATGGAAACCCTTTTAAGGTGCATGCTAAGTGGAAAGGTTATTTGTGCATTTAAAAACTTAAATGTTATGTGTTAACTGTTAATTTCGGTTGGTGACCCTTTACAACTATTGTGGAAATCTGGGCTTTGCCCTCAAATGAGAGACAGGACGATCCTACCGGTTCATACCCTGTGGATGTGGATGTAGATGGGAATGCCTGACTGGAGCTATGTTAGGAGGATCTTACGGGGCGCGTGGAGATCACTCAGGGTGTATAGTCTTGGTAGAATGATCAGATTAGGTTGACATAGAGGGAACATATGTCTTCCTTTTGTATTTTGTTTATTTTAAATTGGAAGACTGTACCACTTTTTGATATGTAAATATTCTGGATTCATATTTTGAGAAACTTTTCCGCTGCATGTAAATTATAATGACTTAATTATTTATCCAAAAGTGTTTACCTTATTTATTTCTCTGTTTTATTTTAATTTCTTTTGAAAAAAAAATATACACCCTCGCTTTGAAAAACGGGGTGTTACAATACTTTGTCGAAATTTCGAGTAAAATAGCATATATATATATATATATATATATATATATATATATTTGAAATGGTTAAAGAGCGATTTAGTTGTTTAATTGTAAAGTTAGTTGATAGGCTTGTCAGGCTAGGAGCATACCTTGTGCGCCGGTCACGGCATTAAATTTTCGGATCGTGACATTTGTGATATAAGTTTACTCTTTGAAAGTGTTCAACAAACTTAATCGTAGAGGGTAAGTGAAAAGCTTGCAAAACAAAGTAACTAAAGTGGAGGTTCACTTGGCACAATCATAATTTTCTCTAGAATATTTGAACTGTAATGGTTTGATGGTTCAATGAGCTCTCTTTAGAATTTTCTTTATAGTACAGTGAGGATATGTAGTTTTTTGTTACTATTGCAGGCACAGGGCAGAGATTGTAAAAATTGATTCCTTAAACTTGTCCTTTTAGTGTCATGATTTCTTCTTCAAAATGTTCTCTTGTTCAAGAGGAATCTTTAATAATTTCATATTATTGTTATTAAATATAAACATTTCGAATGAAGATAATGATCTTTGAAAGGGAAAAAAAGATATAGATGATCCACGACTTGTGCTAAATGTACTTCTATTAGATTATTATGAATTGACTTGTATCAAATTTGACTAGATGGTTCACAAAATTATATATCAGAGGAACCATATGATATGCTTCTTTAGCCATATGATTTACTGAAATGCTCATCAGAAGGTCTACAAACTTAAATACTCATTCAAGTATAAAGTGTTGTCTTATATAATTTATTATAATCTAAACCAAAATTAAGGACAATTATTCAGCAACCCAACTTCGTTCTAACATAATATCCTCTCTACTAAGAGTCATTTGAACTCATTGTAAATCAATTAAGTATAATAACAATTAGTTCTTAATGAAATGTGATGCTTGAATTGATATAGGAATCAAATTGTAATATCCTTTCAGCGAGAGTTAGAATCTTAGGACAAATTGTGGATCAAGTCAAACCTGAATTGTTGTTATAAATTATCCCAATAGTAACTACCACCTTTGTGATTGAAGATACAAATAACCACTCGACTTCTTAACAAAGTGTTTTTATAATTGTTGAGAATACTATAAGTTCTCTAGTGGAAGGTCTAAAGAGGCAGACTAAATAATACTTGTGAGCCAGTAGAGGTACTATACAAATTGAACTCAATAGGAGAGTGAAGCCATAATTTTTTAGGAATCTAGAGTCAGACATGATAATACCGATTTCCTAGAGAATCTTGAGAATACTCAATGCTTATAAATTCTAAGAGAATAATCAAATCCTTAAGAGGATGCATTAATAAAACTTTAGAGGATTAAGTCTCTAACTGCAATAGGCTAAATAATTAAGTGTAAGGTGAGGACTAGATGTAGCAATTGTTGCGAACTAGTATAAAAATATCTATTGCAACTACGGGTGGACAAAATTCAGTTCTAAACTAGAACCATTTGAAAATTGAACTGAGCTAGTTTTTAGTTTCAAAAAACCGAACCGAACTATTCTACAAATTGGTGCACCGGTTTATTACTTTTAACCGACCCGGTTTAACATAGCTTATTTGTTGATATAGGCCAAATTTTACATAATTACCCCTAATTACTTTTAAAATAACAAATTTGGTTCAAGTTTTTTGTAATAAAAGTCGATTCGGTTCAATTTTTTTGAACTAAAAACCAATTTGCTTCGGTTTTTCAAACTGAAAATCAGTTCGGTTTAGTTCTAATTATAAAAAATCAGTTCAAAAACAATTCGGCTCTCAATTTTTATAAATTAGTTCAGTTTAAAAAGAGTTCGAGAATTTTTGTAGTTTGGTTCAATTTTTTTATTTTAAACACCCCAAATTGTAACAAGGAAAAGTAAATAGAGAACAAAAGATGGGAGGGGATAAGGGTTTTGGAATTTAGGGTTGCGATGAGAATTTTATATAAGTTCATCAAAAAGTAAGTTATACTTTAGGTTTTTATTATATTTTTTAAAGAATTTATTGATGTAAACATTGGTTAAATTGATTAATTAAATATTTAAGGGAATTAGTGAGTAATTTAAATATTAAATATTAGAAATGTCTTATTAACATTATTGATATTGTCAACTCATGTCACATCAGCAAAAACTTGTCATATTAGCGTTTTTAAATTGAAAAAAAGACCTTTTTAAAAAAAATTGAAAAATGCTAATCTTGTTGGGTATTAGGCTCCCTTCTTATGTGGAGAAATACCTAAATATTGTATCTCATGTGTCTCACTTATTTAAGTGAAGAATGATTTAATTAGGGTTGTAAGAGAGATACTATTTTGAAAGAAAAATGAGTCACCAAAAGAGAAAAGAGGAGAGCAAACCCTATTTCCGATTTTGTCAAATTAGTCTGAGAAAAACATTGATTGCGCATTCGTTAACTATTCGATCGGGTTGATTTTTGGAAAGCAAGTTCGCAACATTTAGGTCTTTGTTATTAATGGTCAGATTGGCGACATGATTTCTGGAGAGGAAGTAATCGTGCTCGAACAACCCCAAGTTTTTTAGTGTTTTTCTTCTTCTTGCTTTTCATTTGTAAGCTTTAGTGCTTTGTTATTTTGGTTGGTTGTTGGCACACTTTGTGCATCATTTTGAGAATCTCTTGTACCCTTATTTTATTATATTAGAGCTATTTCTTTGATCTGGACAACTCATAGTTTCTACCCTTGCATTGAGGGATTTTCCACATTAAAATATCAGTGTTTTTTACGCTATTTTATTTTGATTAATTTGTTGTCATATATATTGGTGGTTGCTCCTCACAGGTTCTTGCAAGTTGGGAGAATTTTATATCCACTGCGTATTACTTGTTATCTTATTTACGTATTTATTCCATTAGAGTGGCAACAAACCTCTTGGTTAAAGGGTTATTTGACTTGCTTGAAGGATGAAGGAAAATATGAATATAAAGATGGTATGCTTGAATGGTACTAATTACCATTTGTGGAAAGGCAAGATGAAAGATTTGTTATCTGCGAAGAAAATACATCTTTCTATTTTTAGTTCTAAAAGTGGGATGCAAATGTTGCTTAAAGGAGTCAAGCATGGTCTAGATGTTCGCTCCAATATGATCTCCATGCATATGCTTGATGAAAATGGTTTTGATAATCATTTTGCTTCTAGAAAGTGAAAACTTGATAAAGGCAACTTGGTTGTGGCAAGAGGAGAAAAAATTAGTATATTGTATCGGACAAAAGCTTTGGTTGCCAAAGACAATGTGAATGTTGTAGATATGGAATCATCTTTTTGGCACCAAAGGTTTAGCCATATAAGTGAAAAAGGGTTAACTTGTTTGAAAAAAAAAAGATGTGCTTCCAAGATTAAAGAATGGGATTTGGAGAAATATTTTCACTGTATGATTGGTAAACAAACTAGAGTATCATTCAAAAGGCATCATCCCTCTAGAAAGTCAAAACTACTTCAGTTGGTGCATTATAACATCTATGGCCTTTTAAAGGTAAAATCTTTTAGTGGTGCACTTTATTTTGTTACTTTTATTGACGATAGTTCCAGTAAACTATGGGGTTTATGTTCTGAAAACAAAAGACCAAGTGTTGGAGAAATTCATACAATTTCATGCTTTGGTTGAGAGGCATATAGACAAGAAGTTGAAATGTGTTTGTATTGATAATAGTGGTGAGTATTGCGGACCCTTTGATGTCTATTGCAACTAGTAGGGTATAACACATGAAAAGACTCATCCTAAAACTCCTCAGTTGAATGATTTAGTAGAGAGGATGAATCAAACACTTGTTGAGAGAGTGAGGTGTATGCTCTTTGAAACTAAGTTGCTTAAACATTATTAGGGTGAGGCATTGTACACGGAGGTGCATGTTATTAATCTTACTCCTATTGTCGCTTTGAATAGTGAAGTACCAGACAAGGACTGGTTTGGCAAGAATGTCAAGTGTGATCATTTGAGAGTCTTTGGTTGCAAGGCTTTTGTGCATGTTCCAAAGGATGAAAGATCCAAGTTGGATGCAAAGTAAAAGCATTATTTCTTCATTGGCTATGGGGAGCATTAATTTGGCTACATGATTGTGTTGATAATCATTAGTTTGAGGATGAGGTAAATATTTCAATAGGTGAAGGTCATGAGTTGTCACATGATGAAAACCTTAATGATGCTTCTGAATTATCTCAAACCCAACTCAAGAAGTCTAAGAGTCAAAGGCAACCCTCTACAAGGTATGGTTTTGATGAGTGTGTGAATTTGATTGATGAAGGGGAATCTGAGTATTTTGAAGAAGCCATGGAGAGTGAAGAAAGACAAAATTTGTTGGATGCAATGCATGATGAGATGAAATCGTTGCATGATAATCACCCTTATGATTTGGTGAAATTGCCAAAAGGAAAAAGTGCTTTGGAAAATAGTTGGGTCTATAGAGTGAAACTCGAGAGTAACTCAAAATCTCTAAGGTATAAAGCCATATTAGTGGTGAAAGGTTTATGTCAAAGAATAGGTGTTGATTTTTATGAGATTTTCTCACATATGGTGAAAATATCATCAATTAGAACCGTGTTGAGCAAATGGATGTAAAAACAGCTTTCCTTCATGGTGATTTGGAGGAAGAGATTTACATGAAGCAACATGATGGTTTTCTTGTTGAAGGCATGGAAGACTATGTGTGTAAACTAAGAAAGAGTCTAGAAGGTTTGAAGCAAGTTCCAAGGCAGTGATACAAAAAGTTTGAGTTTGTTATGTGTGGCCAAAGATATATGAAAACTACTTCGAACCATTGTGTGTTTGTTAGAAAATTTTCTAACAATGGTTTTATTATCCTGTTATTATATGTTGATGACATAGTTATTATTGGGAAAAATATTTCCAAGATTGATAAGTTAAAGAAGTAGTCGGGTGAGTCATTGCCATAAAAGACATGGGAGCAGCTAAATAGATTATTGGCATAAGAGTCATGTGTGATAGAAAGGAGAAGAAACTTTGGATGTCACAAGAACACTATATTGAGAAAGTGTTGCAAAGGTTTCAAATGAAAAACTCTAAGGATGTAAGTACTCCTTTTGCTGCTCATTTTAAGTTGAGTTATAAGCAATGTCCATAGAAGGAGTTCCTTATGTTTCTGTAGTGGGTAGTTTTATGTATACAATGGTGTATACAAGACCAGATATTACGCATGTTGTTGGTACAATTAGTAGAGTTTGTTAAATTCATGTAGAGAGCATTGGAATGCTGTAAAATTAGATTTTGAGGTATCTTTGTGGTACTACATGTGTGAGGATTTGTTTTAGAGGTGACAAACCTATTTTGGTGGGGGTACTACGAATCAGGTATGGCTGGAGATATTGACTCAAGGAACTCCACTTCATGCTATATGATTAAATTTGTAGAGGGAGTAGCGGCTTGGTAGTTGAGATTACATAAATGTGTAGCATTGTCTATAACTGAGGCAGAGTTCATTGCCATTACCGAAGCATACAAATAGTTGATTTGCTTGAAGAAATAATTGCAGGAGCTTGGATTTATTGAAAACAAATATGTAATATTTGTCAATAGTCAAAGTGTTATTCATGTTGATAAGAATTCGACATTTCATAGCAGGTCCAAACACATTGATGTGAGGTATCATTGGATATGTGATGTTTTGGAAGCTAAGTTGTTGATGTTGGCTAAAGTTTATACTGATTATAATGATTCTGATATGATGACTAAAGCATTACCAAGAGGAAAGTTTGAAATTTGTTGTGATATGGTTGGTTTGGGGATTATCTCCACATAGTTCTAAGGGGGAGATGTGTTGGGTATTTGGCTGCCTTTGTATGTGGAAAAAGACTCAAATATTGTAGCTTATGTGTCTCACTTATTTAAGTGGAGAGTGGTCTAATGAGGGTTGTAAGAGATACTTTTTTGAAAGAAAAGACCGCCGCCAAAAGAGAAAAGAGAATAGTAAACCCTATTTCGGATTTTGTCAAATTAGTCTCATAAAAAAGTCGAAATCGCATTTGTTTACCGTTGGATCGTGATGCTTTTTAAACAGAAGGTTTGCAATATTCAGGTCTTTGTTTTCAATGGTTAGATCGGCGACAACATTTCTGGAGTAGGAGGAATCATGCTCGAACAACACCAGATTTTTGAGTGTTTTTCTTCTTCTTGCTTTTCATTTTTAAATTTTAGTGTTTTGTTATTTTTGTTGGTTATAGGCACACTTTTTGCATCATTTTGAGACTCTCTTGTACCCTTATTTGATTATAGTGGAGTTATTCTTTTGGTCTAGACGACCCATGGTTTTTACCCTTGCATTGAGAAGTTATCCACGTTAAAATATTGGTGTTCTTTACGCTTTTTTATTTTGATTAATTTACTGTCATATATATTTGTTGTTGCAAGTTGAGAGAATTTTATATTCGCTGCATGTTATTTGTTATCATATTTGTGTATTTATTTCCATCAGATCTTACGTTTTTATTTTTGAAGACATTGAAATTATCTACACACATTTTATCCTATAATAGCAGCAGTCTATCCTTATCTGTTAAAATAATATAAACAAATAATTTTTTTTTTAAAATTTATCTTTCGAAAATCTATTTCCACAAGTTTTTCAATACAAATATTTGTCCCAAAAACCATGCCACATGTTTACTGATACACATATTTATTCGGAAAACTTGTCAAAAGAATTCTGGAACGTGTCGGAAAAAAATTTGCTTATCAAAAAATTTGTAAAGGGTGAAAGCATGGATTTTTAAATATGTTATTGGATGAAAAATGAAAGGTAAAATTTAAATTGGTAAATTAATAAAAATGACAAAGAATAAACTTTATAATTTTGTTAAGTAGGGGTATAAGGTGGGGTACGGAGCATAATTTCCTCCTTTTCGATCGATATTAATCATGAGGTATTGAAGTCCACCCATTGAATTTTCAGGCCCAAAATGAAGTATGTTCAGTGAGAGAATTGGATTTCATATCTCCACATCTTAACTACTACTCCCACATTTTACCATTTTTGTAAGAACTTTCATAAACACCCTTGTAAAAATTACAAAAATTTTAAACAAAATTAACTTATTTTATGTACCCCACATCTGTATTTGTTTTTTACGGAAATTTTGTTTTTAAAATTTTCAGTATGCAAAATCTTTTCTCCATTTTTTTTATATATCAGAAATTTCAATTTTAGAATTTTTTAGCATCTAAAATTTTTTTCTCTTTCTTTTTACATATTCAAAATTTGAAAATTTTAAAACTTTTAGTATGGTAATTTCTAAATTGAATTTTTGAAAAATAAAGTTCCATACCATAAATTTTGTATTTATGTAAGTCAAAATTAAGTCAAAATATTTTCAACAAAAATAATAGGGGCAAAGTTATATTTTTCAAAAATTGTTGAAGTAGGGGAGAAATCCAATTTTTGTTTAGTGAATGTTATAGAAATGCCCAATTGCCAAGCTGGACCCGTAAATCTAAACGCAAAACCTAGCATCCATTTCAAGTCTCTTTAATAGTTGAGCTAAGATAAGATCATAACTTATCGCAGTTAAAATTCAACTTATCATCTAAAAATATTCAACATTTATTAGAATAAGTACAAGTATATTTTACGAGTACGTCAAATTACAATACGTAACTATAACTCATACGGTAGTTATAAGAAACATTTAAGATCCTTTCAATTGATTGATTTATTTAATAGGATTAAAAAATTTATACATTTTACAAAAATTAATTACATGTTGAAATACGTTAAATTTGACCCCTAATGTAAATCAATTTCATCTAAAAAATTAAAACACATTGTTAAACTTAGTTTACTATTAATCTCTAAAATCAAACTATTCTTGTGTCATAATTATTCGTGTCACTGAAATATCTGCCCAATTAGAATACACTGTACTTGATATGTTAATGACCTATTAAAATGATCTGTGATTTGGTTTATAGCTAATCATTTATCTCGATTATGGATATTTAATCAACAACTAGGTGGAGGACTAGATATCAGCCACAATCCATTTATGTAGGTTAATTTAAAATTAAGCAGCATTTGCTCCCTCCAACAGCAGCATCAATTGATATAAGAAACTAAATTAATTTCTAATTGCAATTGGACAATAACCAATAACACGCCTACAAAGTTGAATTCAAATAATTTACACAGGCACACGACACATGTATTAACAATAAACACCTATATGCTCGATTCTCTATGTGGGGACCATTATTGGATCGATGACCTTAGGTAGAGTGTAGACACGTCTATATATGGAGATTCATTATTGAGTATCTCTAGGGAAAATAATGCATTACAGAACCATATGCTTTGTAGCATGCTATTGCTAGCTACTAACTTAATAATTAAAGCACAAAACAGTACTTCACTAATAATTATACTACAACAGGGATTATTTTATAAATCAAAAAGGGAGTCTTTTATAAAAATCCAAATATATGTGTTTTCCTTTTGTATCGTTTGGTTTGTGCTTTTTTCAATTCAAATTTTCAATTTTAATTACAAAACTATAAACTTTTTTTTTTCAAATTTCTGTAGCAAAAATGGTAATTTACTATTCTTATAAATGACGATTAATGTAAATTTTTTTACGTCAAATCTTTCAATTCAAAATTATTTACACAACTGTAAAATTTTAATTATGAAATTAAAATATAATATTTAATTAAACAATTTTATTTGTCTATAAGAATCTGGCCTCCTAAAAATTTATAAACTTATAAATACTTTTTTAGAGTGCTAACAGATTCCTTAAGGACATTTGGTTGAAATAAAATCTTAAAAATTATGCATATTAAACTTTGAAAACATTAAAATGTGAATTTTTATTTTCAAAGATTTTTGTTTTCTTTTATGTTTGCTTAAAAGCTCAATTTAAATAATGTTCAAGATCAATAAAAATTTATTTAATGAATATGCAACATAAATTGTTTAATCACATATCAATTATTGATATTTATCACAAATCAATTATTGATATTTATTACTGTGTCAAACAATGTGAATGAATTACCATAGACATTAAGCATGTAAGAAAAAAATGAGTATCAATGCAACACATGGTTGATCTCCCAATATGATTCAAATGGAAAAAAATACCCCTAAAGCAAACCCTTTTTTGTTTTCTTTATTTTGAGGGGTTACAATGCATAGTGTATTTTAATTTAATATTTTTTGAGAGGCAACAGAAATTAGTCATAGTGTATTTTAATTTGCAATCACAAACTAAGGGTCCATTTCTTTTCTTATTGCTAGTACTTCTAATTCTCAGGTGTGCTTTATTGGAACAAAAAGTACACAACCGAAAGGCTTACATAAATTATGAATGATTGATACATACATGAGTGCAAACTGTCCAATTTGGGCATGATAACAAAGTGAAGAAAGGTATTCAATCAGATGTGTTAGGGAGTGTCCATTTTTCTACCAATAATTGGGCCTTTGTAAGGGTTTGGCTTAGTTTATTTCAGTTTAAGACACCAATGATGAACCTGAATCTAATGGTAACTTATCTTTACACGTATGAAAATGAAGGGTCAGGGTTACAAGGCTTTGGAGAAGCATGTTTGGTGCCCCCATTAAGAATCCTTGTGTGTCTTTCTTTCTAGTGGATTCCAACTCCTCTTCCAACCATTTTTAAGATTCACATGTAGTGGATTTCCCTTTCACAGACCTAACCCTTTGAAAAACAAACCATTAAACTAGAAACTAGATCTCTTCTGTATAGAATAAAAAACATTTAATTTAAATACACATGTAAAGATTTATAATTTTAATCATAGTTTTAAATTGTGGTTATGATTCCGATTATATTTCTAACCATTACATTGTGAGACAATAGAGTCTATATAGTTTAAAGTGCAACTAATTGTAAAGACTTAAAAATTCATAATATTATAGTCGCAATTATTACATATATAATTAATTCTATGATTACATCTGCCAAACCATTTAAAATATTTATCTGATATCTGATTGCAATGCAATGCATGAATATTAAAATTAAAAAAAAAAATTACTATTTCTGGATACCTCTTTGATGATATTTTATTTTGATCTAGCTTGGCTCTGTCAACTGGGCCAATGGTTTAGGACAATATCACTTTGTAAGCACTTAATTAATTAAAAACTCTTTATAGGTTCACTATCTTTAAAAGAAATGGGGCTTTTAATTGTTAATTGTTGATTGTAGGGATGTTAGGAATTAGGAATCAAGATCATGGTGCTTGTTATAATTAATTAGTGACTTTATTATACCAGATCTCAATTGATCTTTATTAGGATCTGCCATAAATCTAATTAAATGATTTTTATATAGGCATTAGATTTAGGTTCCTTAAGTTAGTCCAATTAAATCTTATATTATAAATTAATTAACCCTTGTGTTGTGCCCATGCCTTTTCCCATCTTTGTCTGACAAAAGGGTGAATATAGATGCCCCTGTATACAGGTTGGGAGGTAAAGGACCAAGGAGATTTATGTACTTCGAAATTTGGAGCTATAATAATTGTAATGTATATCATCTCTTTATTTACTACCCTATGTTTGGTAATATCGTGATTAAATTATTTAAGGATTTTGACCATAGTCCTTAAGAAAGAAGGGTAGTTGGCATTAATGGAAAAATAACTGTGATTCAATTGTGACACTTAGTTATATAGCGTAGGGACATCATTTTGAGATTTGTTTGGTATTTTCAATTTCATAGCTTGTTTAGTAATGAAAAATACTAAAAAAGAAACATGAATGATTGATTCTGCAAGGAACAATCAAGGTTTCTAGCCAGCTTGGTATAGTATTTATGCTCCCACCTAAAGTTTGAATTTATAACTTTTGAACAAATATTTCATGTTCATTGAGAAAGACGCGTAAGGCAAATCATGATGATTGATCATGAATAAAACCTTTCTATATAAATATAACGTGCATTTGTCTCAAATAGATTTTGAGGATGTTAAAACACATGACTTTTATGATAGTGACAAACTTATGACTTATTTGTCCCTTTTCTTTTTCATAAGCGATCCACCAAACCGTAACGTTGACATAAGTGCCTAATTAGAGATTAATTGAAAGTGATACATGTGATACTCCATTTGTATCTAAATATAAGTAGAGATTAATTCATATTTCACATTTATTTAAAAAAAAGTTGATAGTATAGTTAATGTGTTTATTTTATGTATAAATTTATAAAAAAAAATGTTTTGTATTTATATATAATTAATTTTGACTTTTTTATATTTGAGGATACTTAGTAGTATTAATTAGAGGTTTATTTGGAAAAGAAGCAATAAATGTATCTAGTAATTTAAAAAGAGTCTTATATTTAGAGACAAATTTTTAGTTACATGTAATTACAGAAGACGGATACAGTTACAGAACAAAATTACATTTTAAATTAAAAAATGTCATTCATGATAATTTATGGGTTTTAAAATCTTTGTTGAATCACATTTATGTGCTTAAGTTCGAATTCATTTGATATTTTAGATTGGATTTGATTTCTGAATATTTATTGTTTTAATTGATTTGGTCGTCACAGTTCTGGTTGTTGCATTATAGCAGTGCGAATGGTTGCCATTAGAAATTTACCAATTCCACGGTCCGTTCTTCATGACTCTGACACTTAAAACGATCGTAAAATCAACGAACACAACTATGTTCGTAGTACTCATTAGCCCCTTTTGAAATCTTATGTTGAAGCTGTCAAAAATTCTTGCAACATTCCTCTAAGCTAGTTACCAAAACATTGCATTAAAGAGTTTGCCCTCATAATCAAAATTCCAAGGACAAAATACCAGCTTGATTAGGCTAGCTAAAATCTAACTTAGAAATATTGGAGGCTAAAAATATCATTTTTACAATCGCTTTAGATATTGTCTCACCTTTATCTCTTGACAAAGCAACCAACTTAATAACGTTGAGACATTTTGCTCAAATTTTAGTCAATTTGAACATGATACAAGAGATAAGATAACGTATTCTTGTTGAACGTGAAGGGTATATATTTTTTAATTACATTATTATGAAAAATTGTTTTTGTTTTATGAATTTTGTTAGGTTGTAGGACATTCCATAGATAAATGTCAAAAATAATCTAATTGTCTCACTTTATTGAAGGTGCAATAGATGTAAAGGAGTTGATAAAGAAATATGTCTATAAAAATATTATTGCTCCGAACAAGGTTGAAATTGATGGTACAGACAAAGTTTAGATTAATAGTATATATTTATTTTGTTGTTAACTCTCATTTTGCTGATCATATCACCAACATTGAACTAGGAGACATCTCTATTATTCAAGAATCTACCTTTAATTAGGGAAAAATTGATAAGAATCTTGATGAAGCTTCCAATTCGAATTCAATTGATTTTGGAGAAATATCTATCACTATTCAAAGATTTGTCATCTTTTGATAGATATATTTTGGATCCTACTACATGTTTTGTGCTTTATGACTATCTCTCTAATGTCAACGACTTTATATCTCTTCTACATATATATTATTTATTTATATGATTATTATTTATCTAATTTTTATAAATATTATTTATATACATTAAATTATTATTTTTATAACGATAATTTATCTAACTTTTTTTTTATTATGTCACAATATTAGATTAATGAATGTTTTTCTAATATTTGTAAAAGAGGGGATGAAGGCATATTGAACGACTTGCTATAATGAATAGGTGAAATATAAGTCTATGAAGCCCATAGTTCATGAATAATGATAACTATAGAGATAATTTAATACATACATCATCATATCATATGGAGGTCGACGTAGGAGAATCATGTAAGACTTATATTATAATAAATTCATATTTAAGTATTTTTTATTATATTTGTACTAATAACGCATTGCTGAATCTATCGGTCTTCTTTTATTTATGATGAAAGTAAAAAAATTATATTTTCATGAGTGACATATTTTTATTTCACCCGTGTATAAAAATAGACTAAACTTTAGACTAAAAAATTTTAAGTGTTTATAATCGACAATCAATTTTGCCATTTTGAAATTTTAAAATATCTCCAATTTTCCAAATCTTTTTATTTCCCAAATTGACTTGTTGTGTGTGTGAAAAATATTAAACTTGATTATTTTCAAAATTGAGTTACTTTCATTGTAAAAATAATTATTGACATAGATCATCTGCAATTATTTTTTGTTATTTGAGCTTACTGTCAATCGGAAGAAACTAAAATAGTACTTAACTGAGGGGTTGATGTTTTGGTGTATTTATGAGTAAATATTCTAAAGATTTATTACGGGAGTTTAGGATTGAGTTCTAGTAAGTAATATTTTTAGAGTTATAATTAGGTTGAGATTAATTAGAAGTGATAGAGTAGATTAATTTTAGAGTTATCTCTCAAACACACTCTCTTCAATATTTTTTCACTTTTTCACCATCTTCACTAAACACTTCAAAACATAAACATAGTCTCCATTGATTGAGCTCCTTCAAGGTCTTTTTCTCAAAACTTTCAACACCAAACTTGCTACATTGCTAGAATTAAAGACAGAAATAAAGATCATAAGTCGATGTAGTCATTTCTCTTCTCTCCCTCAACCGCAGCTATATATATATATATTATTGGGGAAAAATGATTTTCTTTCAGTTTTAAAAGTGTCATTAACATTTATATTGAAAAAGGAAACAATTTATAATTACTTTCTTAGCAAATAAGAAAACCCTAAGAGTTAGGGAGCAAAACTAAAAAATATGCAATTTGATTAAAAAATTTGTTAAAGGTGAGATTGGTAGTATTATTGACTTGAATAACAAGATATCAAGTCAAACCTTCAAATTTTCTTGAAAATGTCGAAACCTATGTGTAAATAGGTATAAAAATTGATTTTTTAACGTGTATGAATGATGTAATGAGTTATTTTAAAAATAAATAAATTTGAACCGATGATAATAAACTTCACAAAAAATATTGAATTGATAATGTAAGAATTTTTTTTATGAATATGCTTGAATGAATTATTTTGGAGTAAAATGATATTTGGTATACTATTGTGGTAGAAACAAGTGTCGAATTTTTAAGAATAAATTATTATCGAATGTGAATTTTTTTGGGGATATTAAGTGGGTGATTTCAAAAGATATTTTTTTGATTTGTGCCATGGAATTGTGAAATAAAAATATGAATTAAAACATGTGACTTTGAGAAAATGTATTTAAATTCTATGTTTAGATAAATAGTTTATTGAGTTTCGAAAATGAATCGATATCGTTGATATCAAGTTAACAGTGAGGAAAACATTGAAATATTTGTATTGTTATATTGAATTTTTTTTTAAAAAAAAGATTTCGGAAACAAAAAGATGAATGTTAAAGACTTGTTTGGATTTTCCAAAGGAATTTGTATTGATGAAAATTTTGGGATTTTAGAGTTGTTGTCGGTTTTGGTTGGGTTGCTAATTTTTTTTGTTGGTAATAAGAAAAAATTACTAAATCCATGAGAATTAGGAAATGGGTCAAGTTAGTAAGGTAGCTAAGTCTCAAAGACCTATTTTAACTTAGTTAAGGATACTTAATTTGAAGTTGTTTGTTCCAGCAAGATTAGTTGCTTTTAAGCTCTTGTTGAGCTAGAGACATGAGGTAGGTGTTTCTTATAAGTTTTAGTTTCACATGTAGGAAATGTTATATGTGATGGGTGTTCGAATTTTGTGTAATTGATGTGATTATGTGTACATAATTGATCATTTTTATGTTTGTTATGTGTTATGAATTTAATTGTTGATAATTGTCTTGAGTATCCTCTTTGAATATATGTTAAAGATTGTTAGTGTTTAATGAGTTTTAAAAGTAAAGACTTTTAATAAGTGCATTGACATAATAATTTTTTATAAAGAGTGAGAGTATGCTCATGCATTTCATAGTTCATGGCAACAATGATCGGTCAAGGGGGTGGTGTCATGGGATTGTTGGCTCACTAGTGGGGTCATGTGATTTTCGGATGCCCAACCCTGTGCATTAGAGTTTTAAATACTATGATATATGTATATATGCATATTCATTCTATTGTTGCATTGGTGACCCTTTACATTTTTGTTGGGTGATGCCCTCGAACGATGTGGAACCATTAACACCAACAACCGAAATCTAATGGGAATTCCTTAATCAAGGATCTGATATTGCTTGGTATTTTGATTTGGCTACAGGAAGAGCTTCGTATACGGGGAAGGTAGTAGACACAACATCGTAGGACTCAGCTGCGTATCATATTGGAATCACCCATTAGTGACTAAAGTTTCCAGTACCATCTCATTTGACGGCGCATCAAAGCAGCCAGATCGATGATCATGAAGTATCTATTCCAAATAGGCAAACTCAAACACTCCACCATGTACCAAAAATCATAGAGGATCCATTTATTTTGTTTGTATTCTAGATCCGGAACCATCCTAATAAATGATTCATGTGCCTCCTATCGACATCGAGTTTCCTTCTTTTGTAATGGTTCCCGCTTCTCCATCACTAGAGTTGATTCTCTAATTATTCTTAGGGGCAATGGTTTCCCGTGTGCTTACCTAGACGTAGTAGTGGACAATGATTATGATGAGATTCCCGAGCCCAAGATATCAATGGTAGATCTAACTATAGAAGAGTAAGACCCTAGAGGAGTTAGAGGTATTGTTAAAAGAGACGTTGTCTGTTATGACTTGCACTTGTGTGGGGTTGTCTTTGTTATTTATAACAATTAGTCTATGATCAATAGGTTTGATTGTTTTGTAGCTTCTATGTCATAATTATTGTAAAGTGATGACTATATTGAAGATATACTTTGACAATTGACTTTGATTGGTGGTTCCATGTTTCATTTTTCGGGTATTAATGGAGAGGTTAAAATATTGGAGCAAGACTTTTGCGAAGGTGTTTGCTAAGAATACCTTAGGAGTATGAGCAGCGACTAATTCGATCTCATAGCCCCAAAGTACTTTTAGGTGTATATTAGGGGGATGTATATGTTTCAGTTTGCTTTTGCCAATGGACACCTCTGTTATATATTATTATTATATTAAGAGTTAACATGTGTGTCAATTTATATGAGATTTCTTTATTTAAACTTTAAAATAAAATAAAAATTACAACTATTTTGAGAGAAATATGTTTTATCATATTTTATTTGAGAAATTCTTTTAAAAGAAAAGATATTGTAGCTTTAAAAATTAGGGTGTTATATTGTGGTATCAGAGTTCACTCTGTTGTGTGTTGGAAGTAATAATGTAGCTATAGTTGATTTTATTGAAATTCTCTTGAGTTGGTATTTAAGAAATAATGCTTCCAAGAAGATACAATACTACACCTAGGGCTAACAATAATAAGAATGATCAAATGGCTAAAGGTATGAATAACATGGTTTCTTTTGTTGCTTCATAGACTGTTGCAAAGAATCGTTGGGATTTGGATAAGAGGGAAATAAAGATTCATGATGTCAACTTAAAAGGACTAGAAGATTTCTATCATCAAAATCCTCCAAATTACATGTCGATGTGAATTCGGAAAAAGCTTATCAATGGCTCTAGGTAGTGGAGAAATTTTTGGTATGATTAATTGTTAGGATGAGATGAAGGTCAACTATGTGATGTATTTGTTGTTGGGAGATGATAAATATTGGTCGAAAAGTCTACAACTAATTATGCAAACCGCTCATGAGGAACTGAATTGTGAATCGTTTAAGAGGAAGTTCTTTAGACAAGTATTTTCCATTGAGAATCAAGACTAAGTTGGGGGATAAATTTATAAACCTTCTTCATGGGAATATGACTCTAGGTCAATATGCAAAGTATGAGTAATTGTCAAGGCCTTTAAAGGTTTTTAGAGAAGAGGTTGATAAACACTTTGTGTGCCACTATTTTCAAGACATACTAAAATGTGATATTTATGTTTTTGTTCTACCATTTGGAATTCAATGCTTCCGTGTTTTGGTGGAAACGTTTCGAGAGGTTGAGGATATGACGCACAAAAGGGCTAATCGAGGAGGAAACTTTAATTTTAGGGGCCCAAAATTCTAGAATATTCAGAACAAGAGGAATCATATCCCCAAGCCCCGTAACTAACCACATAACAAGAAAGGTCAAAACCTCTTAGGAAACCAAAACTCAAGAGCTACAAGAGTCAGCCAAGACAACGAGTATGTTGTTTTCAATATGAAGAAGCACAACATTACTTTAATTGTTGTAGAGCTTGAAAGGTCTTACCTGTTACAACTGCAAGAAGCAGGAACATGGTGCAAAGGAGTGTAAGGATCCAAAAGTAAAGTTTGCAGTGAATATACCAAGGGCCACTCGTTCTACTATGTATCGTCGCATGTATTGTATGAGGGTTGAGGTTCGAAACCAATCTAAAAATTTGATCACAAGGGACTACAAGATTAAAAGTACGACCTAACTATAATTTTTTATTTTGGTACAACTCATTCCTTCATTGCTTTGTATTATGTGAAGCATTTGAAGCTATTTATGTCTCCCCTGCCTTTCAAATTTCAAAGTAAAAATGTAAAAAATTGTGAAGTTCAAGAATAAAAATTAAAAAATTAATTTGAATAAAATATTTTTCCATTAAAGAAATCATTTTAGGAAACTTAATATTTTTCATTTATGGTTAAATTCTTCAATGGATAAGAATACACATACATAAGCAAATAACATGAAATAGTTGCATTCTTCAATGGATAGTCATAAAACCAAGACTATGATTGTTATCTCGAATCACAACTTCGCTCTACATTAAATAGTTGGGGAGTAGTATGAATATACTCTTCAAATCTCCAATGCTAATACATGTATAACATAATAGAACAAAATATACAATGAGTTATAAAAAGTTAGTAACATACAAGTCAAAAAATAATTTTAAAGATGTTTTTCAGCCGTGTTGGTGTGTTATGCATGGGAAAAATCCTTTCATTGGTAATTCTTTAATAAAGTTAATCATAATAGAAAGAAAAAAAAAGATATGCATCCTTTTAAATAGTATATTGGTACTACATGCTTAACTATACTTATGCATACATTTTTATATAAAATGTAGAACAAGACACACAAGAAAGGGGAATTTTAATTGTGTTTTATTTTTTAACAACATTATTAAAGAGACTGAGCTAAAGTAAAGGGAATTGGGAGGATAAACAGAAAATTAAAATAACACAACCAATTTAACATGGTTTACAACCAACACGGTAGAAACGTCAAGTTCCATCAACCTGAAGGATTTAGCCTTTAATAGGTTAAGTTTTTTGAAAATTATCTCTCACAAGAGGGTGTTTACAAAGTTGTACTCTTAGAAATATTTCTCAGCACCATCTAAAACAAAAGTTAAGAGTAAGAGTGCATAGATGACTATATTATGCTTATTGTAGTGTGTGGTTTCTTGTGTTTTGAAATTAAGGATTGAACGTTCTTTTATAGAGATTTTTAGAGTTTTTGATTGGTGTCCTAATTGCAAGAAATCAACATGTATCATGCACTTTAATATCAAATCATATGAGATTAACTTTCCATTTAAAACTTGTCAAAATGAGTCATTGTTAATTGATTATGCATATCAATTTATGAAAATAGAAGGTGCAAAGGATATGATGATCAGAGGGTGTCTCACAGACCTTCAGACAAATAACATATTAAGTGTGTTTATCAGACGATATGTAAGAACCGAGTCTTCATCGGAGCATAGAATATCACTAGAGCATTGTCTTTTATCATAGTATTGACTTTCATCAGAGCATACATTGTTAACCTAAGTTAGATGATTAAATGTTTGATGAGCTTATTAAAATAATAAAATGATGAGATGCTTGTTGTAGTCATCAGATGCATATAAATTAGAACATTACTTGTATTTTCCAGAAGCACAATAGAAACATATCAAGGTGCGTTCACAAGAATTAACAAAAATAATTGGAAGAGGAGACTTGGTGTTTCTTCATGTTGGTCCAATCAACAGATGATACAATGTAGGATTATACGAAATTCAATTGATCTGGAATCTGCATACTTAATCAAAACATTAATGCTTTAATTGTTCCCAAAAATTAGTTTTGTTATCTTCAAAATCAGTAAGGGTCATAATTCTTCAAACAAACTTGGTTCTAACAATCTCCCCTCTATTGATGATGACAAACACCTATTTTGTGAACAATTATTAACAAAGAAGAAAATAAATAATAGTTCTAAAAAATGTATTATCCCTCTTTTGTCATTAGACAAAAATAAAGAAAATTACAAAACAATTGAAACACATAAACCACAAACAAAAAAAAACTAAAGGTTGGAATTGGTCAGTCTAGCTAAAATAAACTAATGGTGGTCTGATTATTCTTCTAGTTCTTAGTTGTTTGTTCGATAAACGCCTCAGCCTTTGCTTCTAGACGATCAAAGTCTTCCTTCTTGACAAATTGGGAGAGATGAAATACAATGTAAGTAGAAGTGGGAGAGTGACTTTTGAACGCAGAGTCTGCGATGCTAAGTCAACAATAGTGGGAGCATCGAGAGATAGTATGTCAATATGTGGGATAAGCATATGGAACTTCAATGGTGTTACTGAAGCAACCACTAGGAGTTTCATACAACCAAGACTAGATGGAGATGGGTCATTCCATGATGATCGTGTTGATGTGGCTGTTAGGAGCTTTTTTAGACTGGTCGGTTTTGGCTTTCTAAAACTGCAAGTTCCATAAATATAGGATCTCATTTGTTTGTCTAAATGCTAAATAGTTTTGGGAAGCCAGCTGCATTCCATGATCTTGGTTGTTCCATATCAAATGGGTGACAAAAGATATGACATTGTTCTTGTAGGTGGAAATGTCGTTAGGGTCCAAACTGTGAGCATTCCTATTGTGTGGTATGGTAATTTTGCACTAAGGGAGGTAAGGAATTTATTGAGGTCTAGGAAGTAGAGGTGTTAGTTTGAGTGAAGGAATGAGGGAGACACAAAGGAGTCATCTTATGATGTATTAGAGACTAAGTCAACAAGAACTGGAGATACTATCTCAGCTTCTTGGGGAGTGGGATACACAAGGCTTGATAATGTGGGGTGACATACTGGGGTGGAAGAGGCATGTGTTGGAGGAAAATTAAAGGAGGTTGGTGTTTGAGTTGGGGTGTTAGGATTTTGTGGGAGAGGATGGGTTTTGTATCGGATGGATGCAAATTTGTTGCTAGGGTTGTTTCAATCATCTCTTAGGTATCAAAGTCAAAGGTGGGAAGGGTGATAGGTGCAGGGTTGGAGGAAAGGCTAACTACAAACGTTTATTAGGTAAAGGGTATGGGAGGTTCATGTTTAGGGTGAGAGGTAGGAATAGTTTGCTCATTGGGTTTACCTTCTGTTAATTCCTTTAAAGGATGGGTATTGCGTCTTCATCGACATTGGTTTCTTCTGCTTCATCCTCGTCAATGTTCAGTGTTTGGATAAATTTTTTCCTTTTCTTCTTGAACACTTGAGCAACCTTGAGTAGAGAGAGACAGACAGGGGCCATGTCTTGGTTGGATTGACACATCCTCAGGTATTCTAGAACCACTTCTTTGTTGTCTTCCTTAATGAAAGGTGCAAAAGAGTCCTCAACTAAGGATGAGATGGTTTGACTTCCACTGGCTAGACTTGATGACCTTCTGGCATCACTATTAGGTCAAATGCAGTTCTTGGGACAGATAATCAATTACATCTTGGTGACGTTGGAGATGTTGAACACTGGTGCAGATGATGAAACTAGGTGTTCCTCTTTAATAGTTCCTCCGACTTCCTCTAAAGTTTAAATGAGAGGAGTGCACATAAGTAGAAGAACGGTCGATCTAGGGTAGGGGATAGTCCTTATTTTCCCTGTTCTAGAGTTGATGACACAAGACCTCATGTGTTCCAAGATGACGTTGGGAATTTTTTTCCTGATTCTTTGAGAGATGTTCCTCATTAGACCTTTGTGGTCTTTGCTAACATGGGCCACAAATCCACCTTTGAGTACCATACACCAAATCAAACTTTTGAAAAAAAAAAACTGTGTATTAAGATTTTAAGTGTACAAACTTGGAATTCACTTTGGGATCTTCGAGCAACTCTTTATTTAACTATAGTTGATGATGCAAGACCTCATGTGTTCTAAGATTATGTTGAAATTTTATTTTCCTGATTCTTTGAGAGATGTTCCTTATTAGACCTTTGTGGTCTTTGCTAACATGGTCCACAAACCCACATTTGAGTACCATACACCAAATTTAACTTTTGAAAAAAACTGTGTATTAAGATTTTAAGTGTACATACTTGGAACTCATTTTGGGATCTTCGAGCAACTTTTTATTTATGATGGATGATCCAACCTTTGTTACATACCCATTTTCATGGAAAATTGGGGAAAGTTAATAGTTTTAAAAGAAATAAAATGTGGGAATATATGAGAGTTGGGAGTGATTTTGAATGATAAATGGTTTTTATAAGCCAAAAACAGTAGAGTTTTTAACCCCATTGCTAGCATGCATGTGTAAATATGCATGAGTAACACCTGTAAAATTATCACAACTTATGATGAAAATTATTCCTATTCGCGATTAATTAACTTTAGATTGACCAGATACACATATAAATTCAATGTTATCAGAGGCAGAGCATATAACCAGTTAATCGTTCACTTTGTTTTACCAAAGGAAAAATTATAAAGGATTTAACATCATTCTTTTACAAATATAATATTTAGATGATTCTTAATAAAACCAAATTTGTCTACAACAAGGGATTTTGTGAAAGTATCATCCCATTAATGATTAGTGTCAATAAATTTCATGTCTAAAATACCTTTCTAGACATAATCTCTTATGAAATGATATTTAATCTCTATATGCTTTGTTGTTGAATGTAATCTAAAGTTTTTTGTTAAGCATATAGTGTAGATAGATAATACACAAGCAGGTGGGTTCTAAATTGTGTATTTGATTTTTAAGAAAGTTATGGGCTAACAAATGTTGAAAATAGATAAGCCAAAACAAAGGGAAGAATGATAACACACTAATTTATCTTGGTTCACTACCAACTTGGTAGCTATGTCTAGTCCCTTAACAAAGAATAATTTAATCTAGTAATTCAAAACAAATTACAAGCACTTAACTTCACAAGTTAAGTCTTCCCAACATCTAACTTGAAAACCACAAGTCATTGAGGATTTACAACCACTATCAGGCCACGTTACACAAGTGTTTGGTTTCTATTTTTGGGTTTATACTCACTGAAGGATGCTTAAAGTATTACTCATAGACTTAGCATAACTAGAATGATATTACAATTGAGTGCTTAATAAAAACCAAGTGTTTGATGATTGATTAAAATTAAGCTCGTATAGTTTTTGTTGTTGTTGCTTTGTATATCTTAGTTTAGGGTTTCTCAAATGGTGAGAACCATTTACCGATGCTAATTGTTTGAGCTATTCAAGTTTCTTCTTCTACTTCTTCCAATGTTTTGATTCCAAAATTCAAATTATTTAATTTTGGTTACTTCAATTATCTAATTTTCTCGTTGCATTCAAGTTCTAATGATTTTTGCTTTGATTTGTGTCCAAATGCTTAGTCAACCGTTGCTTTGAAATATTTCTTTGTTCTTGAGCTTTGAATTTTTTTATGTTTATTTGACGGTTGCTGAAATTCAATTTTGGATCATTGCTTTGATTTTAGGATACTCTATCTTTGATTACATAGATCTGTTGTCGTAAATTCAAATTGGATGTAATGTCTAGTTACGTGGGTATAACAATTAAGTTAATAACGCAAAAAAATTTCTTCATATTTATATAAGAGAAAAGGTACTATAATAAATAATGAAATTTCCAAAAGAAATAACATTGCAAAATCTTTAAAATAAAACATTACAACTAAAAATTCCCTAATAATCAAAATATTCAAATCTGGGCATCTAATAATCAATCCCGAAATAAAGCACAATGTAGGTACTATGTCTACTTATTATTGATCTACTAATCTAATCTAAGGAGATTACTCTTCTCAAAGGAGGTATGACTTTTCACCTCTCAACGTCTCGGACGGTCTAAGTCTTTGAAAACAACACTTTAATGAGATATTAAATTCCCGTGAATAGTACACATAATTTTAAAACAAGTATTGTTCTCAGCCGACATGGTAACCAGAAAAATTGAACATGACACTCGCATTCTTCCAAAAATATTCTAGAGAAATATACATCATATAACTAAGATTTTTTTATAATAACCAATTACATTCAATAATTAATAAAAATTCATTAATTAAATTAATGATAATCCACATCTATCATAATCAAATAAATCCAATACATTTATTCTGCATAAAATAAATCAATCAATTCAATGATTTATCATCGTTATATGGAAATATACTACTCCCGTGAAGTGAGTATTATCTCATCATGTGGATCACCATCTCATCCAGTGTGGGGTACAAGACCCATCCGTGTGAAGTTTAAACTTTATCTCATTGTGGAGTTTAAAATTTGTCTATATATGGGGTACATGATCCATTCGTGTGGAGTTTAAATTTCATCTCATTGTCGAGTTTAAAACTCATCTATATGTGAGATACAAGACTCATCCATGTAGAGTTTAAACTTTATCTCATTGTGGGATTTAAAACTCATTTATATGTGGGGTACAAGATCCATTTGTGTAGAGTTTAAACCTTATCTCATTGTGGAGTTTAAAACTCATCTATATGGAGCGTAAGCTCATCTCCAACACATACAATCAACATAATTCATATTTTTAACAATCATATTTGTAAAATCATATTTATAATATAATATTTCATTTGAATATAATAACAACAATCATTCAAGAAAGTATAATAAAACAATCTTTTAAAGAATATATATTTACAATATGATCTTTTATTCGAATAAATAATATCAAGAAAATATAATAAAACAACATTTTAAAGAATATAAATATTTATAATATGATATTTCATTTAAATATATCATAACAACAATCTTAAAAATGGTAATTCAACCAATAGTAGTAAATAAATCAATTCATGATATATTATTGCAGTTTATAAAATCTCAATTTTAATAGAGTTAGGTTTTCAACAAAATATAATTTAATAAGAAGTTTAATAGAGTTAGTTTATAAAGTTAGTTCTTAATAGGTCTGATTACTCAACTCTTGAAGCGTTCTTTTATAAAACGTTTTGTATATGTTAATCGTTACTAACCACAATTGTAACCACAACCATACTTTTGCTCCTCTTTATGTTGGCATTGTTCTGTCTATTGAGTTTTTAATTAAGTATTTTCTTCTTTATATCTATTTATATTTAAATATCTATAAGATAATTGAACTAGGTATCCTATATTTGTCCCACAAAACTCTTGATTGTTATAAAAAAAACGAATACTTATTGAACTCTAATAGGATTGTTTGTTTGGTTTTATTTGACTTCTTAATAATAGACAATTAGGTAACAAAAGGTTGTTATAATAGCTTATATGTTATTATCTATTTCACATAAATCTTTAACAAACAAAATAAATTTTCTATTATTACAGTCTCTCACAAACAAAATAATTTACTAATGTTATCTTAATTTAAGCAAATTAGTTATTGATATAATAATAATAATAATAATAATAATAATAATAATAATAATACAATCATAATAATCTATAAGTTAGCATATTTTAAAATTTGAAATTTTAATTATTTTTAATAATTTGATTTAGGATATCATATTGAACTTTTCTATTTGATGAGATATCTAATTTGATGCCATTAAGAATGTAATTGACTAGACACTTAATCCATTCAAGTTTGGACACAAATAACTGCTTTGTTATTTGAATGTTCAATATTATAGTTAGAGGGATGGAGCCTTCATAAGATTATGTTTTCGAGTTGTATCGTGAATTTAAAGTCAACTTTTAGAGTCATGACTTTTACCTGAGTAAGAGCCATTGACTTTTTCATGTTGCATTGACTTTTTCGTGTCATGTTTGACTTTTTCATCAGAGGTATTGACTTTCCTCAGAAGTAGTATGAAGATTAGAGTCAGACCCAATCATCTTGTGTTGTTGAATTACAGTCAGAGGCAACTTAGTAGAAACATAGTCAACATTGTAAAACAGAGTCACATGCTTGCCTTTGAGTTGCTTTGTTGGAGGAAGCTTATTTGTGCATGTTGCACTTGACCTAAGAGTTTTATCTTCAGAGGTATAACCTTGGAGGCAGATTACTAGAGTCAGATCCTTAGACTCAGATACTTAGAGGTAGAGACAATTCCTTAGAGGCATCTCCTTTGGAGACAACAATGAGAGCGTGTTGTTCCTTTCATCTAATCCGTCCTTTTATTTCGTTTTCTCTTAATCTACTTGCTTCCTCTAATGTATAGTTCAACACAACAAAGGAAGTGTGTTGTTCATTTCATCTTATTTGTTTGCTTCTTCTGGTGACTTCCTTTGGTCACTTCATCTAGTTATATCCTCTAGTGTTATCATTTGGCAGTATCCTCTGTGTTTCAACCAATTGGGTTTTATACTTAGAGTTTTGATGTTAACAAAAGTACTTTATGAGAAGATATGTTGGACTTCACATAGTATGAAAGAAGATTCATGTTTTTGAAGAAAATCTAAAATAAGATTGCATTCATATTTATGATTTATTATTGAAGAAAATCTTTGATCAAGTTGAAAAGAAGATATGGTCCATTTTCTTGAAGAAAATCTAAAATAAAGCTTGATTCAGATTAATGATTGGAAAATATCTTAGACAAACATTGAAAAGAAAATATTTGACAAAAATCTAAACTAAGTTTTGATTATAATTTATGATTAAAGAAAATATTTGATCTAGTTAAAAAAAAAGATATGGTCAAGCTTTGAGAAGATTTAATCAAGATTTATCACAAGAAAATATGAATTGTTTATTAGATGAATTTAAAAACTCAATGTAAATAAAATACAAACAAAATCAATATAAATAATTTACAAAATCAATCTAAATAAAATACGAACAGAAACTTTGGAGAATTTACAAACTTAATTTGAACAAAATATGAACAAAATAAATCTAAAGAATTTATAAACTCAATCTAACAAAATACGAACATAATCAATCTAGAAGACTGCTCATATTTCGATTCAGAAATAAAGAATTGACTAAAGAACATATAATCAAAAAACATCTTGTTCATAACTATTTTTTAATAAAATCATTCTTGACCAAGCTAGGAATGAAGATACAATTAAAAGTTAAAGAAGGATAAATTGAAATCATAATTTTAAACCATAAATAGATACTCAAGGCTGAAGAAGAAAATTATCATAAATTAAAATAGAGTAGAAGAACTCAAGCTAAAATTCCAAATTCATTTTAGAGTTTAAAGAGATAAACACTTGTTCGAATGAGAATTATTTTCTCAGTGTTTTTTCTTAGATTGTGAGAGTTATTATTATTATCAGCTTTGTTAGAAGTATACACTTAAAGTTTCAATCTTTTTTATCCATCCTGGTAGTGATTTAGTTCTTTCTTCAATTTGGGGTTGTCAGGTTGTTAGGAGAAGACTTGGTTTGTAGGATCAAGGTGGTTAGTTCCTCAAACGTTTGGGCTGTCAGGATGCTTGGAAAGACTATCTTGGAGGGTCAGGTGTTTTGTAATTCAACTAATTGAATTGGTGGATTAAAGCCTGCTTAATAAGGGGATTGGATGTAGCCAAGTTATTGGTGAACTGCGATAAATCTATGTGCCTAGTTATTTATGCTTTCATTGTTTGGATAATTCATAAATACCAACCATCCTTCATCAAATTAGAAAAAAGTTATCAACTTTGTCAAACATAATTGAACCCATCTTCTTAAGTTGGAACCTTGACTTAGGTGGAATCCTTTGGTGGACGCGCTTCCTCTGATTCTGGGCACTTCATCTGACCATGGGCGCTTCTTTTAGCTTATTTCTGCACACAATTAAATTATTAGTGGAAAAGAAAATTAAATTTTATTTATTTGTAAAATCATGATTGGAAAAATTAATGTTTTGTTAAATCACATGTCATAAAATAAAATCAAATGGAGCAATTACATCTCTTTTTACTATAATCCTAACAATACAATACATAGGGAAATGAATGATATATTAAACCTAATTTATTTAGCGAATTTTGGAGTTTGCTTAGCGAATTCATGAGAGAATCACACAATGAAATTGATAAATGTCAATTCCGCTTAGCTATTCAGAATTCAATTAATGAATTACTAACAAAGTTAAGAATAGGTTGTCATCTGTCAAATTTGTTTAGACATTTAAATTCACTTAGCTAATTTGAGTTAAAAGTTAACCTAGATTTTTCAATTGTTGAATTGAGTTAGCTAAAAATAGTTCGCTCAGCAAAATTGAGGAATAAGTGTGTGTATAGGTGTATTTTAGCATAAAAATAGAAAACAAAAAGGGATAGAGTACTAACTCAAGGTATGTGTAGGTTTATATGGTACTTCAATGGAGAAATTACTAGTTTTCCCTCCTTTTGTTTCTTATTTCTTAAATCTACCACCCACTTCTTCAAATTTTCATACCAGTTATTAACACTTCAATTTCCTAAATTAGTTAAATATAAAGCAAGAAAAAGACTGAAATTACAATAAGTTTACTAATTTTAAAATTTTGTAATATAATAATGTAGATTTTTGAAATTTTGAAATCTACATTTATTTAAAAAGATAACATCAAAAATTTTGTTTTAAAAATTTAGGGTTCTTACAAAGGACGGATGCTAGTCAAAGTGTATCCAGATGTATTTATAGTAGAGATTTCGGAATTCCCACTAGTGAGAGTTATGGAGTTCTTTATTGATCTTCACAGAAGAATTGGGCCCATCTCGATTACACCATATATGATGCTGGTGTCGTAAATAAATTAACTCAAGGACCAAATTAAAGATTTCTTAGAAATAATATTTATTAGACAAAGTGTGTCATAGTGGGGAGCTCTTGTGTTGTTGGTGAAGAACAAGGACAAACATTTGTGCTTATGTGTGGATTATATACAACTTAATAAGGAAACTACTAAGAATCAGTATCATCCGTTGCACATTGATGACTTAATACACCAGTTAAGAGTGGAGGCTATGTTTTGAAATATTGATTTCAAGTCGCATTACCATTTGATTCGAGTAAGAGAAGAAGATATCGAGGAGACTTCTTTTAGGACCCGTTATGGATATCATGAATATCTTGTCATGGTATTTGAAGTGACCAATGCACCAAAAACATTTATGGATCATATGAATAGAATTTTTAACTCATTCCTAGATAATTTTGTGATGGTGTTCATTGACGATATTCTAATTTACACAAAGAAAAGAGAAGAGCATCAAGAGAATTTGCATAAGATTCTAAAAATTCTCCATCAGAAACAATTTATGTTGATTTTTCGAAGTGCGAGTTTTTGCTAGAAACAAATTATGGGTCATTTGATAACCATCAAGGGATTGTAGTGGATCCATCCAAGATAAAGACAATGCTTGCTTAGAAACAGCCCCAAACCATCATGGATATACGAAGTTTTGCGGAATTAGTAGCTTACTCCAAAAGGTTTATGGAGGATTTGCTAATATTGTGGACCAATTGACACAACTTCCTAGAAATGATCAACCTTTTGCATGGTGTTGACACCTAATTTTGTCCGATTTATTTTTTACTTTTTATTAAAAAAGGAAATAATAATAATGACAATAATAATAAATATATAAAGAAATATAAAAATAAAAATAAATAATTAGGAATATAAGCTCTAAACAATCACAAGTGTTTTCGATTCTTGTTTGCCTATAATTCTTGTTCAGACTATTTTCTAAAATAAAAAAAATAATAATAAGAAATAAAAATAAAGGAAATTGAAAAGAAACGAATTGATTTTCATAAAAATCGATGCAATGATGATCAAAATAAATGAAAAAAAAAACATAAAAGAAATTGATTGATAGTCATAAAAATCAGAATAATGGTGATCAATTGAATAGACAAGAAACCGAAGAATAAATCAATGGCAATAAGAATCGGTATAATTGTGGCCAATTAAAAGAAAAGAAAATCGAAAAAAAATAGATTAATGGTAATCAATTGACAATTATTCTCTTGTCTTTTGCAATCTACACCCAAAAGTCTATAAATAGTCTCCCACAAGAGGGCAAGGGGGGGAAAAAGTACAAACTGAGAGCACACAAAAAATAGAGAGATTAGTTAGCAAGAGAGAAGGAGAGAATCTGATCTTCAAGTAATCTGTCTAGTAAGGTACCATTTCCTTATTCTTTTCTCTAGTCTGCTTATTAGTTATTTTGATTTTACATCTTTTTTTTATATATATATATATATGTTCTCTTTCTATTGTTTTTTTTTATATAAATAAGTTCATATGTTAAGCTTTCTTTTATTTTTTAATCGTTTGATCCTAAAATTGCTTTCTTTTGTAATATAAAATAATAAAAAAATATAACTAACTGATGTCTATAGATAAAAAAATAAATTTCATCATATTATAATTTAATAGAAAATTCATTATCAAATAAAAAATATTATAACGGATAAATGTTTTTACCCTTAAGATTAGAATTAATGGTTGTTGCCGCCGGATGAAATTCATCCTCGCTCGCTGCACCATATTATTCACTTTCAATCGTTAGTGGTCTTTGTGTCGCGACAGATCCGACAATGTACGAGCAAATTATTTGATAGATTATTTCAACGTCGTGTCCATTTGTCTTGTTCACACCGCCACGTTACGAATTTTTTTAAAAAAAATTAATTTTTTTTTACTTTAAAACAGACAAATATTATTATAATTATTATTATATTCATTATTATTATTACATTTTTTTATTTTTATTTTTATTTTTTAATACGTATATACATAAAAAAAATAATAATAATAATAAAATCAGTCAAACACACAAATATTTTCTACTAAAGAACTACGTATGTTTTGAATTCCCTATTGCACTTGGGGATACGTAGGAGCAAGGTTTTCCCCTTGTCAAACTAAATTAATAAAAAAAAAAAAAAATTTCTTCTTTCATTAATGTAAATAATTTTATTTTTTTTATTATTCTTTTTGTGGTAAAAATAAATAAATAAATAAATAGTTTGTATATAATTAATTATAGGGTAACCGTTTTAACGGACGTTGTAGGGGTAATAATACTTCCCTACTCGTAATCGACTCTCGAATTTGAATTTCTGGTTCAAAAATATTATTTTAGGTTTTATCCAATTTTTTCCTTTAAAAAAATAAAATTGGTGGCGACTCTTTTTTTTTTCGCGGACAAAACGGACGCGACACATGGACAGAGAAGTGTGAGAAGAATTTCTAGTTATTGAAGGAGAAGTTGGTGATCTCATCAATGTTAGTTTTTTTTTTGCAATGAAAAGAACCATGTGAAGTTTATTGTGATTGTCTCATCAAGTATTAGGATGTGTTCTTATGCAATATAAGAAGGCGGTGACCTTTACCTCTGGTCAGTTAAATATTCATGAAAGGAATTATCAAACACATGATTTGGAACTTTTTACGGTGGTTTTTGCTTTGAAAATTTGGAGACACTATTTGTATGGATGAGCATTCACCGTGTTTCGTGACCATAAACGTTTGTAGTAACTTTTTGACTAAAATAAGTTAAATATTTGTTCAAGAAGGTGGATAGAGACTCTCAAGTACTTTGATTTCACGTTACTATATCATTCTAAGAAGGCTAACCTAGTCGTCGATGCGCTAAGTAGGAAGATTGTGTTGTTATTGTTGGTTGTGATGGCTACACAACAAGAATTGTTGGAAGTGTTTATAGACTTACATCTAGATATGGAGTTTTCGCCAGGAATTTTGAAGTTTGGGATGGTTAAGATTTTGAGATCTCTTCTTGAAGAGATTGCAAATTGCCAAGACGATGCACTAATTCAACAAAAGACGTACCTTAAAGTACAAGGGAAGATGACTAAGTTGAAAGGTGTGATGAGACAATATGTGTGCCAAATGTTGCAAACCTATGCATAACGATTTTGGAAGAAGTTCATAAGAGCAAGTTGAGTATTCATCTTGGAGCAACATAGATGTATCAAGATTTGAGATAGAAATATTGATGGCTTAGAATTAAGAGGCACAAAGTAGAGTATATATTAACATTTTAACCTGCCAAAAAGCGAAAGTAGAGCTCTAGCGACCGATCAACATGAATGTTTCAATCCTTTGATATAACGGAATGAAAGTGGGATATTGTTTCCATAGTCTTTATCACTTAATTGCCTAAGATTACGAGAAAGAATGATTTAATTTGCGTCATAGTTGATCGATTGGCTAAATCCCAACACTTTTTACTTGTGAACACCACCTACAATGTAGTCAATTTAACTAAGATTTATATTGAAAATATAGTAAGGATACATGGAATACCCTCGAGTATCATTTTAGAAGCGTTGGGAAAGAAAATATGGTTGATTTTAGCTTACCATCCATAGACGTACAAACAGACTAAAAGGACATATTAGTCATTGGAGGTTTTACAAAGAGTATACATATTGGATGATAAAGGAAGTTGGGAGGATGTATTTTCGTTGATTGGGTTTACCTACAACAATAGTTTACATTGAAGCATTGGGATGACACCATATGAGGCTTTGCATGGACACAAGTGTTAGATACCTTTGTGTTTGTATCAAGATGGAAATAGTATGATTGTAGGACCTAAAATGGAGCCCCAAACTACAGACAAAGTCAAAAAAAATTAAATAAAACATGAATGTTTCCCAATCGTTGAATACCCTTAGATTTTTAGTAGGGTGACCATGTGTTCCTTAGAGTCACGCCTACTACTGGAGTTGGAAGAGCTATCAAGTCAAGGAAGTTGAATCCGAAGTTTATTGGACCTTATCATATTATAGCGTTGGACCTATGGCTTATCTTATTTCGTTACCACCAATTTTGTCTAACATCCATGATGTTTTTCATGTGTCACAACTAACGAAGTACATTTCATATTCATCTCATGTGATGAAATCGAACATAGTCTAGCTAAAGGATAATATTTCATTTGAGGTGCCACTTATAAGAATCAATAACAAGAATATGAAGTGAGTTAGAAATAACAAGATTTTGTTGGCTAAGGTGATTTGGAACCCAACCATCGAGATGTGACATTAGAGTTACAAAGTGAGGGAATAACACCCCGAATTGTTTACCGCCACATAATATAAGACACGTAGTAAAATAAATTCATATTTAAGTATTCTATATTATATTTAAACTAAAAATGAAAAGTTGAGTCCATCAACCCTATTTTATTGATGAATAAAAGTAGACAAACTATATTCTTATAAAATAGGAAGTTGAGACTGTGTGGAGGCAATACTTATCCCCCCAGAAATCGAACTCGAATTCCATGGAAGACAAAAACTCGCTATTTTCACTAAATGGATAGGGAGGCGAGAAGGTCGTGAGTAGCATCGCCAGTAATAGTAATGGCTAGGGTGTTACAATAAAAAGTGCATTTTTATGTAACACCCCACCATTATCGTTATCGGCAGTGTTACCTCACGACCTTCTCGCCCCCTATCCATCTAGTGGAAATAGTGAGTTTTTGCCTTATGTAGGATTCAAGCCCAGTACTTGGGAGATAAGTACCGCCTCCACACAGTCCCACTATCAATTGAGAATGGTAATAGCAAGGGTGTTACACCCCACAACCAAATCATACGAAAATATTTAATTTCCTAAATTTCTAGATTTTTTATTGTGCAAAAGTTGAGACTTAATAATCTCCCATAGTTATTTAGATGTCTTATAGTTTAATATCTTTCTTGAATTTATTTACAACTTTCTTGATATAGATCTTTTTTAAAAACCCCAGGATACCTCGAGCATAATCTCTAAGTATCACAATGTTTAATACAGAAGAGGCATCCCCAAGTTCGCTAAACATTCTTTAGAGATATCTCGATTTCGAGCAATAAGCATATATCACTGTTGACTAAATAAAGTAAATCGACAAATTATAATAGGAATATAAACTTACTCCAACTGACATTGTAATACTCACAATTTTCAATAATGGTAATCTCAAAACCAGAAGAGATAATTACTTTATGAGACTTTGTGATATCATTAATGATACTAATTCATTAACTCAAAGATGGACTACATCATTCTGTAAATAATTTATTTTGTGTCTATTGATATAAAGTTTCCTTTGGTTGCACCATATTGTTTCATAAATGTTGTCATTTAGAGACATTGGATTGACATTCATCTTATGTAGCTCCAAAACTCTTAATAAGCAGTGAGTATCATGATTGTCCTAATACAGTCTTTTAAGACTATCAAATAGAACTTCTCTTTATTGTCAATCATTTCTAACATTATAATGAAAGTGAAAACACGATAAGGGGGTTGAATTATTTTTTTCTAAGTTGGATTCTTTTTTATTATTTGATTAAAGTTGGTTTCTGTTTGATGACTTAGAGTAGAAGAATTAAACTAAGGAATGGAGGAGTAAAGTGACACAAGCAATTTATTTTGTTCACCACAAAGTTGGTAGCTACGTCCAGTCCTCTCACTTATAATGATTTAATCCACTAATTAAATTCCTTGAACTACATAGCACCTGATCCTACAAATTAGTCTTCTCAAAACAGTCTGACAACCCTATACTTTTTTAGGAACGCAAGCACCTTGACTCTACAAGCCAAATCTTCTCCACACAATCTAACAATCCCAGATTGTTGAAGGCCCACAACAACTTATCCTTACAAGTCAAGTCTTCTCAACACAATCTGATAACCCCAGATTTCTTGAGGAACATTAACGCCACAATCGAGTTGGATTACAAGAGGTTGGAACTTGATTAGTTTGGTTCTAGCAAGATGATGGTAACAATGATTTTTCTCTTACAATGAAACACTAAGCACTAAATAACATAAAGTTGAATAAGTTCTTTGCTAGGACTTAAAACCTTAAACTTGAATACTTAGAAAAATTGAGCTCTTGAGGTTTTTCTGAATGACTGATTTTTAGGAATTCTGAATTTGTTGTTTGTTGTGGTTGTATATCCTTTCTTCATCGTTGATCCACGATTTATAGATGAAATTAAGGTATGTGAATTTTATCCCTCAAGAATTATGAATTGTATCTTCTTTCCAGTTTGGTTAACAAATATTTCTCCCAAATATAATTCTAAAAGATATGTTTTGATAATAAGACCCTTAACCAATTTCTTATTTTCGAATCTGATGAAAGTAATTATTCTAGCAAGATATTGTGTGTATTTGTTCAGGTTGGGTTTACAAATTGATTCACTTGAGTCTCATAATGTGCTACGTCTTGGAGGCGACACTTTGGAACGAGTTGTAATCTTTAGAGTCATTGGAATATATGCTTCAGATGCAGAATTGAACACTGGCTTCAAAATTTAGAGGCATGCTAAAAAATATTGTTCATTAGAGGCTTGCTGAAGTTACTGTTCATCATAGGCATGTTCAAGTTATTGTTCATCGGTCACATGTTAAAGTTACTATTCATCAAAGGCATATTGAATTGTCTTTGAGCATTGATAGCTTATAGTCTCTTTGGCAGCAACCCTGAATAGTCTTTGTACATTGATCTTGAAAAAAGAGAGACAAAAGACGAGAACATACTTCCTATGATCCTAAATAGTCTTATAGTTCTTCCTCAATTGGTACTTCTTATATTGTAAACGCTCTTCAAATGGAGGAGAAAAGACTATATGCTTGTGTACAGTATTAAAGATGATGGTCATACATGTATATAGGGTGATGTTCAATTGAATTTCTATTATTCTCAAACGGTACCCATAATTTTTATCCCATATCAATTAATTATTAATTTAATTAATTATCTAATCTAAAATCAATTTAGCCTTATTCTTAATATCATCACAATTCTATTATGACCTTTATTGACAAATAGCTAATATAATTATAATAAAAAATATATGTTCACATAATATTATTGAAATATAATAATAATATTATATAAATATTCCAACACAATATTTACTTTATTTGTTATTTGTACATCATTAACCCAATTCCAACAACTTCTTGTATATTAAATATTTTAAATAATATATAAAATAAATTAAGTTACAATCATAAATTTATAGAATAATAATATCAATAAAAAAGATTATTAACTCATGAGTTTTGAAAACATCAATAGTATCTACATATGTTTTATCACATAATAATATATGTCTATTCATATATATCAAAAGAATATAAATATGTTTACTTTTTGAAAAAGATTAAACGTACGGATAACCTTTTTCCACAAGTTTTTCATTAAAGATATATATGTATTCAAAAAAGTAGTGAAAATTTTTCGTGTTAGCCCTACTCTAGAAAATTTGTCACAAGTTTTTGAAAAAAACTTGCCACACATGCATGTTTTTCGGTACACACATCAGCTTCCTAACGTACCACAAAATAATTTGCTTACCAAAAAACTTACGAGAAGGTGAAACCATTAATTTCCTTGAATTAATTCAGGCTAAATTTTACATTTAGTGTCTTAATATATTTTTGTTATTATTTTGATCTCTCAATTCTGTGTTGTTCCTATTTGATACTTTAACTACATTTTTATTATTTATATCGATTTTTTTCATTAGTTTTCAGCAAAAAAGTTAACTTTTGTTTATGTGTTATTTCGGGAAGGAAAAGTCAAATCAAAATGAAAATAAAAAACAAGTTAATAGACCTAAAATGAAAATTAATTTTTCGTTTCTTTTGTAATTATACACTATTATATAAATTTTTTATTTTATTATATTTGTTATATATTTACATACATTATAATTTAAGAATAAATATATTTTTAGTCCATATAAAATAATGAGTTTTTTTAAATTAAGTTTCTAAAAAATTTATTCATTTTATTCTCTATTTTAATTATACATGGATATTTTGAGAGACTAAAAGCATAAACATTTTATAAAAAAGAAATTAAAATAAAGACTAAACGTCAGATTAGAGGAAGCACCACACAGTCCATAAAAAGTAAATAGAAAGTATAGAATAGACAGTGGTACCAAGGGGGAAGTGCTTTAAGTTTTGGAGTAAAAAAATTTTTTATGTGATTTTTATTCTTTTCTTTTAATTTAATGAACTTTATTATTTTTAATTTGATTTTTAGATTTAATAATGAGCAATTAAACTATCTTCTAAGTGGTAGATTTTATAATTGAGATACATTTTACTATATCTTATTTATTTATTTTAGTTTTTCTTTAATTATTTTTTATTGCTCAATTAGATTTTATGATGCTCTAATCAATTGTTAGAATTGATTACCTTTTACACGTTATTAGTCAATTAATTATTAACGATGATAGTACAATTAACTGGTGGACATGTATAGAAAAATTGAGAGTATAAATTATTATACGATCAACCATAATTTTATTCTTCAATAAATTAACTTTTTTATATTTTATGTTTTTCATGAATTTAAACTCTTTGTATGATCCTACAAAATATTAATTTAGAAAAAATAAAATATTAATTACGAACGATCACACAAGTCAATAGTTATAATAAATAGGTTGATATTTGAATCAAATTAATGGAATTCAAATAGGATTATAATATGGGGTAAATAAAGTTACAAGTAAAATTTAACTCTGTAGTTCTTTATTTTATTCTTTTTCTTAGTTACTTGCTATTTGCTATTTAGTATTTACTGTAACCAATCCAATCATTATATTATATTAGTCTAAATAATAAATAATTTTAATTAATTCAGTACTTAATAAATAATTTCTATATATACAATTATCTTTTATACTAGTTAAGGATAAAATACACTTACTTTAAGTGTGCTTTAAATGCAGCAATTCATCGTCATCTTCTTCTTAATTATTCTTCATTGCAACTGTCTAAATATGAAAATGGTTGGTAATTCTCAACGTCAATTATCCTAATGTCAACCTCTATAATTAGTAACCAAGATCAAAAGTCACACTCAATTTAGCATTATTTATTGAATTACATGACTTTCTTACTTCATAATTTATCACATTTTCTAAAGAACTGTTCAATTAATTAAATAAACTTATTGAAACTAAGTGGCTTTTATTCTCAAATCGAAACAAATATGTTAGTGGATTAATTCTCTAAGAAATTATTGATTAATTAAATAAACAATTGGAGAATTCCATGAGTGTCTTACCAAGATCAACATCATTAATATACATTCTTTAGTTTGTTAACAGGTGTTCCATTTGCCTATATTTTAAAGGAATTAATGCTACAAATGCCTTTATAGTACTTGTTAAGTATCTAAAACTAGAAATATTATTTTGAAAGTTTAAACTTTGTAGTTTCTACTATTAAATTACTCTTTTTATATTCTTAACAAATACTGTAAAAGTACATTTGATTTGCAAAGAAAACAGGAGATTGAACACGACAATTTTTTTTATTCTATTTGATTCAAAAACTGATCTAGACACTAGACGAAACAAAAATAAAGACTTAAAAAAACATAAAAATTATTATCTCTCTCTAAATTATAAGACACTTTTTTGTCTCAAATATATATTATAAAAAATATTAATATATATATTTTTATTTTCTATTAAAAAATTTATTATTCATCTGTACTTTCTCACCCTCCCCTCACCCTCGATCTATCTCTCACTATTTTCTCATCTCCTTATATTTTTCTTCTCTCTTTTTTTATCTTTCTATCTATTTTCTCTTTCCGACTCTCCCTCATAAAAATTGAAGCATATTTTTAACTTTAAAACTAATGAAAATGCATGTCGACAAAAAAAATTAGTGTTTCCAACTCAATTAGCCACTCAAATAATTTGTGTCAGTGTGCTGGGCATGTACTCTTAAAAAAAAAAGACAAACTTGCCAATTATTAAAGCCTACCCATTTCTTTTTGGGATAAATCCAAATGTCAATACAATCACACCACGCGTGCACTTCCAACTTCTTAACCAGTAAGTTCCATTTTACCAGCATCATATATTTGAAGGGGTATCTTGACAACTGTATTATACTGTGAAATTTATCTGGCTCTTATTGTGGGAATAAGGGTTAAGACACTAAGTTCAAGATTTTACATTATTTTTGTTTTTCTAAACAGTAATATTATAGGAGTGCTTCCTCTATCGAAATAATTAAATACATCAAACTTATTAATTAATTTCCATTATTACTAGAGATGAAACTAATTTACAAAAATGTATGACTTATTAAATATGTCAAACTTTTGTCAAACTTTTGTAAGACTTGAAACTAATCTACAAAAATGTATAATTTAAATTTGATTTATAATCGATCATAGACTTATTTTTTAGGATTGAATCGGACTTTGATAAAAGTTTGGTATGATATGTTAACTTACTTGAAAGTCTAATTCATTTTAATATTTTTGAATAAATAATTAAATATATTTTTAAATAGATTAACAAATTAAGATGTCAATAAAATTAAGTTTAATTTTGATATTTATCATGACATTTATAAAATATAACTTTATATACATGTTACTTCAAATCTATTTTATAATAATACATTTAAATATATCAAGAACCTAAAAAATGTTAATATGTATAAATTATTAAAAGTTGAATATCTAACAAAAAAAATTAAAATTTAATGTAAAAATTATACTAGTAAAAAGAATATTATTTATTATGTGACTTGTAGTGAGACCTTTTTAACTAACTAGGTTTTTTTAATAACCATCTGTCTTATCTATTTTAAAAAAAAAGTTC
>JBBPBS010000361.1:9092085-9102422 GCA_037974835.1 Cicer judaicum
ATAATTATTATATTTGATTATTTCACAGATTAAAAAATGATAAATAATAGAGACATAATAATAATAATTTTACCAAATTGTCTTTATTACTATTGGTATATTCCAATCTTTATAAATCTAAAGTAGACAAATAATAAATTAGAATTGATACTCATTAGATTGATTAGAGAGGTATAATTAGAAAGAAAAAAAAAATATAATTGCAATAGAAAACTAAAAATGACAATCTTATTTGAGACAAATTATTTTAACAAATGTGACAGTCATTGTAAAAAATTAAATAATTAATATAAAATTGAAAATTAAAATTGTCATTTGAGTATATATTTTTTAAATATATCAGATATTATGAGATAAAATGGATAGCAAACAACCATTAATAAAGCTTTATGCAATCCACCACCTCCAATATGAGTTTTGTACTACTATCATTGATATTCTTTTTGATGAATAGTCACGTACTTTAGAATTTAGTTGAGTATCGTATCCAACAATTAATTATGCAAAACCACATCATTATTTTTTTTAATTAATTTTTAAACAGTTTAAATTATGCGTTGATTCTGTCTATTAGGGAACCAATATTCAATCAAAATCATCTTACCTAAGAATTTATCTAATCAGTTGAGCTGGATTCTTTTTGTGAAAGAACGAGAACACTGATATCCATACATTGTCATATAGTGCTGATCACTAGAACCAATCAATGAGCATAAATTTATTCAATTATCGAGGTCAAATTTATTAAAATTAACAAAATAATGACAATAATCGTTTATGTTTTGTTTTGTTTATAAGAACAAAAACTTTTATGTTATACATATTAATTATTTATCTTTTATGTTTATGTTTTGTTTAAATCTATACATATTAATTGTTTCTCTTTTATGTTTATGTTTTGTTTATAAGAACAAAAACTTGAATTTCCAATTTACATCCAAATTTAACTATTCCTTCTTTGAGGGAGTGTGGTCTAATTAATTAAGGTACATTATTATAGTGCAATGCTTAAAGCTAATAAAAGAATGGATGCTTAACACATGAAATATAAACATCATTTAATATTTTTTTTTATTTTTATAAATTGTAAATTTAACTGATCTTATTAAATATCTAAAATAAAAATCAATAATATATATAAATGCACAAAGCTTTTATTTTTTTTGTTTACAGTTATCTAGTTAATTATATTTAGAACTTTTATATGGGTAATAGGATACTCTTAAATTTTATGTATTTAATTCTAAACATCTCGATCAATAAATTTTTTTACGGAAGGTCATGGATCGTCTTTATTATAAACTCATTTTGTACTCATTTTGCATTGATGATTGTCCAAATAATCTTTTTCAAGTTGAAGTTTGGCAATTTTTGATTTTCAGTATTACATTGTCCACACGTACAACAAGTACAATTCAGAGAAGAAAGTTAACGTTGCAAGTTTGCAAATAAGGCATAAAAATCTGTCTTTCACTATCCGCATGCGCATGCAAACGTGTGAAAGATCAAAAATATATATAGAATTATACATTAAAACAAGAAACGAAAAAAGAGAGAAGTAGAATCTATTTGGACTTTTGCGTCCCTGAAAATTAAAATTATGGAACATTCAATTTACTATTTCCTATTTTCAACAAGGGGGTGTCATTTGAACTACCCCTTGACCAAATTATGGGTCGGTGTCAAATCCCTAAACTCATAATTTTAGAATCTAGCTCTACAACTTGTGGGAACGAGAACTTGTTCTTTTCCAATCCACCAAATGCCGCAAAAATTGTCCAACCTACAAAAAATGAAATGAAAGTGACATCACTTATATATATTACGCCTGATTTTATATTTCTTTTTAATTTAATATATAAAAATAACAATAAAGATTAATTTTTCGATTAATTACCTCAGTTGGATCTTGCAAAGTGTATGAAGCGTTGGTTTCTTTTTCAATTTTAGAAACTAGAATCCCAATCCCTTGGTCCTTATTGCGTAAAACCTGATTTTATTCATCCAAAGTGACAAGTTAGCATATAATATATATCATAATAGAAGTAAAAATAATAATAATATACATGGAATATGAATAGCACAATAGTTAATTAACAGGTTAGCAAGGTGACGGAAATTTACCTTAAAAGCATCTTCGTCAGTTCGATCATCACCAATATAGATAGGAAATACGTTGTTAGAATTTGCAAATCCTAAAAGAAGAAAAAAAGAGTTAGGAAATACATCTCATGAAATATTTTTTTACAAATTAATTAAAGTAGTTGTGAAAGGATGTTATTTTTGCATGAAAAACTTACCAAGTGACTCTAACAAAAATTCAAGAGCCCTTCCCTTGTCCCATTTTATGGTTGGTCGAATCTCTAACACTTTTCTCCCTTGAGTTAGTTTCAACTTTGGGTACTCATTGAGCACCAAGCTAACTTGCTCAGCCAATGTTGCCCAACTCTAAAAAAAATAAAATAAAAATGATTAATTAGAAACTTAGGTGTTAAAATAAATAAAAAAATATTACCCATCATTTAACGTGTATTGTGCGTGTGGGGTGCGTGTATTTACTTCCTAAGCTAATTAAATTAATTTTTCTATTAATTTTTTTTGTTGACTGTTGATACCTTTTCGTCAACGCAGCGGAAATGCACAGACAAACAAAATTTGTTATTTTCCACCATAGCCCCTGGAACAGACTTTGTTTTTTCCACCAAGATCTTATAAACCTGACCCCAATAAAATAAATAAATAAATAAATTAGGCACAGTAAAAAAAGTCTCATATATGTGTTACCTAAATAATGGGAATGGAAATTCATCAGTGTGGTAACAATAATAATTAATTAAAAGGAACGAACCTCATTGATCATTGGCAAAAATTCATTTGCAGGCTGCAAAAGTACCCCATCATTACTACCCTGAAAAAATAAATTGAATTATTAATTAGCTATGCAAAGAAAAATAAATTAATCTCCGTCGCAATAATTTTTGTTAGAGAAATCATATCTCACTTTCTCAGTGCTTCTCCTATTTGTTGGTCCCTTGATATCCATGCCATGGCTTCCAGCATAGTATAGTTCAGCCAATCTTACAAAGCTAAATAGCTACAAAATAAAATAAAAAATATACACAAACCAAATTAGTTATTATATACAACAAAAATTAAATGAGGATTATTATTTTTATTTTTCAGTTTTGCTTTTTTCTTAAAAAAAAAATGTACCTTGTCTAAGCACCTTCCACTAACGATGGCTGTGGGAAAATGCCTTGAAATGTCCTTTAATGTCGCTCTCATCTAATTTAATTATAAAAAGAAAAATTAGTTATGTTCAATCAATTTTATGAAATGATGGTAGAATAGATGCATGTTTGAATTGATGCTGATTTTGACGAAAATATACAAATTTAAACTTAGTAAAAGTAAATACTTTAAAATTTCAATAAAATTACTGCGTCTATATAATTTCATGAAACTCAAACTAGTTGTTATTTCAAATATATTAGATTAAAAGGTAAAAAGAAAAAAGTTGTAAACCTTTTTGCTCATGTATGCTCTATTTGGATCTGCAACAATTGGGGAGAGAGTTCCATCATAGTCAAGAAACACTACAATTTGTTTCTCATTTGATTTGTATATTATCTGATTAAACATGTTCAACGCCGAAGGATGGAAAATCTGTGAATTTCAGTTTGTAAGATAAAACAAAGTCAAATCATTGTTACCAATTAACCATAGAACAAAATTGCTCTATTATAATAATAATGCTTACAGTCCAATAAGTTTGGTCTCGATTTTCAGAACTATTTTTTACTCGAGTAGGAGATGAAGCTCTCATGGAATCAATCCATGTGTTAACTTTAGTTGTTCCTTTTACACTTCCATCTTCCAAAGGTTTAATGAGTTTGTTTTTGGGCTGGGCCAAAAGCCCACCAAGTAAACCCATCAATTCAGGCATAGCTGTTCTTGGTAAAACATTAGAGTTTGAAATTGACATTGCTAACTCCATAAGCCTATGATTGACACGTGAGTCACGTGACTTAACTAACATATTCTGGTTTGTCATTTTAAACCAATAGCTTATGCTTAATAATTGTTATGAGAAAGAAATGAAAAGGGAGAAAGACAGAGAAAAACAGAGGTGGGTGATATTATGATATGTGGATGCTTCCTCTGCTCAACGTGGGAATTTATAGAGAGAAAAATGTTTGAAGAAAAGGAATAGGCAAAATAAAAAAGAATAAAGAATCACACCCGCTTTTTACTCGTTGCTTGGTTTTAGTCACGAATTGGCTTGGGGTATCTCTGGTCAATTTATAACTTCCGTTACACGGCATAAACCGACGAAAATACCACTTCTTTTTTCTTTTCTCCTTGTACTTTTCACAAATTATATACTAAATATGAAAAATGGAGGGACCACATAATAATACCACTCAATTGCACAAAATATAAGTCCCCTAATAAATTGTGAAAACAGATTTTAAATAAGAGATTAATTTCTATGTCTTAACCATGTAAGTACAATCAAATTTTATAGTGCCGCAATTTTTGTAATTAATTTTACCAAAAAAATAAGATGTGAAGTGTGAGAAATAAACACGAGTGAAGTGAAGAGGAATTCCAATAGAAACAATGACCATTTTCTAGCACATTTGCCACAATTCAATTATTAAGATTGGAATCAATGGAGAATTCAAATTTGTGCATTATTTGGATATCAAGAAATATTGGAGATTATAAAGAAATGGTATGATGAATTGGGAGAAAATCCAACAGAGATGCAAAGAACAATTTAAAAAGACAACAAAAAGAAAGATTGTAAGACCACATTCATTCTTCCTCAATGTGTTAATACATCCAATTTTGATAAAATTTCTAAAGTAAAAACTGCAAATGAAGCCTAAGATATCCTTGAGAAGTGCTCTTCAAGGGTGAAGTGGAGGAAAAATTGGGGATTAAGCATTATCAGGTTAAGTCAACAAGAAATGTGATCAAAAGAAGAAATGGAAGAATAACACTAAAGACAAGTTCAAGAAAGATGATGACAAATTTGAATCGTTGTCAAAAGGACGCGGAGGAGGAAATGTTAAACCAAAGGGAAATAAAGAGTTTTGATAAAAAGAAGGTGTAGTGCTATAATTATGAAAATTTTGGTCAATTTGCTGATGAATGTTGATCTAGAAAAGGCAAATAAAAGAAGAAAAATAAAGATGAGGCATGTGCTGCAAAAAAAGATGATTATGATTCAGACATAATGCTTCCAATGGCTACTTCAAAGGAACCATCTCAATCTCAGTAATAGTTTCTTGACATTGGCTGCTCAAATCACATGTCTAGTCACAAGAAAAGGTTGGTGAACATTGACAAATCAAGGAAGAGTAATTTCAAATTTTCTAATGATAGAACAATGGAGGTTGAAGGTGTTAGAAATATGATGATTAAAAGAAACAATGGAAAATAGTGGTGATTAAAAATGTACTTTATATACCAGGCATGAAGAGTAATCTTCTAAACATAGGCCAATTGATTCAAAAGGGTTTTCAGGTAATAGTTATGAATAATGCACTGGAGATGTATGATAGACATAAATGTTGATTGTGAAGGCCCCACTTTCAAAGAATAGAACATTTACCATCAATATGCAAGCAACAAACACTTAGTACTTGAAGGCAATAAATTTAGTGGATGAGAGCTAGTTGTGGAATTCAAGTTTTGGTCATCTTAACTTTAGAAGCTTGCAACAGCTTAGTACAAAAAAAATGGTGAGTGGAATTCCTGTTACGTGTGTATGGCGGGAAAATAAACAAGAAGTTCATTCAAATTGTATGTCCCAACAAAAGCAAAAGAGTGTCTTGTAGTGGTTCATAGGAACATATGTCGAGCATTTGAAGTTCCTCCTTTAGGAGGTAATAACTGTTTCAAAACTTTTTTTGTTGAATTCAGTAGAATGTTGATGATATACTTGACAAAAACAAAAGATGAAGGACTTGAAATTTTAAAATATTTCAAAGTGAAGTTTGAAAAAATGTGTGGAAAATACAATTTGAAAAAGGTACCAAAGGAGGTGTGGAGTGGCAAGAGCGCAACTGTGGGACATTTGAGAACCTTTGGAGATTTATAATTTAGACATGTGCTCCACCAAAAGAGAAGAAACCTATAAGATAAGAGTGAAGCATGATTTTGGTTGGGTATCATTCAACCGATGCCTATAAGCTATATGATCATGTTAAAGGAAATTTTTTGGTGAGTAGAGATATGAAGATACTTGAGCATGAGTTATAGGACTAGAAGCAGAAGACTAGCAACACCAGTCATCGAGTATAATTTCCTACATCGTTGTTGGATGATTATCAAGACAATGAAGAAGTATTTAAAGAGAGCGTAGAATCAAATAGAACTCAAAGATCAAGGTAGTCACTAGTACACTTAAGTGAATTGAGGTGCACAGTGACATTGAAGTTGATAGCAATGGTGATCTAGTTCAGTTTTCTCTTTTTGTTAATACAAAACTATTAAATATTGAAGGGAGGAAATTTGAGAGAATTATGATTTATAAGCTTAAGCTAAATCCAAATGGCTAAAATGCCAAGTACATAGCGAGATTGGTGGCCAAAGGATTTCTACAAAAGGGCAGGGATTGACTATTCTGAAGTATTTTCTCTAGTTGCAAGAGTTGAGACAATTAGGCATGTAATAACCTTAACTAGTGCAAGAGATTGAGAGATGTGTCAACTAATGTCAAGTATGCATTTTTGTCTGGTCTTCCTAAAGAATAAGTTTATGTTTCTCAACCACTAGAATTTTTTAACAAAGGAAAAGAGGTTTAGGTGTTCATAATAAGAAAAGCCCTATATGGCGTGAAGCAAGTCCCTAGAACTTGGAATATAAGGATTGACTTATTCCTGATCAATAGTGATTTAACCAAATCTATAATTGAGTATGACATTTATGTGAAGCACTACACTCAAAGTGAAAGGCCAGAAATGATCTTGATTTGTGTATTTTAATGATCTATTGATGGCTGATAGTAACAAGGAGGAAATTGAAGAATTCAAAGTAATCATGAAAAATGAGTTTGAGATGTCAAACCTAAGAAACTTGACTTACTTCCTTGGTCTTGAATTCTTGAAACAAATGAAGGGCTAGTAATGCATCAAAATAAATATGCTGCAAAATTTTTGAGAAGGTTTAACATGGCTAGTTGCAATTTTGCTATCACACCAATTGGAATAAATGCCAAGTTAGTAAAAGGAGTTGAAGAAAAACTAGTGGGCAACACTCTCTTCAAACAGATTGTTGGATCACTAAAGTATTTGTGCAACAATATGCCTAATGTATTCTATAGTGTTGGAGTTATTAGCATATTTATGGATAATTCCAAGCAACCTTACTTGATTTCAGCAAAAAGGATTATGAGAGATGTTCAAGGAATACTGGAGCATGTAATTTTGTTTTCCATGAGCATGAAACAATGTAATGAAGATCTGATTGGATATTCAATTTTTCAAGTTCATGAAGTTCTTAGTTGGATGGAGTTCAAAGAAATAACTAGTTATTGTTCTATCCTCATGTGAGGCCGAATACATTGTAGGTAGTTATGCAGCATGCCAACCCTTGTGGCTCAAATATTTACTTTGTGAGCTGAAGATTGAGATATGTAGACCAGTTCCATTGATGATTGACAATATGAATTTTGAAAAGAATCAATTATTCTCGTGGAAGGATAAAGCATATAGAGACAAAGTTTCATTTATTAAGAGATTAAGTCGGGAGAAACAAACTCGAGCTCATATACTATAAAACTGAAGTGTAGGAAGCTAATATCACGACCAAGGCATTGAGAACCAACAAATTTGAGAAGTTGAGGGAGAAACTATGAGTGATTTTCACTTAGATACTTGAATTAAGGGAAAATATTAAATGACATGTAATTTAAACAATGTAAAATAAGTGTTGTAACCAATTTAACTAAACAATCTATTAGTTAGTTGTTAAAATCAGTTATTTAGCGTATGTTGTTAGTTAGTTATAATTGACGATAAATAAATATGTTTTTCAATCAATGAAATACTCAACCTTATTCATCATTCTCATATATTACAATTGACAATTAATTAGAGTGCAAATTATATTTGTGTCCTAACATATATGACGCAAGTTACATTTTATATGTGGAATTGAATTTCATGTTAGGTGACTTTAGTGTATTTTTAGAAGAAGATTAATGATTAAAATAACTTAGTAAAAATTATTTAAGTGGAAAAAAAAAATAGTTAAAAGAGAAATAAGAACAATGTCGTCAAAAGTAAGAGATTCAAATGTTGTGGATTTCCGTCCCTCTATATGTACCGTCTCTAGTGTAAAAGGTTTGTTGAGAGACACAAATTTAATCTGACTTTAAAAATATGTTTTAAATTTTATCGGTTTTGGCTCTCACCAATTGATGAAGAGTTACATATTTTAGTTATAAATTGATTCTTGTTATTAATATTTTGTGGATATCCATATTCTCAATTTTTCCATATTCACATGAGAACTCCCATAAGTGAAATATCTTACCCGAAATATTAGTAGAATGCTAATTGTACATTATGTAAGACCATTCATACACTAGTAGGTTATTCAATTTTTCCTATAAATAGGACTCTTGCAACATTGTGAAGAACACCTCGATTGTGCATACAATACTATCATATTTTGTTTTCTCTATTTTTTTTCTTTCCAATTTATGTTCATTCATTTATGCTTTATTTAGTTTTAGTTTTTGTTAATCAGTACAACACGTTATTAGCATTGATTCTCTACTATAGGAATGATGAGAAAAATTTTCTTGAAAATATAAATAAGAGGTTAAATATTTTTATATTATGAGACATAATTTTAAATAAAATAAGAGGAGTTGAAAAGTTAGATCTTTATTCCTATGATTTGTACTATAGTTATATTAGTGCAATTAAACCTCATATTATTATAAACATAAGTTTATAAATCATAATAAATCTGTAATACAGATGTATATATTATGTTGTTTAAAATTAGTTAACAAAATTCTATAGATATGTGTTGAAAATTCTATTAAATTATTCTTTGAGTATTAGCCTTAACCACTGACCGAAAGACAATTGATATTAGAAGGACAAAATTAAAGCTATATGAACAGGATTTATTCAGATTCCTCTAAATATTATACCAAATCAGCATTTCCATTTTTTAATTATTTACTTTATATTCCATTGAAGAATAAATCAATTATCTTAATTATCCATAATATGATGTTTTGTAGGCTATATATAAAATACATTTTAGTTCTTTTTAAGTTAATTACCGTTTAAATATTTTAATTTTTCTATCTTTTCAATTTAGTTTTTTTAGTTATATTTATTCACAACGTGAATTTTTAAGTTATAATTTGATTATAAAAATATTCTTTTTTTATTAATTTAAAAAAAATCATGTGACTATATTACGTTATTAATATTATATAAATACTTTTTTCTTAATTTTTTAAGAAAACGTGGCCGTTACAATTAACGTATATATAATGATATTAATGTGACAAAAAACTAAATAATTTTCTTAAACACTTAATTAATTAATTATGGTCATTAAATTGGATTTATTTTTTATATTTATCTTTTATGTTTTTTAATTTTTTTCAAATTAATAATTTGAATTATATTTTGTTTCAACTGTTACTCCTTTTTTTTTCTTTCCTTAATAATCTTTCCAATAAACCTACTATTCTAAGTTCAATTTAAAAGATAAAAAATGTATTTTAGTTGTGTTTTAAATTTGTGAAAATGTGGATTGTTTTACGGAAGTAACAACCGTTAAAGAAAGGAGATTTCTTTGTTACAGCCGGCAAGATTTGAAGATGCATAGGATATCTTGTTAAACTAGCTTCTGGAAAGAGAAGGACCACGTAAAGTTAACCAACTATAATAATTTATATTGTCGTCAACTTTATTGGTGCAAGAATTGCCAGCCACATCTATAATTTAATTTTTCTATGAACATGTATATGTTGGCACCTCTTATTTAATATTATATTTTTATTTATATAATACATATTCGTAATATATAATATACCATGAGGTTTTTTAAAAAAGCTAGCGAAATGATCATAGGTGGATATTATCAAAGATTTTTCTTTTATGTGTTTGCAATTATAATTTAACTATGATTGTCAATTATATTATTTTTATAGATAAATATTAATGATATTTTTTAGGTTAAATTAGATCTGTGGTCACTTAATTTAATTTTAGTTAATATTTTATTTATTTATCTTTTTTTTTTCTTTTTAATTTGGTCATTTATTTTAGTTTTAAGTGACAATTTGATAT
>JBBPBS010000361.1:9102524-9164377 GCA_037974835.1 Cicer judaicum
AATAATCAAAATTTTCAAACAAAACCCATAAAATTAATAATCATCTTCAATATAATGCAAATTTCATAATTCAAATATTCAAATAAACTCATATGTTCATCTCCAACAACATCAAATAAATAATAAAAATATGAGTTTATTTAAAGATTTAAGTTATGAATTTGATTAAATTTGCATAATATTGAAGATGATAATGAATTTTATGGATTTTGTTTGAAAATTTTGAATTTTTTTTTGAATTTTTGTAAAAAAATGACAACATTGTTGATATTTTAAAACATAAAATATCAAATTGTCACTTAAAATTAAAATAAAGAACCAACTCGAAAAAAAAAACATAAATGACTAAAACATTAGCTGAAGTTAACTTAAGGGATCACGGATGTAATTTAGCCTATTTTTCGTTTGCCTAGAAAGTGTAGACATTCTCAAATTTTAGTTTTTTTTTCTTTCTATGTTATTAAAGAGAGGTAATTTAAGACAATTTTGTTATTTAGAATCACCTCTTTAAATCATTTTTCTCTTTAATTTATTTAAATAAGCAACTTCAACACAAATTTATTTTTTCCTTTATATTTTTTGTTGTAATTTCTTTGTCAAGTGCAATATTTTTTTTTGTTTGTTTAACGTGATGTTTGTTTTAAGTATGTAAGACACTTAGAATTTTTTTATATTTGTAGGTATGTTGTTGTTTTGTTCTATGTTGCTCTTTTACGCTGCTAATTTAGATGTTGCAAATTTATTTGCAGATTCATCTTTTTTATTTTTAATAAATTTGAATTTGTCTTGTATCGATGTGTTCTATAATTTAAATAAATAAATATAATTTTTTTATTAAAAAAATTAATACTTTTTATTGAAAAAAACTAATAATACTTATTTTTTATTAAGTAAATTTAACGTGGATCCTACACTTTACAAATGGATCCCACAAGTGATTGGATCTAAATGAATTATATAGTGTTCTAGACACTTTTTTATTTTTTTTATTTTTATTTGACAAGTATTAGCAATATGAGCATATGGTAATTTATTAAAGAATAATAAGTTAGTACTTAGATTAGTTTTCAAATTTAAATTCTAGATGAATTACTAAAAATTCTGGCATTATTTTTAAAGTTTAGACTTACTTAAAACTCTATTATTATTTTTTAATTTACCTACCTAATTATTAACTTGGATTACATCAACCACAATTGACCACTGCTCTCCACCTTATAAAACATTGTGATATGATTGTCATCAAGCCATCTCTAAGATTTTGGGTTCTTTATTCGAATGACGAGTTTGATTTTCTATTTTTGGTAAAAACTTATATTAGAATTAATTATACATGAAAGGCTATTATATTGTAATATTAAAATATTATCTTCGTTTTTTCTTATAAAAGAAAATTAAGTTAACAAAAATTAATATATTAAATCAATATAATTTATGTTAAGAATTTTTTTATATTTTTAAAACATTTAGTTCATGTTCGACTGCACTTTCTCGAATATTTTCAAAATTTTCTCTGATTATGATGGTAACTCCAATCACAACTTAAAATCTTATAATTCATGTGCCACCAATATTTTGAGAAGAACTGTGAACTGGGCTAATGTAAACATAAATTATCCTCCAATTGTATAATTGATTGTTTTTTTTTTTTTTTGCTTTCTTTTTGAAACAAAAATTGCACAATTTATTGATGGCTAACAACGTTAGAAGGTCAGATTATGCTAGCTAATTAAGTTTTAATATTCTACTTGTATTGTCTTTAGCACAAAGCTTGTCAAATAAAATAGTGAAAAGACACCAAAGATACATTATTTTTTTTAGACTTTTCCATTATTTAAAGAAATATGCCACAATTATCATTCTTAGCATACATTTGTTGCATTTATTTATTCTCCACTTTTCTTTTTTGCTTTCTCACTCAAAGCCGTTCAAAACTTATACCAAGATTTAAAAATTTCTAAATTGTGTAGATTTTGGAATCATTTTGTTTTTATGGGTATATAGCTGAATTCATAATTACAAAATTATTAATTATAGTAGTACCTTTTAGATGTTGCCATAATTTGAAACATAGGTACTAAGAAGCAGAATCTTAATAACCATGAGCTATATATACATTGACATATCAAACTCGCGCCCCTTGTTTATATAGTTTCATTGAAACAAAAACAAGCAACACCAACCTAACTTGTATATAGTATATAAGCTTCAAAACCAGCGGCATAAATAATTACTTTGCCGTTTTTGTTTTTTTCTTTCTTTCCACCCCTACATTTTCTCTATCGTCTACCATCGACATTATATATGTTATTGATTTTGATATGTCATTCTTTTTATAGGTTATTGCACTTCACTCTTTATTTTTTTATATGAAACCAAAATTTAGTAGTTATTGACTTCACAAGAACTTTATATAAATATTTAATTACTCTGTAAATTTATAAGTTATTTGAAATTTTTTAAATAGGTTCAAATTAATTGTAATCAAATCCCTTAATTAAAATATCTTTGTGACTAAACCCTTCTCTTATATCACCACTAGTCAATTATTAGTCAAACTTTAATAAAGTTATCTAATTAAAATGATTATACTGTTAAAGAGTTTAATTGCAAAAAAAATTAGTTTAGAGACGTATTTCCAAATAGTTAAGAACCTACTTCATATAACATATAAGACGGAGTGTTGGTAACATAGAGTAGGCTAGTGCATTAATTGAAAAAAAAATGTAAGAGTCCCACATGAATTGATCATATATAATTCTTATGTGTATAATGTGAAAGTTGAACCATTGGGGCGTGTCACTAAGGGTTCATAGGTTTGTGATAGAAGAACATATATCACTTGACCACCATATATGCGCATCGCTCTCAATTCAATCAGCTTGGTCTGGATTTGAGCTTGGGATGTAGTTCCCATCTTTCTCATTTCTGCTCAATGCACTTCCGAGTCACTCCTCTTTTCTTTTTGTCTCTTCGATATTAAGAGTGGTCATAAAACCATTGTCCATTTGGTTTTGGAGTTGTATTTATGTCATAGTATCTTCGGTTTGCAGGTGCTCTTAGTGCTCTATTTGAGGGTGTAATTATTGAATGAGCCCTATAGTGTAGTGGGAGTCCAATACAACTTGATTGAGTTGTTTTCCCTAGAGATGTCGTGGTTGATAGTGTGCTTGCATAATTTTGAAAAATATCATGAAACGTCTTACAGAGAACAACCTAATGTGTATGCATCCCAATAATATTTTCGGTGGCATCTATGATTTTTATACAACATTACCTAAAAAAACAACAATTTTAAGACGTTTCTTTTTGTCATGTCTACTGAGATAATAATTGGTTCTATTGTTTCTAATTTAAAAAAACCATTTCTATTTTAGGGATCTCACTTCAACATATTGCAACTAAAGATGTTGTTTTTCTTAATTTTAAAAAAGGTTGCATATGTTTTGAAAAATGATATTCATGTGGTTCTTGAAATAACTAAACCAGATGAAAAAGATACGAAAGCGAAAGAATTAACCCAGTGGAATGAAAATAATTTCTTAGGTAAGAGTTGTATCTTTAATATACTTTCTGGTGATCTATATGATTATTAAAGTGTTTGTAACAATACTGAGGAGGATGACACTAGAAAGTATGTTAAGAGCCACTACCTAAAATATCATACGATTGATGGCAAGTTTGTGGAGGTCTAATTCCACGAGATTTAAAATAATATTCATGCAACCATCACTTAATGTATGACTTTAAATTAACAATACCATGTGGCTGTTATAATGGATACTTCCCCTGCACAAGACAAAATAATTTTCTCTAGATTTATGATAACTCGCCTTTGTATTGAGGAAGAAGCCCACAAGCAAGACTAGAAAGAGGAAGTGTTGGTTGTTTCAAACAACAACACTAGAAAGAAATTCATAGGTGCAATTCTAAAGCCAATCAAAAAACCTCTCAAGAATCATAAGCACAATATGAATAAGAATCACAACAACCAACTGCATCAAGAATTGGAACCCCCTAATAGCTCAAACTATGAATAAATAACCACCCCTAGAAATGATGCTGGTCCACTATTCATGTTCTACAACTTTGACAAACCAGGTCATATGGTACAAAGTGTAGGAACATGCCAAGTTCTGTCCTACAGACCAAACTAATTAAAGATCCATTTGTGGCTATGATATCATCGATCAACCTTGTTGGTGAATTATATTAGTGGTAAATTGACATTGGCACCTCCCATCATGTTTTCTATGATCGTGCTATGTTCAAAATATATATTGCTACTGAAGATAGGAACGTGATTTTGGGATAATCACTAGAGATGTGTAGTTACTATTTCCTTGTGGAAAGACATTGATCCTCTTATGCGATGCAAACTCCAGACATGAGGAAACATCTGGTTTCATGTTTTCTCCTTAATAAGGTTTGGTTTGCAAAGACTATAAGGCTTGTATGTGTATTACTAAAAAATTGTATTTTTGTTGGGAAATGATATGCCACAAATGACATGTTTAAGTTGAATGTTGAAATGAATAAAATAAATTATTCAATCTAATGTTGTATGATTTTAATATTTGACATGCTAGACTGTGTCATTTTGCTAGACTGTGTCATTTGAAAAATGTGTGATTTCTAACATTAGTAACTTAGGATTAATTATAAAGTTATCTGTTAATGGTTTTGAAAAATGATATTTCGTAGTCAAGTTAAAATAACCAAAAGGTCACAAAAATCATTAGCTAAAGAATTTGAGCCTCTAGACTTAATTCACTCCAATATATGTAAACTTGATGGAACATAGAACATAAATGAAAAGCGATATTTTTCACTTTTATTGATCATTGTTTTGATTATACTTTTATATATCTAATGAAAAGCGATATTTCTTTTTAAGTTTATAAATTCTTTTAAAATTGTATCAGATACTACTCTAATCTTAATTGTTATGCAACTACTTGATAATTATTTCATTATTCCGTTTAGTTTCGTTCATGTTCCACAACCAATTTTTTTTTTAATTGGGAATATTACAAACAAGCCTATGCTAATTAAACTGAACGGAAACGGAATTGATTTTTCATAATTTTGTTTTGATTCATGATCCAAGCTAATTGCTTCCTGATCATGTTTTTAATCATATAAAGTGATCATATTGTTTTGTATTTGTTCATCCGAGTTCAAATTCTGGACCCGGATAGTGGAATTACATATTCATATTTTGTGTTTCATTTGTTCCTTTATTATTATTATTATTATTATTATTATTATTATTATTATTATTATTATTATTTAATAGTAATAATAATAATTTGTTTATAATAAATAGGGGTAATTTTTATTATACACGACGTGATCACCACTCCTTAAGCCCTTTGTTGAATAGTTGAGTTAATCAGAAAATTTGAGATATGTTCGGCTGCTTTTTTATTGTTCATAATTTTTCGGTGAAACTCAGTCAGTTTATTTTTTATCTATTTTCTCATTAGTTGCAAAGTGCCAGGAGTGTTCTTATGGCGATATTATGTTGTCATACATTATTATTTTCAATCCGATGGAGAAATAGCATACTAATTGATATCTTTATTATTTATTGAGTTCAATTCATATTTTATTGAAAGAGCGATTGTACATTTACTTATGATAAGTTTAATTTATGACAATGAAGCTAATAAACTAGCTTTTGAAAGTGACATTCAAATTAATTTAATATAATTCAAACTACAAGGGATGAATAGTATAAATCAATTTATTCCTCTTTGTATACTCAATTTATATTCGTATTCTAATATATAGTGATAGTATTTTAAATTTAATTATTTTGAGAGTTCTATTCTGAATAAATATAAATTATCCTATGTACTATAATATATTCTTGACGTTATAAATGATAATATTTATCATTATACTGTTTTTTATATAGATTTTAAAGTCATAATTTATAACATGCTAATTTTAAATAGTTTTAAGTATGCCTTATACTTATTTCAATTTTAATATGACTTAAGTTGAATATTCTTTTAAATATAAATTAATTATCCTTTTAATTTATGCACGACTTAATGTATCATATTCTTTATATATAATTATTTTTAATTTGTATAACTAAAATTTCACCTATCATGCGTATAGTTGTACAACTTTTATTTTGATTAAATATATTTAATATTATATTGTTAATAATCATACACAGTCGATGTGTTGATATAATTTTGTTATTATTTAATGTAATTTTAGTTTGATACTTATGTTAATTATGGTTAGAGTACCTTATCGATATTAGAATTTTTGTGACATAAAATTTGTACGTTGTGTTGTTATGTTTCTTCGTTATTATCCTTGAGACCGTTGGTTGAGATTAAAATTAAAAAAAAGTGCTATTTAAGTAAGTAGTAGACTAAAAAAATGCTAATTAAAATTATGTAATTCTATTTGTATTATTTAAGCAGTAGATATACTTTATTAGTGTGATATTACTTGATATGATATTGACATGAAATGCCAACATAATCTAGGTGATGATTTCAAAATAACCTCTCAATTTTCATGTACCTTAATCCATTCAATCAATATAAGTTTTTAAAACAACACCCAAATAAACTCTAGGTTCGACCACTATCCAAATCGATTAGTGTTTAGTTTTTTTTTAGGTTTTCTTACCTAATTAGGTTTCTTAACATAAAAGTGCCCTTGGTTTAGATACCTTGGGAAAAATGAATTTTAATCCTTTTCAAAACACTTGTGCCATACTTTGAAAATCTCCAAATTATTTTTCAAAATTATTGAAGTTCAACTCAAAATAATTGTTTTTAACAACTTATGACAAAATATTTTTTTAACATAAAACTCTTACATAACACTTCTCACAATTATTTTTCTTAAAGAATACAAGACTTTAAAATATCATCCTTTGATATAAAGGGACTATTTATCACATACATAAATCTTTAAGAACTTTCAACACTTTCAAATTCTTCCAGATTAGGGCTTTCCCAAAATTCCGAAATTGATCATTACCTTTAAAAATTTACTTTGACGAAACCTAAACAACTTAGGATTTTATCCATTTAAAATCAAAAGTTACTTAAATTTTTTAGTCTTTACCACTTTCTATAACATTTCTTGGGTTTTCAAATTCCTTTAATAAACTAATCCATTCATCATGGATAAGTTGTATTTTCACGAAAGCATTGTTAGAACCAAGTTCATTTTATACTTAGAGTTTTTATAATAACAAAAGTATTTTATGAGAACAATATATTTGACTTCAAAGAGTATGAAAGAAGATATGGTCAGGATTTGTAGAAGATTTGAAAAATATTTGATCAAGATTTATCTACAACAAAATATAAACATAATCAATATGAAGAATTTACAAATGCAATCTATACAAAATACGAACAGAATCAATCTGAAGAATTTACAATCTCAATCTAAAGAATTTACAATCTCAATCTAAACAAAAAAGAAATAAAATCAATTTAAATAATTTACAAACACAATCTCTACATATTATATAATTCATTATTACACAAGGACTAAATTGAAGTCCAAATTTTAACTATAAATAGATACTCAAGGTTGAAGAAGAAAAAAATGAGAAACAAAAAAGAGTAGTCTTAGGGTTCAAAGAGAGAAACACTTGTTCAAAGAGAGAAATATTCTCTAGTGTTCTTTTCTTAGAGTGTGAGAGTTATTATTATTATCATCAACTTTTTTAGAAACAACTACTCAAGTTCTAATCTTTTGTATCCAACCCGGTAGTGGTTTAGTTCCTTCTTCAAACGGGGGTTGTCAGGTTGTTAGCATAAGACTTGGCTTGTAGGCTCAAAGTGGTTAGCTCCTCAAAAGTTTAGGGTTGTCAGCTTGTTTGAGAAGACTCGCTTATAGGGTCAGGTGCTTTGTAATTCATGGTATTTGAATTAATGGATTAATGCCTTACGAATGAGGGGACTAAATGTAGCCATGTTATTGGTGAACCAAGATAAATCTACGTGTCAAATTATTTTTGCTTTTATTATTTGCTGCCTCTAAATCTGATTGCTTCTATTCCAAGTAAGTCACCAAACCAAACTAGTTTTATTTATTTATAAATTATTAAAAAGTTATCAACTTTGGAAAACACAATTCAACCCCCCTTCTCGTGTTTGAAATTTCAATTGGCATAAGAGTTCAATCTCCAGGTTGGGCATATTACAATCTTAGAAAAAAGATCCAATGGTTCCATATGTTTGGATTTAGTGAAGAAACTGCAGGAAGAAACATCAACATACCACCTTTGTTTGATGGATAAAGTTTTGAGTATTGTAAAGACAAGCTGAGAAGTTTATATATTTCAAAAGATCTTGAACTTTGGGACTTGGTGGAAGATGGTTATATTCCACCAAGGAATACTAAGGGCATTGAAATGTCAAGAAATGACATAAATGCTTATCCGAATAAGATGTACAAAATGCATCATCAGTCCAAAGCATTCATGATATATGCAACCACCTTTAAGGAGTTTGAGAAGTGCACCAGTAAGGAGACCACAAAAATTATTTTCTAGATTCCACATCCTAGCCTATGGACTAAAGGTACTTGAGAAGAGTTATACTACTATTGATCATGTGAAGAAAATTCTTAGGAGTCAAAAAAGAAAATGGAGACCTTAGATCACTTCCATTCAAAAAGCAAATGGTCTGAATACTTTTAAGCTAGAGAAATTAATGAGTTCTCTCAAATCACATGAAATTGAGCTTGAAGAAAATAAGGGGAAGAACAAGAACAAGAGTATGGCCTTGATTATCAGAATTTGAACTCAGAAGAAGAGGAAATTGCCTTCATATGTAGAAGAATTTAGAGGATGTGGCACAATAAGAGAAAATATTTTCCCTTAGAAAGATTCCAAGTTGTCCAACTAAGGTTGTGTTTGACTATGTTGGACTCTTTTTGCTAATTTATTTAAAACTGGTTAGGATTTGGTGACTTACTTAGAATAAAAGGAGAAGCAATCGCGTTAAGTGATCTAAGGCAAAACTAAAAAGAGAATTTTAGAAATAATGTGACACAAGAAGTTATCTTAGTTCACCAACAACTTGGTAGCTATATATGTCAAGTTCCCTCACTCAAAAAGGATTTAATCCACTAATTCCAAATTTGAATTACACAATACCTGACCCTACAAGCTACTCTTCTCAGAATAACCTGATACCTACAAATTCTTTGAGGAACACAAACAAATTGACTCTACGAGCCAAGTCTTCTCAACACAACATAAAAACCTACAAATTGCTTGAGGAACACAAAATCCACCATCGGGTTGGGTAACAATATTTTTGAACAAATTGGTTTGCTTCTAACAAGTTGATTGTAACAATGATTCTCACACTAGAAAAAACTTAGAAAATATTTCTTTGGAGCATGTGTTAACATAAACCTATATCTTATGAGCTCTAATGACTTAGAAATTTTTGTGCTTGTGAGTTCATTTTTTTTTTTGGTTCTATTGCCTTGAGTATCTATTTATAAAATATGTTAGAGTTTCTCCTTTGTTCTTGCAAAATCTGAATTGTATCTTTGAAAATAATAAACATATCTTCTTGTCAATAATTCTTGATCATATCTTCTTGTAGATTTTAGTCAACTCTTCATGTAAATAATTCATATATTCTTGTAGACAAATATTGATAAAATCTTAATGTAAATAATTCATATGATCTTGTGATAAATCTTGATCAAATCATCTTATTAATAATTTATATCTTCTTGTAGATAAACCTTGTAAACGATTCATATCTTCTTTTGATAAATCTTATTCAAATCTTGTAAATAATTCATACATTTTTGTGATAAATTTTGATGAAATCCTCTAGTAAATAATTCATATCTTCTTGTAGATAAATATTGATCAATTCTTCTTACAAATAATTTATATCCTCTTATAGATAGAACTTGATCAAATCTTACGGTAAATAGTTTATATCTTCTTGTGATAAATATTGATCAAATCTTCTTTTAAATAATTCATATCTTCTTGTTGATAAGATCTTGATCATATCTCCAAATATTTACCATATTTTTTTTCAACTTGGTCAAATATTTTCTTCAATTATAAATCTCAATCAAATATTATTTTAGATTGTCTTCGAAAACACGAATTTTCTTTCATACTTTTGCTTGATTTGAGCTCGAATGGATTCAAGTTATTCTTGGTTCATCACAAGTTTTTTTTCCAGCTAAGCCTTCTTTTTCATACTTAATTCTTTCAATTTCAGTCGTTGACTTTCCATCAGAGGCATTGACTTTTTTGTTGGAGTGAGATGATGTGTTTCTTGAATAATGATAGTAAGAGGTATAATTTCATGACTTAGAATTAGTGGCATTTGGGAAATCAACTTATTGAAACTTCATAGTTAGTGCAACATTAGAGGTTGCATATCAGAGACAATATTTGGAATGTATTGCACCATTTTGAGCAGTGGATTGTGAGCATTGAATTTATGATTTGAGTAATCTTTTAAAATTTAATTATACCTTGATATGAACTCTTTAGAAGCCTATTGATTTTGTGAACATCAAAGACATGCAAAGGGTTCATAGACATGTTTCAAATTTAGTCTTTAGAGGCAGTCTTCAGACCCAATTATCATACCGAGTCTTCAGACCCAAACATCAGACCTATACTTCAAACCCATATTTTAGATCCATACATCAAAGGCAATCTCTATAATCTTCAGAGGCATGTTACTTTTAGGAGCACGTGTTCGAAGGCAGACCCATATACTTTGGGTTCCTTTGATCTCATCCTCTAATCCCTTCCACTAGTGACTTCCTCTGGTGACTTTTCTTCTTTTTGCATACTTAATCAAACCTCCAAATTTATTGTTCTTATAAAATACTTAAAACATTAAAACTATAAGTGAAAAACCAACTGGTTTCTAACAATCTCCCTTTTTTTGATGATGACAAAACTATATTTTTTATAACAACTTTTCTATTATTACTTAACTCCTCTTGACTTAAGGCTCTGCCTAAGGCCAAGTAATTTTTTAGTAATCTCCCTACATTATTGTTCAAACATATCATTCTCCCCCTTTTGTCATCAGACAAACAAACTTGAAAGTGAAATTATATTATATTTTATTATTTTAATGTATTTTCCCAATTTTTTTAATAGAAAAAATGAAACATAAAAATAGCCTAATATGGATAAAACATAAAGCTGATTCTTGTAGGATTCTAAACTACTCTAAGCTTGGCACAATATCATGCAGGTATAAAGGTAAGGTTTAGATTTTTCCTAATGAAGTGAGATCTATCTTCAACTAGCAGTTTGATGAATATGTGCACCCATTGGTGTTCATTATCTACAAACTGGATATTTAGCACTCGTTTTTGAACACAATCTCAAATAAAGTGATATTTGATTTCTATGTGTTTGGTTCTATAATGTAGGATTTCCTTCTTGGTTAGGCAAATGGCAGAAGTGTTGTCACAAAATATGGGAATGTAACTCTCAAGAATCTTGTAATCTTCCAGTTAATGTTTCGTCCCTAGCAATTGAGAATTGGAACCAGCTATTGAAATGTACTCAACCTTCGTTGTTGACAATGCAATTGTGCTTTCTCTCTTACTTCACCTTGATATTAAGTTTTCACCCTGAAATGTGCAGTTTCCCTATGTGCTTTTTCTCTCAAGTTTTTCTCCAACATAGTCAACAATACAATAGCCACTTTATTTGTACTTAGTGATTCCCTTTGGATTAGCCTGAAATCCGACACAAACACATACACTAAACATAATATAAGGTCTGGTGGCAGTAAGGTAAAACAATGATCCAATCATTCCTCTATACATTTTCTGGTCAATCTTCGAGCATGATTCATCATTTTTAAGTAAACATGTAGGAAGCACTGGTGTAGTCATAGGTTTACAATAATTCACTTTAAACTTCTTGAGAATCCCTTTTTTGTATTTGGTTTGATTAATGTATATCCCTTTTTAACTTTGTTGAATTTATATCCCTACAAAGAACTTAAGTTCTCTAATCATACTCATTTGAAATTCAAGTTGCATCAACTTAGATAGTTCTTGACAAAGAGTATCATTAGTAGATCCGAAAATATTGTCATCAACATAAATTTGAATGATAAGAATGTCACCTTCTATTTATTTTCTAAACAAGGTGTCGTATACTTGTCCTATTACTTAGTCTATCATACCATGCCCTAGGTGCTTTATTTAGACCATATAGTGGTTTCCTAAGTTTAAATACATGAAATGGAAATTCATAACTTTCAAAACCTGGGAGTTGCTTAACATAAACATCTTCAATTATATACCCATTTAGAAATGCATTTTTGACATCCATTTGAAATAATGTAATGTTATTATTTGTAGCAAAAAAAAAAAGTAGGATACAAATCGCTTCTAGCCTGGCCATTAGAGAAAATGTCAAAGTGTAATCAATACCCTCTTGCTAAATGTAGCCTTGTGCGACAAATCTTGTCTAGTTTCTGACCACTTCACATTTCTCATATAGCTTGTTTCTAAAAACCCACATGGTTCCGATAATGTTTTTCTTTGGTATATGTACTAGATCCCAAACATGATTCCTTTTAAATTCATTTAACTCATCTTGCATTGCAATGATCCATCCATATGTTAGTGTTTCATCAACAAATGTAGGTTGAATTGATGATAGTAGACCAAACAAGGTTGTGTCCTTTAGCATTGATCTGTTCTTTAAATGATAATTTCCATTTCCTATTATTAGAGTTTCAGGATGGGATTAGTTGTACTTCCATCTAGAAATCCCTTCTAACTTATCTTGATTGCTTTTGACTTGGTCAAATTTATCCTATGATGATTTTCTATATTTTTTTTATTTACTTGTATCCTCTAATTTTTTTGGTTCTTCTGGTTTCTTTGGATTTATTTCTTCTAATTCCAGCAAACCTACACTATCCTCAACTCACTTTGACTTTTTAAGGTCAAGCCGTTTGTCATCAAATGTAACATGTATTGATTCTTTTGCAATAAGAGTTTCCCTATTAAGAACGCAATAAGCTTTAGATCCTTCAAAGTATTCAATGAAGGTGCATTTTTGTTCTATGGAATCAAATTTTCCAAGGTTTTCTATAATGTTTAACATATAACAAGTACAATCAAATTGTTTAAATTAGGAGATGTTAAGCTTATTACCCTTTCATAATTCATACGGTGTTTTATTTAATATTGACCTAATTAAGATTACATTTTGAATATAGCCTCTGCCTAAAAATGTTTTGCAATATCTATTTCATTGAGTGTGGTTCTAGCCATTTTTTTGAAGGGATCTATTATTTTTTTCTACAACTCCATTTTGTTGTGGTGTTTTAGGAGAAGAGAAATTGTAAGAGATTGCATTCACATTATAAAAAACTTTCAAAGAACTTGTTTTCAAATTTTCCTTCAAGATCACACTTCTAACTGTTACAATCTTAAGACCCTTTTCATGCATGACTTATTTCAAAAATGCAATAAAAACTTTGATGCATTCATCTTTATTTGATATAATTTTTCCAAAAGTACACCTTGTGTAATCATCTACTATCACAATGCCATACATATTTTCATATTAGGGGTAAAGAAGTTCTTTATTTGTTTTTTCCTTTTGACAAGCTTCACACATAAATACCATTTTGTAGCTAAGTTAGGTAGACCTCTAACTAGTTGAAGTTTATTCTATTTTGATATTAATCTAAGGTTTGCATGACCTAACATTTGTTTCCAAAGTAGCTTCTCTTCATTTACTGAGATTAGACACTTAACATCTTGTTTCTCTAAACTAAACAAATTTATCATAAATATGTTATTTAACTTATGACCTGTAAAGAGTACATATCCATCCTTTTGACCAATTTCCTTGCATGGTTTTTGATTAAATATGATATCATAAAAATTATGACTTAACTGACTAACACTTAATAAATCATGTTTAAAACCTTTAACAAGCAAAACATCTTTAATAGAAGGAAAGGTGCCATTACCAAATGTGTCTTGCCCCATTATCTGGCCTTTTGTATTTCCTCCACAATATTGTGGCTACTTTGATCCATGTTAGGTTTTGGAACATAGACTTTTCTCTTGTCATATATCGCAATCATCCATTGTCTAGGTGCCATGATTGATGTTTTAACTTGGTTGTTGAGGACATGTGCAACATAGACAATTTGGTTATTAGGGACCCAAATTTGGAGAACACTTGTGATTTTTAATTAAGAAATATTTTTCGACATTAAGTAAATCCAATTGGGTTAAATTAGAAAATACCTCAACTTCTTCATCAATTAATTCAGTTCTAGAATCATAATTAGTGTTTGTGTTGGACCTAAATGCAGAGTTGGTATGAGCCATCAGAGTTAAATATGTTTGTTCTTCATCATCAAAGGATTCATTAGAACCATCCCATGTTGTGATCAAAACCTTATTTTTTGGTCTAAAATCTTTCCTCTAATGTTTCTCTTTTACCAAATTTGGACATTTTGACTTGACATGTCCAGGTACGTTGCATTCATAACATATGATGCTTTTCTTTGTAGATATTTCATCCCTTCCTCTACTAGAATGCTTTAAATATCTTTGAGAATATCTTCTGAATTTTTTTGGATATGAAGACCAACTTCTCATCCGCTGAGTTCAGATTCTGATCATCTGAATCATTGTCCTCTGATATTGTTGTTGCCTTAATAATCTTCTTCTGATGGGATTTTAAGGCCAAAGTTGGCTTCTTCTTCTTAGGATGATCCTCTACAAGGTCAACTTCATATGATCTCAAGGTGTTAATCAATTCTTCCAATTTAAGAGTACATAAATCCTTTGCTTCTTGAATAGTTGTAATCTTAGGTCTCCACTTGCTTGGCAGACTCCTAAGAATCTTCTTCAAATGATCAATAGTAGTATAACTCTTCTCAAGTACCTTTAATCTTGAGACCAAAGTTTGGAATCTAGAAAACTTAGTTTCAATGTCTTCATTTTTTCCATCTTGAATATCTCATACTTTTTGAATTGGAGGTTTGCCACTGCTTCTTGAATTTGCTTTCTTCATAGGCCAAAATCAAATTTTCGTTGATGTTTTTAGCTCTTTCTTTGTTAGTGCACATATCAAATTCCTTGAAGGTGATCCCATTGATCATGAATGTTCTAGATTTATGATGTATCTTGTACATCTTCTTCTCTCTAGCATCCATCTACTTCCTTGAAATTTCAGTACCATTAAAATTTGTTGAAGTCCAAATCATTCACCATCAAGGTGACCTATTAAGTCCAAATCCAAATCCATCCACTTCTCTCTAGCTTCCATTAAGTCCAAAAATTCAGTATTCAAATCATTCACCATCAAGGTGACCTATTGAAGTTTCCTCCAACAACTTCTTCACTAAATATTGACATTGTTCAATTCTTGGAGCTTTGTTCAAACACTATAAAGTGTTAATATTTGAAACCAGACTCTTGATGCCAATTAAAGGTGCAAGCACAACAATCCTTATATCTTTGTTCAAACACTATAAAGCACTAATTTTTGAAATTGGGCTTTTGATGCTAATTGAAGGTGCAAACACGAGAAGAGGGATTGAATTGTGTTTGACTAAATTGGATTAGTTTTGATAATTTATATAAAAATAGTTTGGGTCACTACAAGAAAAATTGTTATTACCTACGACAAATTTTATCTTTACCCACAGACTGTCATAGGTAATGTAAAATTACGCACGGACACGAGTTCCTAGCTAAATCGCTCGTAGGAAAATATTTACTGACGGACAAGCTGTGGGACACACTTACTTATGGATTGTCCGTGGATAATATGACCCACTCAGTCTCCGTGGGTAACGTTACTCATAGATTTGCCATAGATAAAATAGTAGATACTTATCGACGGAAAAGTCATAAGTTACATTACCCATAGACCGTCCGTGGGTAATGAAAAAATGATTTTAATTCTATTTTTGTTTTTTTACAATTTCCTGTTTTTTTATTATATATTTAAAATTAATTGTAAGCATATTAAATATCATTGTCAAAACAAAGTGAAATATTATGTAAATAGTGTTTTCAAAATACACATCCATAAGTCTCAAAATAAGGACAATTTACACTACCATGATTCTCAAAATAAGCACATTGTTACTGCCATAAGTTTCAAAATACACATAACGACACTATCGTAGAAATATATATAGATAATGCCTACAAGTCTAAACAAAATAAGTAGTCATAACTACTATACGAAACTGAAATTGAAACCAGTATTACTCCTCACGGCCATCATCCTTAGACTCATCCTCGTCATAATCTGGATGATGACGACAACGGTATGACCCAGCCTGTATGGAAGCAACACTTTTTGCCAATGTTGCTAGCTGCATCTGTAGTTTTGTAGTGCGTTGCTCTGTTTGTTGAACTTCCTCTTGTCGACGTTGCTCAACTTTCCTTAGCTCATCTCGCGCCTCTCGTGCCTCATGTTCTGCCGCTTTTGCTCACTCCTCAAATGCTGCTATCTGTGCAGCTATCTCATTAGATTGTTGAGACAAGAAATTGGCGCAACCTCTAGATGGACAAGAATCTGGAACTAGATTTGCGACACCTGGTCTATAAAGCGAGGATCTATCTCCAACACCATAGATCCTCCCGTTATTCTTCCCCCCAACAGATTGGATCCACATGTCTAAGCGAGCTTCCGCATTAACCACTTGGCTACAACTACTAGATGCTTCCCCACCTTTAGAGGCTTGTTGCAACTTACCTTGAAATGATTCATACTCAAATAGAAAATCATGCAACATAGTCAAATTACTTTTACAAGAAATACAAATGAATGAACTAATAAATGATTTAATATTTCTTACATATGTTTTTTTTGCTCTTTCATCAACCCAAGAGTTGTCCTTCTTCTTAGTGTGAGTTTTTAAAAAGAATGGATACATCCATCGATATTGAACTGGACCACCAAGCTTTGCCTCATACGATAGGTGAATTGGAAGATGTTCCATTGAATCAAAGAATCCTGGTGGAAAGATTCTTTCAAGTTTGCATATGATGAATGGAATATTTTCACCCAATTTGACCAATTCATCGTGTCCTAAGGTATTGTTGCACAAGCCTTTAAAGAATTGACTTAATTCTGTTAATGGTTTCCACACATGGTCAGGCAGTGAACTATGAGGTAAGAAACGACGGTGACAATCAAACCATGAATTTTTGCCACCGTATTTTAAGGTAAAAGCCTTATTTCCATCCATACACACCGGACATGCCAACTTTCCATGGGTACTCCATCCAGATAATATGCCATAAGCAGGAAAATCGTTAATTGTCCACATTAAGGTTGCCCTCATTACAAAATTTTGTTTCATGGAAATATCATTAGTCAAAGCCCCTTCACTCTCCAACTGTTTAAGCTCCATCTAGATAACATGGGTACTCCATCCAGATAACATGCCATAAGCAAGAAAATCGTTAATTGTCCACATTAAGGTTGCCCTCATTACAAAATTTTGTTTCATGGAAATATCATTAGTCAAAGCCCCTTCACTCCCCAACTGTTTAAGCTCATCTATTAATGGTTGTAAATATACATCAATGTTTGCTTTTGGGTTAGATGGTCCAGGTATGAGACAAGTCAAAAACATGAATGGTTTAGTCATGCACATTTCGGGCGGGAGATTATACGGGGTCACAACAATAGGCCAACAAGAATATGGGGTTGAAGAGGCCTGAATGTATGGCGTGAAGCCATCAGAACATAAACCAAGCCTTACATTTCTTAGTTCATTTGCGAAGTTTGGATACTTTGTATCAAAATGGTTCCAAGCTTCCCCATCTGATCGATGACGTAAACTGCTTGAACTCGATCTATTATGTTGATGCCATCTCATTTGGGCAGTAGTTTCTGTTGATGCATACAATCTTTTTAACCTTGGAGTGATCGGCATATAGAACATCCTCTTAACTGGAATGTCTTTATGGTTACCTATCCCAGGCTTACGAGGAACATATCGAGGTTCATGGCAAAACCTACACTCTATATCTGCACTATTTTCTTTGTAGTACAACATGCACCCTTTAACACAACAATCCATTTTCTCATACTTCAATCCTAGCATTGTCACCAATTTTTTCGCTTGGTAAATTTTTTTTTGGAAGTAAATCCTTAAAAGGACACACATTTCTGTGGAACATTCCAATTTGATTTGCAAGCTAAAAGTTTCACGCATATTGAAAGTTTTGAATCAGAAGCCCCCTCATATAAGGGTTTGTTTGCAACAGTTAACAAATCATAAAAGTCTTGAGCATCATCATTTGGGGGCTCTTCATTATTCTCTTCCTCGTTGCCTTGATTACCCATATTTTGGAAGTCATGCGTAGGACCAAATGCATCATCGACCATATGTTGCATTAACGTAAACGAATCATAGTTATCAATATTTCCACTACTACTTCGAATATTTTTTGGGTCAATGTGTGGGGCTTCTTCACCATGCTCAGTCCAATACCAATAATTTGGTTGGAACCCAAACCTATACAAGTGAAGTTTGACTTCACTTGCAGACAATATACCACTACACATGCAATTGTGACAAGGACATCTGATGCCACCATCTTTTACAAATTGATTTCGACTTATTGCTTTTGTTATAAACTCTTCAACACCTTTTGCGAAGGCTGGTTTCAACCCCCCTCGTTGAACATAAAGTCTATCATATACCCAACTACGATCTGGATGGTAGCCATTCATATTTTGAAGGACAAACAAATAATTGAGGAGCGATGAAACTGTGAACAAAATTTGAAGGTTCTCAAAAATAGTGACAGTAATACAACATATGCAAATAAAGTCGGTGTTCGTAATCATAAATGTTAGATAAAAGCTAATAGGAAGAAGATGAAAGTAAGTTTCTTTATGACATTCATTGTTCTCGCAAAACAGTAGCATATGATCCATCATAAACATTAACTTTAATTTAACTAGCTAATGTGACTTCAATCTGATCTTAAAGAATTTTAGCTAATGTGACTGATATGAATTTCTAATGGGAATCCACAACTTTTATGTTCATATGATTGCATAACAAAACTCTTGTTTGGTCTAGTTTGCTACTCTTGTGTGGTCTAGTGTTTCATAGGATTCAAAATCAGATTTTATTAAACTTTATAGTCTTATTAGAATCATGTTGCTTTCATAAAAAAATCAGCTTTTATAAAATTCTGTAGTTTTCTCTTTTTTCCACTACCAACATTCACTTGTGCTAAAACCAGTTTTACTTTGAACCAGTTTAGCATAAATCAGTAGACGTAGTAGTTTAAAAAAATTGTATCAAAGTACATAAATTGATGCAAATTGGTTGAATCGTATCTCAATATGCAACAAAATAAAAAGCATCTACAAGTATGAACCAGTTAAACTTGCAATGCCATCTCCAAAGAAAAAAAACAGATGCATACTTATTTGTTAGGCATCTAATCTCAAACAAACTGATTAAACCAAACATGTGACATATTATAGAACTGAGGGCTATTATAATCACAGATTAAACCATGAACCGAATTTGTTTACAAATTATAGAACTGAGGGCTATTATAATCACAGATTCACATAGGTTAAATTTCTTTTAGAGAGCTGAAATTTTGTTAATATAATATTAATTTAATCCATATTTAAGAAATAGTGACAACAACAAAGACAAATTAATATGTACCTCATAGCTAGTTGGAGATACCATTACATTAAAACACTTCTAATATTTTCAAAACTTCGACGCAGGAGCTACTCTTATATTTGTTAATGTGTAAAACTTGGAAGTTTAATTTATGTTGATTCTTTTTCTGCACAAATTCAAGAACAAAAAGTTTGAAGTTCCATTGACATAATTGTGATATGTGACTGAATGCAGTAAGGCAAGAACCGGCTATCGTCCCTTACCAATAGCCCTTACATAGTGACAACACTTTATGAACCGACTTTGTTCTATAATCTGTAATTTTTAATTAAGTACACTATGCTTTTGTATAATTAAACTAATTTTGCAGAGGAAAACAAACTTATATAACTTTACTTCCTTCTGGTTTTATATATATGGTTCAGATATATTATGATAAAGGGTCAAATTAATACTCCTTTTCTTTCATATCATGTTATATAACTCAATATTCTTTTTGATGTGAGTTAATTATTGGAGCTTCACTATAACTCAAGAAAGGAAAAACAAATTATGATTAGTAGTTATTAAAAAATAAATTAAACTTGTTTGCGCAATATTATCGGACAATGTTGCATAAATCCCTTTTATCTTGCTTACTTTTCATGGCATCCTAAATTCTTTTTACAATAATTTGCACTTTTTTTAGGGCTTTTGCCGTGATGTTTTGTCAGGTTGGCCAACCAATTACACTAACATCAGCAATATAAACATGTATTAACAAATAAGAACACCAATATGTTACCAATATAAACATGTATTAACAAATAAGAACACCTCAATGTCAGCATCACACCTCAGGAATTAATATCAATATCCAAGCAAACAATATCCAAGCAAAAAAAAATTGGATTCCAAGCAAAATAAAAACGGTACCGCTAGACTCAATATCAGATTCACAACAAATAATCATGAAAATGGAACAAATTAGAGAGAGAAAACGAGATAACAACAACGAATGGGAGTAAAACAGAGAAAAAAAGAACAAGAGAGATCGAATAAGAGAGAGAACACAAACGACATAAGAACCAGAGAGAATGACAGAACCTGTGATTTGAAGTGGCGGTCAAGGGCGATCGGTGGACGACGAATGGCGAATGGCGAACGGCGTTGATTTGAAGTGGCGGTCAAGGGCGATCGGTGGACGACGAATGGCGAATGGCGAACGGCGTTGATTTGAAGTGGCGTGGGCGAATGCGATGAACGAAGGGTTTTGTGGGTTTTTGTTTCTATCCCCTTTACTCTTACTTTTGTTTTGTTTTGATTCCTTTCCTTACTGAACTATTACTATACTCTAACAAATGACTTGTAAGAATTAACTTCTTTTTTTTAAAAAAAAACAAAGTAACATACAAAATTATACTTTGAATTTACCCACGGATATTACCTACGGCTAATATGTGGTAACAAAAAATACGATAAAATTTTGACAACTTCAAGTTGAGTTTCTTTTTTTTTTTTTTTAACTTTACCCACTGATATTTTTTATGTTACCTACGAAAAAACCGTGGAAACCAATTTAAAAAAATTAAATTACTTAATAACAAATTTACCCACGGTTTTTCTATAGATATTATATAATTTATCCATTAACTGATATCCGTGGATAATTTTCCGTAGGTATATGAAACTTTTCTTGAGTGGGTTTAGTGTCATACTTAGAATAAAAGTAGCTACAATTGAACTAAGGGATCAAAAGAAAAAGTAAAACAAGAATTGCATAATCAAAATGACACAAGAATTTAATCCACTAATTCAAAACTTGAATTACATTGCACCTGACCCTACAAACTAGTCTTCTGAAAACAACTTACTACAAAGGTTTTTAGGAACACAAACACCTTGAGTCTATAAGTCGTTGATTCTCCATCAGCCGTTGATTATTTTAGATTGTTTTTCTTGAATAATGATAGTCTAAGTAAGAATTTTGTGACTTAGAATTAGTGTCAATGGAAAATCACCTTATTGAAACTTAAGGGCCAATCCAACATTAAAGGCTGTATATCCGAGATAACATTTGGAGTGTGTATCACCATTTTGATTATCGGATTAATAGCCTTTAATTTATGATTTGAAAATTCTCTTTGAGTTAATTATACCTTGATATGAACTCTATAAAGGCATGTTGAGTTTGTGCACACCAAAGATATACAAGGGTTTAGATGCATCAATAAATTTCAATCTTCAGATGGTCTTTAGAATCAATTTTAGAGTCATTCTTCAGAGGCAATCTTCTGACCTAATTATCAGATGATCAAAGAAAGCACTTGTGACATTGAAAATGAAAAATAATTTGTCACAGTTGTTGGTGTGAAATTTAAAACAAAATCGTTTTGACTAAGATTTCTTGATATTTGTTGTTATTGGGGAAGACTAGGTATGATGAAGTGGGAGGTATTCGTTAGCATGTTATAAACTAGTGCATTGGTACAATAAGTTAAAATTGATGAGAGTGGAGTAAGAAGAGAGTGGCGATCTTTGTCAATTTTCTGAAGCAAATTCTAGTCAAAATTTTGCGCAGGGTAATGGTAAAGCGAAATTCATGCTCAATGGAAAATTTAAGTTTTGCAACACTTTTTTGCACAAGCAAACATATTGTTGGAGGTTCAAAAATTAGATGGAAAAGAAGAAATGTATCCTACTAGCTTTAGTGTGTTTTGAATCAATCTTTGTTGATGTTTCTTCTTATAGATGGAGGTTAGATACTTGAATAGTTATTCATGTTACAAACTCACTACAAGAACTCTTAAGTAGAAGGAAACTAAATGAAGGAGATATGAAGACCACTATTGGAAGTGAAGCTAATGTGGAAGAAGATCATATAGTTGTTGTTTTCCTTAAATTTTCTACTAGGCATGTATTCAATTTGAATAATGTAGTTTATAAGCCTTCTATGACAAGTAATTTAGTGTTTATTTTTTCTTGTTGGATAATTGTTGCTTCTCTTTCCACTTCAGTAATTGTTGGATAATTGTTGCTTCTCTTTCCACTCCATTATTGATTGTGTTGGATATTGGGCTCCCTTCCTGCATGGAGAAAGGCCCAAATATTTTAGTCCATATGTATCACTTATTTAAGGGGAGAGTGATTTGATTAGGATTACAACAGAGAGACCACTTTGATAGAAAAGACAACCACCAAAAGAGAAAATATAGGAGTAACCCTATTCCCGATTTTGTTAAATCAGTCTCAGAAAAACATGAATTACGCATTGGTTAACTGTTGGATCGGGCTAATATTTTGACAGAAAGTTCGAAACATTAAGGTCTTCTATTTCAACGGTTGGATTGGCGAAACATCTTCCAAGAGATGGAGAAATCGTGCTCACACAACAACAAGTTTTTGGGTGTTTCTCTTCTTGTTTTTCATTTGTAGGCTTTATTGCTTTGTTGTTTTGGTTGGTTGTAGGCACACTTTGTGTATCATTTTGAGACTCTCTTGTATCCTTATTTGGTTATAGTGGAGCTATTTCTTTGAGCTGGACGACCCATGGTTTTTACCCTTGCATTGAGGGGGGTTTTCCACGTTAAAATATCAGAGTTCATTACGTCCTTTATTTTGATTAAAGATGGGTTTGAATGTTACTAATTACCATTTGTTAAAAGGCAAGATGAAAGATTTGTTATTTGTGAAGAAAATGCATCTTCCTATTTTTTCTAAAAAGCCAGTTGATAAATCTACGGAAGAATGGAATTTTGAACATCAACATGTATGTAGTTTTGTTTGAACCACTTGAATGAATTTCAGGGGATCCTTGATCAAATGTCTGGAATGAGTATCAAGTTTGATGATGAACTATTGGGACTATTTTTACTATTATCTATACTAGAGTCTTGGGAGACATTTCGGGTTTGTATAATGAGTTCAACTCCTAATCGTGTTGTTTCTTTGGAAATGGCTAAGGGTGGTGTTTTGAATTAGGAGATGAGAAGGAAGGCATAGAGTTCTTCATATCAATCTGAAGTTTTTGTCACTGAAAATAAGGGGAGAAGTTAGAAAAAAAAAAGCCGAAGAGTGGTAGAGAAAATAGCATAAGAAAGTCCAAATCTAGATACAAAAATGCGGAGTGCCATTATTGTCATAGAACAAGGCACCTATAGAAGAATTGTTTTTTTGTGGAAAAAGGAGAACAAAGGCAAGAAGGGTAAGCAGAAACAAATGGGTCATGAAGATGATAGTGATGATGATCGTGTTAATACTGCTATTAGTGATGATCTTGTTATTCTCTGTGACTATGAGTCAATTAATCTTGTATTTGATGAGAGCATGTGGATAATTGATAGTGGTGTTATACTACATGTTACACCGAGGAAGGAGTTCTTCACATCTTATACTTTAGGTGACTTTGGAGTTTTGAAGATGAGTAATGATGGTGTATCTATGATAATTGGTGTTGGTCATGTATGCTTGCAAACCAACATGGTAATGTAATTGTTGCTTAATGGAGTCAAACATGCTCTAGATGTTCGCTTCAATTTGATCTTTGTGCATATGTTTGATGAAAGTGGTTTTGATAATCATTTTGCTTCTAGAAAGTGGAAACTCAATAAAGGTAATTTGGTTGTAGCTAGAGGGGAGAAAATTATGAAACTGTATTGGACAAAAGCTTTGGTTGCAAAAGACAGTCAGAATGTCCTTGATATAAAATCATCTTTGTGGCACCGAAGGCTAAGCCATATTTGTGAAAAGGGTTTAAATTGATTAGCTAGAAAGGATGTGCTTCCAGGATTGAAGAATGTATATTTGGAGAAATGTCATCACTACATGATTGGTAAACAGACTAGATTATCCTTCAAAAAGCATCATCCTTTTAGAAAGTTGGAGTTCCTTAAGTTGGTGCATTCTGACGTCTATTGTAAGACCCATAATTTTAAATTATACTTTATGTATTTTAGTGTATTTTGGTATTGAAGTCGGAGGCTTTTTAGCCAAAGTTATTAATATTTAGGGAGTTAAATGCCGAAAATATATTTTTGGAAATTGGATTAAAATTATTTGTCGGAGAATAATTTAATTACGTTACAAAGAATTTAATACCAGACAATTTTGTTAAAAATATCTCAGGTTGCTGAAAATTTTATTTGTCAATTGAGTTGCAACGAGAGTAAATATTTTTATCAAAATAGTTTGAGATGTGAGTAAAGTGATATGTGGAAGAGTTGTTAGATATTCGTTTGGGTTTGGTTTTAAGAATAATATAAATATATATATATATATATATATATATATATGTGTGTGTGTGTATATATATATATATATTAATATAAGTTATACATATATATATATATATATATATATATATATATATATATATATATATATATGTGTGTGTGTGTGTGTGTGTGTGTGTGTGTTAGAAAGAAGAAAATAGGAGGGAAAATAAAAGAGAAATAGAGGAAGGAAAAAAGGACCAAACGTCCCTGCCTCGCGAAGCTTTATTCTTCTTCCTTCTTCCGTTTTCATTTTCGTTGTTTTGTTTTGCTTCAAACGAGAAACCCATGGCTTGGGGTGAGAAGACAAGGATTTCTCAGCTTCTTCCTTCTTCTCGGATTCGAAAACGGTGTTAGGGATTTCAAAACCGTCAAACACAAACCTCCACATTTAGACTAGATCTAAGCTTCGTTTTGCAAAGAGATTGAAGGGAAAGTTGCTCACTATCACGCTACGGTGCTAGGGAACCAACTTTGGAAGCGGCGTTGCGAGCGGAAGATTTTACCGGATTTACTCACGGCACCGTAATCGCACGGGAAAGCTAACGTGAAGGTAAGGGCTCCTTCCAAACTTTTAGTTTGCATTTAGGGACTTATCTGTGGTTGTGTGGAAAAGAATTTAATTAGGGTTGGTGTATCGAATCGGGGGAAAATGAATTTAACTCAATTATGTATAATTTTGAGTAAATGAAATGTGATGTATTTGAGTGTTATGATTGCGTTAATTTGTGTTTATCGTACTTGGCATTTCATACTTGATGTTTGTTGATTGATGTGATTTGGTGTGAAACGTGGATTTAATTGGATATTATGTTTAAGTTCGTTTGGTATGGAATTTGAAAACCATTAGAGTTAAAGGAGTATTAAGAATGGGGAATCTCTTAATGTCTTGTTTACTTAATGTGTGTTTGTGAAAATCGTTTTGAGTTAAAAGAGTATTAAGAATGGGGAATCTCTTAATATCTCTGTTTACTAATGTTTTGAAAATCGTTTAAGTTAACTGGGCGTTAAGAATGGGGAATCTCTTAATGTCTTGGTTACTTAATGTTTGTTTTGAAAATCGTTTAAGTTAACCGGGCGTTAAGAATGGGGAATCTCTTAATGTTTTGGTTACTTAATGTTGTTTTGAAAACCATTTAAGTTAAAAGAAAATTAAGAATGGGGAATCTCTTAATATGTCTGTTTGCTTAATGTTTGGCATGGAAATCGTTTAAGTTAAATGAGTATTAAAAATGGGGAATCTTTTAATATTTTCATTTACTTAACGATTGTTGTGGATGGAGTTAGTATATGCTCATGCATTTTCATGCTTTTTGTAATTCGTGCAGACCCGTGATAGGTGGCACCCTGATAAATAGTACTTTGGCCTATGATTGGCGGTACATTTATGATTTACGTTTTTGTAAATTGTGCAGACCCGTGATAGGTGGCACCTTGGTAAATAATACTTTGGCCCGTGATAGGCGGTACTTTTACGATTTACGGTTTTTTGTAAATTGTGCAGACCCGTGATACGTGGCACCTTGGTAAAGAGTACTTTGGCCACTGATAGGCGGTACATTTACAATTTACGTTCTTTTTAGTAAACCGTGCAGACCCGTGATAGGTGGCACCTTGGTAAACAATACGGGCCCCTGATAGGCAGTATGTTTATGGTTTACGCTTTTTAGTAAATCATGCAGACCCGTGATAGGTGGCACCTCGATAATTGGTACTTTGGCCTGCGATAGGCGGAACAATTATGATTTACGGCCCTTCGAGGAGGGTTTTGGTTTGGAATTCCGAGTCCATGCATTTTGGCATATACGCATTGCATTAGGGTGCTTGGCACACGAGTCGTGTTTGATTCAAGTTTATGATTGAGTGTTTTGAACTTGAGATGTCATTGTGATTGTGTTGATTTTGCTAAGTGTTATGTATTGATATTATGCGCAAGAGTGATTGATTGTAAACTATTTCAAAACTCAAGTTGTCGTGGTGATTGTGTTGAAAATGCTAAGTGTTATGTTTTGGAATTGCGTGTAAGTGTGGTTGATTTGCAAAACCTTTTCGAAACTTAAGTTGTCGTGGTAATTGTGTTATAAATGCCAAGTGTGGATGTTTTGGAATTATGTGTAAGTGTGATTGATTGCAAAACCATTTCAAAACTCAAGATATCGTAGTGATGCGCTATAATTGTTAAGTATGATTGTTTGGAGTTGTGTGTAAGTGTTGATTGGTTTCGATACCCTTTAAAAAGCTGAAAAATGCTGAATTTTGCTGTTTTTCTGCTGCTGTCTGCTGTGTATTCGAATACAGGAAGCTGTATTCGAATACAGACATGCTGTTTTGCTACTGACTTACTGTGTAGTCGAATACAGGCTGTTGTATTCGAATACAGACATGCTATTTTTGTTGCTGAATGCTGAAACAGCCTTGTATTCGAATATAGAGATGCTGTATTCGAATACAACAATGTTGTTTTATTAAAAACTTCAATTTTCAACTTTATTTATGCATGTTTATCATATGGAAACCCTTTTAAGGTGCATGCTAAGTGGAAAGGTTATTTGTGCATTTAAAAACTTAAATGTTATGTGTTAACTGTTAATTTCGGTTGGTGACCCTTTACAACTATTGTGGAAATCTGGGCTTTGCCCTTAGATGAGAGACAGGACGATCCTACCGGTTCATACCCTGTGGATGGGAATGTAGATGGGAATGCATGATTGGAGCTATGTTAGGAGGATCTTACGGGGCACGTGGAGATCACTCATGGTGTATAGTTATAGTTTTTTGAAGAATGATCAGATTAGGATGACATAGAGGGAACGAATGTCTTTCTTTTGGATTACGTTATTTTGAACTGGAAAATTGTACCTTTACTAATATTTTCAGTATGACATCTTATTTGAATGGGTTCCATGTACCATTTGTTGTTGTGTAAATACTTTGGATTTATATTTCAAGACAACTATTCCGCTGCTTGTAAATTATAATGACTTAATTATTTATCCAAAGGTGTTTATCTTATTCCTTCCTCTATTTTATTTTAATATCTTTAAAAAAAAATACACCCTCGCTTTGAAAATCGGGGTGTTACATCTATGGCCCTTTAAAGGTAAAATATTTTAGTGGTGCACTGTATTTTGTTACTTTTATTGATGATTTTTCCAAGAAACTATATGTTTATGTTCTAGAGACAAAAGACCAAGTGTTGGAGAAGTTCAAACAAGATCATGCTTTGGTTGAGAGGCAGACAGACAAGAAGCTAAAATGTGTTCGTACTAACAATGGTGGTGATTATTGTGGACCCATCGATGTCTATTGCAAACAACATGGTATAGCACATGAAAAGACTCCTCCTAAAACTCCTCAGTTGAATGGTTTAGCACTGAGGATGAATCGGACAATTGTTGAGAGAGTGAGGTGTATGCTCTCTGAAGCTAAGTTGCCTAAACATTATTGGGGTGAGGCACTGGACACGGTGGTGCATTTTATTAATCTTACTCCAACTGTCTATTTGAATAGTGAGGTACTAAACAAGGTATGGTTTGGCAAGAATATCAAGTATGATCACATGAGAGTCTTTGGTTACAAGACTTTTGTGCATGTTCCGAAGGATGAAAGTTGGATGCAAAGTCAAAGAAGTGTATCTTCATAGGATATGGTGAGGATGAATTTGGCTATAAATTATATGATCCTATAAACTAAAAGGTTATCAGAAGTCGTGATGTAGCGTTCATAGAAGACCAAACTATTGAAGACATTGCTAAGGTGGAGAAGACTACACCTGAGAATGATGAGCTACATGATTATATTGATGATCATCAACTTAGAGATGAGGTAAATATTCCATCTAGTGAAGATCATGAGTTGCCACATGATGAGAATCTTAGTGATGCTTTTGAATCATCTCTAATCCAACTTAGGAGGTCAAAGAGGTAGAGACAACCATATACAAGGTATGGTTCCGACGAGTATGTGAATTTGACTGATGAAAGGGAACCTGAGTGTTTTCAAGAGGCCATGGAGAGTGAAGAAAGTCAAAAGTGGTTGGATGCAATGCATGATGAGATGAAATCCTTGCTTGATAATCACACTTATGATTTGGTGAAATTTCCAAAAGGCAAAAGGGGTTTGGAAAATAGGTGGATCTATAGAGTGAAAGTTGAGAGTAACTCAAGGGAGTAACTCAAGGTCTCTGAGGTATAAAGCCAGATTAGTGGTCAAAGGTTGCGGTCAAAGAAAGGGTGTTGATTTTAATGAGATTGTCTCAAATGTGATAAAATTGTCATCAATTAGAACTGTGTTGAATTTGGCAACTACTCTTGACTTAGAGGTAGAGCAAATGGATGTAAAAACGGCTTCCCTTGATGGTGATTTAGAGGAAGAGATTTTCATGAAGCAACCTGATGGTTTTCTTGTTGAAGGCAAGGAAGACTATGTGTGTAGACTAAGAAATAGTCTATACAATTTGAAGCAAGCTCTAAGGCAGTGGTACACAAAGTTTGAGTCTGACCATTGTCTATTTGTTAGAAAGTTTTCTAACGTTGATTTCATTATCCTGTTATGATATGTTGACGACATACTTGTTGTTGGGAAACATATTTCCAAGATTGACCGATTAAAGAAGCAGTTGGGCGAGTCCTTTCCCATGAAAGATATGGGAGCATCTAAACAGATTCTTGGCATAATAATCTTGCGTGACAGAAAGGAGAAGAAACTTCAGATGTCACAAGAACACTATATTGATATAGGGTTGCAAAGATTTCAGATGGAAAACTCCAAGACTGTAAGTACTCCTCTTGCTGCTCACTTTAAGTTGAGTTCTAAACAAAGTCCTTCTAGTGAAGATAAGAAAAGAGACATGAAACGAGTTCCGTATGCTTCTACTGTGGGTAGTTTGATGTATGCCATGGTGTGCCAAGACCAAATATTGCGCATGTTGTTGGTACAATCAGTAGATTTTTGTCAAATCCAGGTAGAAAGCATTGGAATGCTGTAAAATGGATTCTGATGTATCTTCGTGGTACTACATGTATGAAGCTTTGTTTTGAAGGTGACAAACCTATTTTGGTGGGATACTCCGACATAGATATGGCAAAAGATATTGACTTGAGAAAGTCAACTTCAGGCTAAATGATTAAATTTAAAGATGGAGATGTGGCTTGACAGTCTAGATTACAGAAATGTGTAGCATTGTCTACAATTGAGGCATAGTTCATTTTCATTACCGAAGCATGCGAAGAGTAGATTTGGTTAAAGAAATTTTTGTAGGACCTTGGGTTTATTTAGGACAAATATGTATTATTTGTCGAAAGTCAAAGTGCTATTCATCTTTGTAAGAATTTCACGTTTCATAGCAGGTCCAAACACATTGATGTGAGGCATCATTGGCTACATGATGTTTTGGAAGCTAAGTTGTTGGAATTGACTAAAGTTCATATTGATTATTATGATTTTGATATGATGACTAAAGCATTACCAAGGGGGAAGTTTGAAACTTGTTGTGATATCATCGGTTTGGCGATTATCTCCACATAGTTGTGAACGGGAGATATGTAGGTTATTAGGCTCCCTTCCTATGTGGAGAAAGGCCCAAGTATTGTAGTCCATGTGTCTCACTTATTTAAGTGGAGAGTGGTCTAATTAGAGTTATAAGAGAGACTATTTTCATAGGAAAGACAACCACCGAAAGAGAAAAGAGAGGAGTAGCCCTATTTCCAATTTTGTTAAACCAGTATCACAAAAACATTGATTACGCATTTGTTAAACGTTGGATCGGACCGATTTTTGGACAGCAGGTTCACCACATTCAATTCTTTGTTTTCCATAGTCAAATAGGCGACATGACCTCCAAAGAGGGAGAAATCGTGCTCACACAACAATATGTTTTTGGGTGTTTTTCTTTTTCTTGTTTTCCATTTGTAGGATTTATTTTTTGTTGTTTTGGCTTGTTATAGACACACTCTGTTCATCATTTTGTGATTCTCTTGTATCTTTATTTGATTATAGTGGAGCTATTTCTTTGGTATGGACGACCCGTGGTTTTTACCATTGCATTGAGAGGTTTTTCCACGTTAAAATATCAGAGTTCATTACGTCATTTATTTTGAATAATTTGTTGTCATATAGTTGTTATTTGTAATACCTAGCCATTTTATTTTTATATTTTACCTTATTAGGACTAGAAATAATTGTTGATGATATTATTTTAATTTTTGGTAATAATAATAATAATAATAAAAACATCATTCCGCAATAGTTAAAAACAAATTTCATGGCTTAGGCTGAAATGCCACGTTCCCCACTTTTGGCTTAACGTTCCCCACTTTCAGCTTAATGTTTTCCACTCCTAGCTTAACGTTCTCCATTTCTACTGATAAAAAGGAAATAACAAAACGGACGTGTTCCATGCAAAAATGCTCTGCGATATAGAAAAAAGAGTTTAGGAGAGAAAAACGAAGGAATTCAAGAAGGAGTTTGTGATTCATCCCATCAAGGGTAGCACAATTGGAGCAAAAAGACTGTTGCCTGAGAATTTTAATAATGACACTCATATCTATAAGGGCATCACTCCAATTATATATACACGTATGATTGTATTTATTTTAGAATTTGTGAGATTAAATATATACTATGTTGAAATACTTTTATCAAATTTTAGAAAATAAATATGGCGTGACATGTTATTATCATGGTTATGTTGAACATAGTATGGAAAATAAATATTATGTGATATGTTGTTATAATGGTTATGTTGAACATATTCAAAGTGTGAAGAATAAATGTTATGTGATACGTTGTTATAATGGTTGTGTTGAACATATTCGAGGTGTGAATAATAAATGTTATATGTGAAATATCATTAATAAGTTAGCCTCACATTATATTAATAATTTATTAAAGTGTCCACATTCATGCATTCACTCATAGTCGTGTGGTGGTGCGTTCATAATTGGTTGTAGCCCACATATCCTTGCGGAGATTTTGAGTTAGTGGTGTTGCTTGGAAGGACCCACGAAGCCCTTGTGGGGGAGACGATATTCTGGAATCATTACATTGCCATATAGATTAAGTCATAAGGTATGTTTGGGTATGCATTGATTAAAGTGTGATTAGTGCTTTATAAAGATAAATGATACATTGTACCTCATGATGATTGATTGAAATAATGCTATTAATGATGTAGATATTATACTAATAAATTTATATACGATTGTATCTATTCATTTGGATGAGGCAATGTTAATACTGAATGTTAGTAATGATGTAGATATTATACTGATGAATGTATCAGCTAGTAGTTTGTGGTGAATTAATATGTAATATTGTACAGCTATATGTTGTTTGTATGGATTAATTAATATTATTAATTATATAGATATCATAATATTATATTTTTATTTTCAGCGCACCTCCTAATTGTCGTTTGAGTTAATTAATGTTATTATATACTTACACATTATACTCATAAATTATATCATTACGTGTTTATGCTGGTCGTTTTGGGTGAATTAACATGTTGTATTGTTATTATTATTATACCCCTTAGTTATTAATGATGTAGATATATTAATGTTGTATTTTATTGTACCTCAGTCATTGTATGAATTAATTATTATTATTATTATTATTAATTATACAAATATCATAATATTATATTTGTATTTTCAGTGTACCTCCTGGTTGTTGTTTGGGTGAACTAATGTTATTAATTACGTAAACATTGTACTGTTATCTTTTAATTGTTACTATATCTTTGGCAATTTGAATGAACTAATGCCATTAATTATGTAGGTATTGTATTGTTTTATTTATTGTTATTTACTTATTATTTATTGGTAAGTATTTTGGTGATGACTCTTACTTTTGGACAGATGACATTCGTAATCTACTTGCACATTCAGGGAAGTTTTCAGAAGAATAGATGGAACATCTCATTTAATCCTATGGATAGTCGTGGTCAGCTTTAGGAAATTTATTTGTGTTGAACTCTAGTATATGCCAATTATCATTTTCGTACTATATTTTTTAACCTTATAATTTGAATATTAAGTATCTAATTGAGATACTGATGGATTTTAAATTAATAATAAATTATTTGTTTGTTTGTTTAAAATTATATGGGAAATTATATATTTTGTTTAAAAAATAAATAAATAAATAAATAAATAAATAAATATGATGTTACATTTCCTCACGGGTTCGTGCAAGTTAGGAGAATTTTATATCCGCTACTTATTACTTGTGTTTTTGTATTTATTCCCCATCAGTTTGTTCTGTAAGTTTAGGTGAAATTTTTTATATGTTGAATATTGGTTCTAATTTTGAAATTGAAGAGAGTTCAACTATTTACATTGTGGTAGGAAGAAAAAGGGGTAGAGTCGCTGAAAACTCTTTCATGTTGTGGCATATATTAAGGGAAAGAACATAAATAACGATAAAGAAGGATATCTATGTGTTATTTGCATAAAAGGGCAATTACTTATAGATTCAAACAAAGTGGGGCTACCAAAATTAAAAATCATTTTCAGTTTATACGCAGATGATTGTGGGCCTATTACGCATATTTCCATGGGAGGTTTTAGGAATTTTATCACATATACTAATGATTTTTTAAGGTATGGATGGATTGATTTACTTAGTGAGAAACTTAAATTGTTGGATGCTTGTAAAGTGTTTAAGGATGAAGTTGAGTTAAAACATGGTGTATAAATCATGTGTATAACATCTGCTAAAAGTGGTGAGTTATGTTAGAATAAAGTTGGTTTGAAGAATTATGACCCTTACTTGTTTTGATGATGACACAATTATTTTATAGAAACAATTTAAAGCACTAATGTCTCGTTTAAATGTTCAAGTCATAAATCACGTAATTGTTAAATGACTTTAAATTGCATCATATGATGTTTTGAGAAAGTTAAGGAAATACCAAGACTTCGCATTGAAATTCGTATTTCAAGTTTGATTAAAGCACTCTAAAATGTGTCTCTTGTGATCCTGTTAATGCAAACAATGCTCTGATTTGTTATGTGTAAAATAAGCATATTAAGCATCTAATTACTCTACCTTTGATAATCATGATCATTTTTTGACTCTAATTGTGATGGAAACCAACACTTTGAAGAAGATAAATATATTCATCCTCAAATCATCATCTTGAATATGTTGTTTGTTTAATGGTCTATGTGGAATACTTTGCTAATGCTATCTTCTACTGCTTATGTTTCCATATCAAGTTACACATAATAATTACAAGGATAATTTGGACAAGCTTTGATGGGGAATCCATCTCTAAAGATTTAATTCAAAACTTCATGATACATATTGATTTCTTGCAATCAGGATAATGATTAAACAACGACATTACAATCTCTGCACTCTTGCTCTTAATCCTCTTTTTTGTTGTCTTAGTGCTGAGAAATATTTTATGAGTACAACTTTGTAAAACCCTTAAACACATTATGTTTGTAAAACCTAGCCCAATAGTTGGATTAGTATAGTCAACTGTTGAGGGGTGTATTTTGAAAGAGGTCAGGTTGGCACTATATTTAAAAATTCATCAACGAAAGACATTCTCATTGTCTAAATATATATTGATGATATCATTTTTGGTTCTACTAACGACAAGCTTTGTCAAGAGTTTTGTAAGTTAATGCATAATGATTTTGAGATGTGCCTAGAAGGTGTACTCATTTATCAAACAAAATAAACAAGAGAACTGCTTAAGAAATTTAATAGGATGAATGTAAGCCTATGTCTACACCTATGCATCCATCATGTTCTCTTGATAAAAATTAGTTAAGTTAAAAGGTAGATCAGAAGGTACACAGAGGAATGATTGGTTATCTCCTTCACTTAATTGTACCTTATATTTTTTTTTTAGTATGTTTGTATGCGCAAGGTTTTAATTTGACCCCAAAGAATCCTACTTAATACTTGTTACGTTAATCTTTAGATATTTGAAAGGTACTACTAATCTTGATTTGTGTTGTAAGTCATTCTCTGAGTATAAGTCAATAGGCTTTTTTAATGCTGACTATGCTCGAGACAAGCTAGAAAAAAAATCAAAAGTTGAAATTATACGTTCTTTAGTTAGAATTTAATCTTCTGGTCAAACAAAAGACAAGGAACTATTACTCTCTCTATAGTAGAAGCATAATATGTGAGGGTAACATTCCTATCTTCTAGGATAATACTTCAGCTATATGTTTAACCAAAAATTATATTTTACACTCAAGGGTCAAACATATAGATATTAAACACAATTTTATTAGGGATTTTATCCAAAAGAGTATTTTAGACATTAAATTTGTTAAAATTGATAATCAGTGAGCTGATATTTTCATAAAATCCCTTGTTGAGGAGAGATTCGTCTACATAAAATAAAATCTTAACATTTTGTTTGTAAAGAAATGATGTTGAAGTCTCCTTATTTTGGTCTCTCGTATAACAAAGTAAATGGTTAAATATATATATATATATATATATATATATATATATATATATATATATATATATATATATATGTGTGTGTGTGTGTGTCCGTGCGTGCGTGTATGTGTGTCTAGTCAATCCAACTTCAATAAATTTTAGTATGAACATTTTTCTTCTAAGTTGTGTATGGTCTATGATTTTATGACAATTGTTGTTTACGCATGTTTACACGTGCGTGTTGGTTATGTTTTTAAAAAACGCAAATGCTTTTATAAAACCACTCATTACTCACAATCAATCAAAACTATTTGAATGTCTCATGTATTCAATGGTTTCAAGTTCATTCTCAAACCATATATTCGATAACGTCTCTCACTACAAGAAAACACTCCCTTTGTGGCCAACTTTATAAATATTTTGTGGCCGGATAAAACCCTCACAAATTTGTGACCGAAAAAGCCCTCACAAAGGTTAAAATTGAAATTGGTCATCTTTTGTGGCTGAAAAAGCCCTCACAAATTTTTTATTTTTTAACTGGATTTTGTGGCTGCCTAAGCCCTCACAAAATCACAATGTTGTGATTTTGTGAGGGCTTAGGCAGCCACAAAATCTAGTTAAATATTTCTGGATTTTGTGAGGGCTTTTACAGCCACAAAGGATGCCTTTTGTGAGGGCCAAATCCGTCACAAATTTTTTTTGAGATCTGAGCGTTTGTGGCGGCATAGGCCACCACAAAGGAAATGGGCACGTGGCGTTGTGGCTGCAAAGGCCGCCACAAATGCCCAAGGCCAATCCTATATATATTTCTCACCCTCCTACTTCATTTTTTCACATTCAACTTCTCTCTAAAACCTCATTCTCACTATTCTCTCCTCCTTCTCTCTACAAAAAATTATAATTTATTTATAATTTACATTAATTTAAATTAATGTTTAATTATAATTATAATTATTAATTTAAATATTTAAATATTTTATTATTTAAATTAATCTTTGTTTTTAATTATAGTAACATTAGTTTATTTTATATATATATATATATATATATTAAATTTAATTTATAATTAAATTATATTTCAAATTTAATTTAATTATAATTTAAATTTTAATATTATAATTATATTAATTTATTATATATAATAATATAATAAACTATTAATTTGGAATTAAAAATTAATTTATTAATTACGTTGGCATTTGTGGCGGCCAAAAGCCCTCACAAATTCAGCTTGGATTTTGTGGCGGCCAAAAGCCCTCACAAATATCAAGTCAACAATCCTTTGTGGCAGCCAAAAGCCCTCACAAATTCAGCTTGGATTTTGTGGCGGCCAAAAGCCCTCACAAATGCCCAGTCAGCATTCCTTTGTGGTGGCCTATGCCCTCACAAAAGCTGCATCAGGCAAATTCAGCTTTCCTTTGTGGCGGCCTATGCCATCACAAAGGCAGACTTTTGTGGCTGCAAAAGCCCTCACAAATGCCTGTATTTTGTGGCTGCAAAAGCCCTCACAAATGCCAACGTGTTTCAGCTCCTTTGTGACTGCAAAAGCCCTCACAAAATTTTGTGACCAGCTTCTTTGTGGCTGCCAAAAGCCCTCACAAAAGCCACCTTTGTGGCTGTTTTTTTTCCTTTGTGAGGGCTTTTGGCCCTCACAAAATTGGTTTTTTCTTGTTGTGTCTTATGTTCCTACCGTGACCTGCAACCTCGATAAACTAGACATTCTTTATGGACAACAAGTAAACTTCCCAAACCTCCTTAAAAATAAATTTGATTTTATTGAGGATTTTGATGATGTTGGTTGGTTTGAATACTTTAACCTAGAACAAGATGTTGTTTTGGACGTTCTAGTCAAGGAATTATGTGTTGGAACCAAGTTGGTTTTCCACTTATAATTTTGATGTAAATAAAAGTACTTTATGAAAACAATAAATTTGGATTAATGACTTCATTACGTATGCAAAAGTTGGAAAAAGTAAATACGAGGAAGCTACCCGAGAAAGTTACCAAAGAAGGATATTAAAGGAACTCAAAGATTACAAGTCTGCTTCCAAATATATGTCTCTGAAAATAAGGTGCATATAAAGGTTACAAAGATTGCCTTTGATGTTTTAGTGTGAAGACTGAGTACTGACTCATGTCCATAGTGTACCTCTTAATCTGCAAGCACATTTTGTTTGAATGTACTCATTTCTCATTTTTTTTTAACTTATTAGCAACAAAAGATGTTTCTCTGGGTTTGTAGACACTTCCTCGGTGAAAACCATATCCAATTTGTCACAATAAAGAAAAGTTTCAAAGACTCAACCCATTCATCATAACTTCTCTCAGTTAGGCTTATTAAGGCAATATATTTTGTAGGCAGTGTTATACAATAGTGGTAACAAAAAGTTTTTATCAAAGATATCATCATATATAAAATATCATAATATTGTAATCCCATCTAAGAGTCTCAAATTACAATGCGCAATTAAAATCGCATAAACATTAAAAGTTATGTTCTCAAATGTAACACTTACAGGTATTGAAACTCTACGTTCATAACACTCAATAAATTTTGCAAACATTTGGAATCGCGTCAATAAAAATTAATTCAAACACTCATTTTTTATATGAATATATACATTGTGGATGTCCATATGAATTATGACATAATCAACTTGGAGGTTTTATTTCAAGAATATTTCTTCTTCTTTTATATCTTCTTCTCATGATGATATTCTTTCTTGAAACAATGTTTTCTTTTACATGTCCAACTTTTGTTTGTTTCATATAAGTTTCGTAGAAATTTCTTTGTCTTGTATAATTATCGTATATTTCTTTATTTTTCTTGTTTCATACAGTGCTTTTTCAAAAAATTAAGCGTTGTAATATCTAGCGCTTTAAAAAGATACAACAACGTTCTTCAAAATAAAAAAGCGCTGTAAATGCTTTCTAAAAACCCACTTCTTGTTGTACTAGTTTTACAACGTTTTTTCAAAAAAGCGTTGTAATAGGTGCATTCTTATGCACATTTTACAGCGTTTTTTCAAAAAAAGCGTTGTAATAGGTGCATTCTTATGCACGTTTTACAACATTGTAATCAATTCACAACAAACTTGTAACTTTAGAAATTGGCACAATCAGTTTACAAACAGCACATGATATTAACACAATTACATATTTTTTACGTAAACATATTCACAAAAAAACAAAATTATAAAATTTTACATATTCACAACAGAACCTTGCAACATAACACATATTTTTTACATACATACTCACAACCTTGCAGCATGCCAATTTCTCAGAAAATATATACGTAGTTTATATATGAAAATCAAAATATAATAAAAATACTATAATTCATATGGACATGCAAGAGATTGCTATAATGGTCGTGCAAATGATCTAAATAGTATATAACTTTAGAGGTCGCTTTGATTGCAAACAGCATCCAATGTGCCCTAAGTACGTAGCATTATAAGTTCAACATGCATTTTAATAACAACAAAAAATTAATAAATACAATACCTGAAGAAGGAACAGCGAGAATGCGAAAAAATACGAACGATTCGTAGGAAATAGTAGGGTTTGCAATGAGAAGAGTACGTAATAATGTTAGTAAGGATAGTAACAAAGATGAGGATGGTTTGCAATGAAGATTGTTGACAATATAGTTCGTAGGGACAGTAGGGTTCGCAAAGAGAAGGACAATGAAAAGGAGGAAGTCACTGAAGCATAGTGAAGTTTACGTAATGAAGAGGAAACTGAAGCGATTTATTGTCATATGTAAAACCCTATTACAACACTTTTTTGAAAGAGCGCTGTAAAAGACCTCCTTATTTTATTTTTTAAAAGCCTATTACATCGCTTTTTTAGAAGCCTTTTAAAGCGCTTGTCTAAAAGCGCTATGAAAGACATCCTTATTTTGTTTTTTAAAGCCTATTACAGCGCTTTTTTAGAAGCCTTTTTAAGCGCTTTTCCAAAAGCGTTGTAAAAGACCTCCTTATTTTATTTTTTAAAAGCCTATTACAGTGCTTTTTTAAAAGCCTTTTACAGCACTTGTATAAAAAGCAGTTTAATAGGTCATTTAATTATGTGAAAGTGCAAGTCTTTTACAACGCTTTAAAATTTATGCAACATAAGGTGGGAGCGCTATGTTTTTAAAGAGCTCCAAAAGTGCTGTAAAATATTTTGTGAGAGCGCTTCAGTTTACAACGCTTTTGAAAGAGCGCTTTAAAAGCCTTGTAAGCATTATGTGCAAGCGCTATATGACCCAACAACAGAGTTTTTTTCACAGTGCTTGTAAAAAAAGCACTGTTGTATCCTCCGTTATTTTTAAAATATTATACAACAGCACTTGTATTTAATAAGTGCTATAAAATGCGCGTTATAAAATGTTATTTTTAGCGTAGTGTAAATGATTGTTTAAATAATGATTTTTCTTGATCACTATGAAGATAATAATTTGTGATATAGGATTGAAAAAGTAAAAATTTAAAACTAAAGTATTCTTGAAGGATTGCTCAAAGAATGAATTTTCCTTGAAATTTGTTTATGAAGATCATTTGTGATAAAGTTCATGAAGAACTAAAAAGTTAATGTTAAAGCATCCTTGAAGAATTTCTCAAAGTAATATTCTCAAGCACAATTTATATTTGGGGTATAGTTCTTTAACAACAAATAATTTAACACCAAGCACACTTGTATGATTGCAAACTATACGATTTTCCTAGGTTATCATTTGTAAAAAAATTTGGTTGAGTTCTTTTAGAACTACTTATTTAGACCACAATAGAAATTTATTTGAACTACATATATGTGTATTTTCCTTTGTTCAACTTCTTAAAAAATAATTTTCTCTAATTTTGACTTATTAATTTTATTTGGTTAAAGGCTAAGAGGTAGTAGAAGGATTCAGATCTTTGTTGGTAAAAAATGCGAAAAGTTTGTGTAACAAAGGTTTGCAACAAAGGGAAGTGTAAATGCTTCTACCAAAGTATAGTTTCACATATAAGGATTGTTTATATGTATCGGTGATTGTATTTATGGGTTTTGTAATTGATATGAATGTGTGGTCATAAGTAACAAAATATGTGTTATGAAATTTATTTATGATAATGTTATGAGTATGGTATGTGAAAAATATAATGAAATTTTTTTAGTGTTTGAATGAGTTTTAAAAGAAGTGTCTTTTAATAATGCATCTACTTAACAATTGTTGAATATACTCAAGCATCATACTTGTGGGTGCTTTTCATATCAATTACACTGAAATAGAGATGTTTTAGTCGGAAAGATTTTGTTTACTTTGTAAACTTTATAAACATTGTTTTGAATTGATTTATTTAAAGTGTTTGTTTAAAATAACTTGTTTTCAAATAATTTCCATGAAAATTGGGGTGTAACATGTTATCCGCAAATTGACCGATAACAAACCTAGAAAGAGGTTAGATGTAGTTTGATGCTTCTGGAAAAATCGTTTGAGAATGTGATGGACTCGACAATTAAGAGTATTGCATATTCCTATCCCTTTGCTAATGATATTTGAAATAAACTACACAAATCAAATAACACTTATACAAGAAAATAAAAAAAAAATTGAATGAAGTGGTTTAAAAAGATTTTGATACTTGAAACAAATTTACAAAGACTTTATAAATCACAATTAATTGAAACACTAAGAAATCTGTTGTTTCAATTTAAATCAAGCCTAAGGTTTTGAATTTAATGTTAAAAACAAAAATTCATTCAACACTCAAAATCAAGATTCTAAAACAGAAAATTCTAATAATAATATTTCTATCAATTTGGAACCAAAATAGAAAATGTCACCAAACTCCAAATAAAAAAGTTAAAGAGTTAATCATAAAGATTTTTTCATAGAGTAAATTTAAATGACTTAATTTTCGTGAAACTGCCAATGTTTTAATAAGTGTACATATTTGTTGCAAATAATAATTAAAATGGTAATATTGAGTGTCGAACTCAAGGATTGCATTATACTATTAAATTATATTTGATTACAAAAATTGAACAAGAAATTTCCAAATTTATTGAAATAATTTTTGAAACTAACAAGTGTAATAGTATTGAACTTTTATAATAAAAAATTGTCAAGGACGAAAATCACTTCAAATAATTGGAACCTAGTTATTGAATTCCTTTATTGAACTATTACTGCATTCTCTTTACTATTCATGCTCTAATTCCTTAGTGATAAAACCTTTAATTCAAAAGTAACCCTTAATTCCATAGGTAGATTTAAGATTATAATTAGACTTTACAGTACAAGATTTCTCTTATTAAACTATTCTCTCTACAAATAATTCAATTGGTTTCATGATCTATATCTATCAATAGACCACGATATCATAAATATCTCACATCAAGCATTTATAAAGTTCACTTCCATTTCAAAACATGAATCTTAAAAAAAATTAAAGATGATCAATCAATAAAAATCATTAAGCACATATATGAGAAAAATAATTCAATAAACTCATTCATATAACTAGAAATCATATCAGAAAAATAAGAGTTTCATCTTGTTTCACTCATCCCTAACAAAGAGGGTTTAGTTACTCATGACAAAGATACAAAACATAAAGATTAAAGAGAAATTACAAGAATGATTCATGAGTGATTCTTTATAAAACTCCTTCAATTGTGTAAGAACCAACCTCCTTTGAGAAAAATGCAATTTTATGCATTTTGCAATGTGTCATGCACCTCAGCGCAAGCCAAGGGCACTCCAGTGTTCTTGGATAAAAAAGATTGTCAAAATATTGTAGAAATGCACTCTAGATGTATTTGCTTTTCAGCGCACAACATATATTTTGACTTTTACTTCATTTTTCTCTTCTTTTGAGTCCGAATTTGGTTATGTTGTTGTAGCTATGGATCTTAGCTTTTCATTTGAACCTTGTGTGATTCCATTTGGACATATTCAACTCCAGAAATAGGTAAAATATTTCGCACAAGTCATTTGATTTCTCACAAAAATTGAACACTACACTAAAATAACAAAGCAACGCAAAACTACGGAAAATTTATACTTAATCGACGAATTAAAAACATAAACATTTCATTAAATTCAAGAAATAAAATGGATAAACTATATCAAATAACTACTTATATTAACTAATGATTAAAATAAATAAAATTAAATACAATGATAAATATACATATGATGAAGAGCTATCACAAACCTGAACTTAGTTTGTTGGTTGTCCCCAATCAACAATATATTATAATATATTAAAACAGCGTCCCTGCTTTAGTTGAAAACTTATCTATATGTAAGTCACATATTTCAAAATTTGCCAACTCACAATTTCTGATGTGGCACCTCCCAAATCACACTATTTCTTAAATGTTTTGCTTCCATTAGATTTTGTTTCACCAATATGTAAAGTAAAACAAATTCTTTCACTTGCTCAATCAAATATAATTATTTCATACATTTAGCAACTTTAACTCTAACCAATATTCTTAAAGGCTTTGATCACTTACCAAACTTTTCATTTCAATCTCATACAAAAAAAGAACAATTCAGTCACTATCTTCAATGCGTCGTTTATCACATGTAAAGATTCATGCTTTGATTTTCAACCACCCTCTTGCATTTGGTTCATGTCGCTTACCAATAGATAAAAACGTTATAAAATACAATAGTTATACCCAATTCAACGTGTGACACATTCTTAGTCCTTAAATGTTTCAATAACATTGTTTCTCTGTTTCTTGAAAATCATATATAGGAGATGAGTATTTTCCTAAGCTATTGAATGTGTCTTTCGTAGCATTTTTTTTCTTTTTATAATTAAAAAACATATTTCATATGTAAAATAAAATTACGTATCTACATAAATTTTAACAAAAGCCACTCTTTAAAGGTTAAATAAAATTGTGGTGAATTTTTTCAATTCATCACCAGTTCAATCATACACTTATACACAATATTAGTTCTTCAAAAGTTTAGAGTAAAATTTTCTTTACTAAAATTTCTCCATTTTTACATACTTAAATTTCTTAATTTTTGAGTCATGATAACAAGTCGTTATACTAAGAAGAAATTCTTGTGTAGACATAATAATTTAGCCACACACACAAAAAATTATATTTCTTTTAATTATTTTAAAATTATACCTTATTTAATTATTATTTTTCTACTTCTTTTCTTTAATGTATGGGTCTAAGTTCTTGTGTCCACACAAGAATTATTCTCTATTAAGTTATTATGACCTCTTAGAGAATATAAAGAAAACTTTGAGAGACACATGAGTTGTTCATTTTTTACTGGCAACATGAGCAGCGGTTTGGTGTATACAATTTTATTCTATATTGTCAATTACTTTGAGTAAGACGACATTAACTATTGTTTGACTAAAACTTAGAGAGTATGATCTTTATCCTAAGAAGTTTTTTATATACATTCAAATCTAACTAATTGTCAAGACTATATACCTATGTGTGAATCTTTATGAATTTGTATTCATAATTTCATTGAAATGGACTATCATATCTAACTATATATATGAGTAGTCTGACGTTAACCAATTTTTTACATAAAATAATTTTCATGATTAATTTGTAAAATTGAAGATGTCAAAAAGTACATAAATTTGAAAAATATAATGTTTCTAAACTAATATAAATCATGTAAAATAAATAACCTATTATAGTTAAATATACAACTTTTAAAATAAAGAAATGTTGAACTTTAACAAATATATCATTCGAAGGAACACTTCAAAGAAAACAAAAAGCTTGAATAAACCAATTATAAATAGAAAAAATGTTAAAGATAAACACTGCATGACTAAAGTTACAAAATTTTATCAGTAGTATCATATTTTAATATATGTTGCATGAATTGTATTAATCAACAAGATTTTACATTTTTCTTTGAAATAAAGCAAAATTAAACTATATATAGTTATTCAAAAATATATTTACCTCTTAAGACATAAATGTTTTAGTAAATTGCACTCTAAAACAAAATCATTACTTTTAATTTACACATTATTATTATTTTATATTCAATAATACGTTAAATTCTACCGTGCAACGCGCGGGTTAGCATCTAGTTAAATTTAAATTTGGTACGGTTAAAAGCAAGATTAAAATCAATTACTCAAATCAAATAACTCAATACTCAAAGTTCAAGTTACTACAAAACATTCGTCAAGCTCAAATCTCAGGAGTTCGACCTTTTGAGTATTGGTAAAAAAGTGTATAAAAAATCTCACCGATTCATCGAAGAACCAGAAGGGTTCGACATCAACTTCGTTATAACATACAAACAAGAGTATAGAGGCCTGCATGGGATAACTTTTGTTTGCACGCTAGATGATTGTTTGTTGCATTCTATTCCATTTCAAAATATAAATATTTAATTTAAATTTTGAATTAACTACATTAAATTTTTTTTAACTAATTTATATTTATATTTCACTATAAGAATTTTTTAAGTTTGCGACACTTGGCCTGCGACGGTTCTGAAATAACCGTCCTCATCTTCACATTGCGATGGTTTCGGAGGCGGTTTTCGTCAACCGCCACCACCATACTACACCATATAAAGCAGACGAGTTGCGTTTTTCAATATCGCCACCAGTTTGCGATGATTCCTGGGGCGGTTTTAATCAACCGTCGTCGTTGTTTAGGGCATAAACGTGTTTTATTTTTCCAGATTTTGTAAGTTCATTCCTCACTCTCTCTCTCTCTCTCGTGTATTTGTTTCTTAGTTGTGCACACATCCTTTCACAACCCTAAAATTTCTGAAAACCCCCAAATATGTCAACCCTAAAACTTCTGAAGGAAACGACGAAGAGAAACGAAATCTACTTTGTAAAAGAAGGGGACTTATCATCTTGGAAGTTCAGCAATCCCACACCGTTCATCAGGCATAATTTTTTTTCTTTCACTGTGCTTTCCTTTCTTTATGCTACGACAATTTTTTGGTTGCTGCTATCAAAAATTTAAAACGCAAAAAATTTACATTCACATTGTATGTATATGTGTTTTATAATGCTTAAATTCTGCACTTTCTTTATGAATCATGTGGCAGTGATTCTTGTGAATCAGGCTTGCAAGAAACTATAATTGTTATATACCAAATATCTTATTATCTATATGTTTGAGCATTCACTTCATATGGAACTTGTTTATAGACTGTTTCAATGTGCTTATACAAATTTTGATGGCAGGAGTCGTGAGTTTGTTTGGCAAGAAGGACACACTGCTTTTGCAACAAAGGAGGAAGCAGATACAGAGGTATTCCATTAAATAGCCACCTTAAGAGTTTTGCTCTATCTTTCTCGTTTTTGATTTTTAATTGAGCCTTGCTTGTGTTATGCTTGCAACTTTTCTTTTAATGACTGAGGTATTGATAGCCTTATGGGCTTTCTTTTAATTTTTCAAATTTTCATTCATATTTTTTGGAAGAGATATCTTTGTTTACTCAATATAACATAATGCAGCATTCTGCAGCTTGACAGATTCTGGTAAAGTTGTGGTTTGCAACATTCCAAATAGAGGAGAAATCAAGCTTGGCCAGGTATGCGCTATCTGTTTGATATAACATTCTCCTGGTTTGATTGTTTGATATATGTCAATGATTGGTTTGTTAGCTTTTAAAAATAATTTCCAGATTGTTTGTTGCCTTTGAAACTTTGAAGGCAACAGTATGTGTTTGAATGAAGGTCCCTAGTAATGCAAAACTTGTAAAGTAGTGGCAATGTCAATGATATTTATGTTGGACGTGTGTCTTGGAGATACAATCGGAGAAACTAGAAATGTGAAATAAAACTGGTTATGGTTTTTCTCTTCATCTTTTCATCTGATTTAGCTAAATGGTTATGTAATAGGGTGTTTACAGGTTTGGTTAACAAGAATATTACTTTAAACTGCTACTGTCCATTCTATACATGCTAAAAGATCCAAAAACTAATCAGCAAATGAGTAATATTATTAGAACACAAAATTTGACATAAAATAGAACACAAAAACAAATACCATACCAAATATAGTGAGGTTCACGTTTCTTTTTTTAATAAAATGTGAGTGTTTTATTTGTGGAAAATTTTATGTTTGAATAACATTACACAATTCTTTTTCACTTTTTTTTGCATATTATATTGATTGGAGTAATCATTTTTCGTGTCTTTAAACTTTGGACTAGAAATTACATTTGGTTTTGAAATGAATTATAATAACAACTTAGAATTATGATTACTTTGAATCATGGCTACTTTTGCTGTGTCTTGTTTGTCCCTGATTTTTTGTTGTGTCTTGTTTGTCCCTAACTGTTTCAACTTAAAATATGCTACTTAAGTTTTCATCAAATACAAAAGGATAAGACCAAAAAGAGTAGACAAATCACCTATAAAAAAATTCCAATGGTCATAGAATGCAAATAAAAGCAATGTATCCAATTATGTCAAGAATCAAGAAAGAACAAACACTAGTTTAGTGATTAAATAAGACAAAAACAGATTTATATATACTCTCATTCAAGTCTACTTACTCATCGTATGAAAAGGAATATCACTCGCCACTTAAAAATTGCATGAGAAAGATTGAAGGAAAGTTAGAGGCTATAATTCAGTATTGAAAAGAAAAGTGGGTAGTGTTTCTCGTCTCAACTTATCAAAAAAAGATGGAATCTAAATCTCTACAACTGAATGTTATTTTTCTACCACATCTAACTCTTGGTCATATGAACCCCATGATAGACACAGCAAGGTTATTTGCAAAGCATGGTGTTAGTGTAATATTTTCTAAGAGTATGAAGTTGTTATGTTTTGTTCCTTTATGCCTAGTGAATCTATTATGTTTAAGGTCAATCTTTTTATTGTTCTAAGTTGAATTATGTTCTTTTTTTTTTTTTTTTGGTTCTAAGTTGAATTATGTTCTTTTTGTTGATCTAAGTTGAATTATGTTCTTTTTGAATTATCTTCTTTATAGCAATGGATAAATCATGGATTAAGAAGTCACACACATTGGATGAATATGATCAAGAGATAAAGGAATTTATTAATTTTGCCTTTCGAGATGAATTAGAAAATGGAGAAATAATATGCCCTTGTATACGTTGTGGTTTCAAAAAACCGCAGAGTAGAAGTGTAATGTATGATCACTTAAAGTGCAAACCATTTCCAAAGGGATACACCCATTGGGTACATCATAGGGAGCCCATAGGAGAAGCTAGTACTATCTCTCCTATTAGTATTTCTAATATAGTTCAAGACACAGTTGTCGTTGATGATCATATGCAGAACATGATTAACGATGCTTTTGGAGTCGAAGGTCATGCAAATGAAGTACCCATTGAATCAAATGCAGAGAAGGAGAAAAATGCAAGTCTTCGAAGGTATGAAGAGGCGAAAGAGTACTATGAATTAAGTAGAGAAGGAGAAAAACCATTGTATGAAGGGTGTGTTAAATATTCATGACTATCGTTTTTGGTAAAGTTGTATCACATCAAATGTTTATGTGGAATGACTGATAAAGCCATGACAATGGTTTTAGAGTTATTAAAAGATGCATTTGAATTTGCAAATATACCAAATTCATTCTATGAAGTCAAGAAAACAATCACCAAGCTTGGTTTAAATTATGAAAAAATCTCTGTTTGACCAAATAATTGTATGCTTTATTGGCATAGTAAGGAAGATGAAGAAAGGGAGACCTGCAAAATTTGTAATACTTCCAAATGGAAATAAAAAGAAAAAGTTGGTGCAGTTGGAGTGTTTGGTGATGGCAATAATAGAACGAAAGTTCCTGCAAAAGTTCTTCGTTATTTTCCATTAAAACCACGGTTACAAAGATTATTTTTGTCCTCAAAGTCAGCCGAAGATATGAGATGGCATGCAAATGATAGTAACAATGATGGAATGTTGAGGCATCCTAGAGATTCTGAAGCATGGAAACATTTTGACTTGACACACACTTGGTTTGCATCAGACCCGCGAAATGTGTGTCTTGCATTAGCTAGTGATGGTTTTAATCCGTTCGGTATGATGAGTACAAATTACAGTATTTGGCCAGTTATTCTCATTCCATACAACACTCCTCCATGGGTGTGCATGAAACATACATCTTTTATAATGTCAATGATAATTCTCAGTAAAAAAATGCCAGAAAATGATATTGACGTCTATTTACAACCTCTAGTAAAAGAATTAAAGGAGTTATGGACAAATGGTGTCGATACATACGATTCTTTTAAAAAGGAGATGTTCACATTACATGCAACTTTGATGTGGACAATTAGTGATTTTTCGGGGCTGGGTACACTTTCTGGGTGGAACACTTACACTGGACTTGCTTGCCCATCGTGTAACATTGACTCTACTCCTCGTCGTCTTCCTCATAGCAAAAAATGGTGTTTTATGGGTCATCGTCGTTTTCTTGATCAGAGACATAGATTTAGATTGAACAAGGTTCGCTTTGATGGTCAAAAAGATATGCGTGGTCCACCTAAAATGTTATCTAGGCTTCAAATTCTTGAACAGGTTCAAAATATTGATGTCACATTTGGTAGAAAGCCAGATAAAGAAAGGTCGGGAAAAAGAATACGTGGTGGACGACCAACACAAGGTGTCAATCAACAATGGAAAAAGAAAAGCATATTCTTTGAACTTCCATATTGGAAGGATAATCTTCTGCGTCACAATCTTGACATGATGCATATTGAGAAAAATGTGTGCAATAATATCATATTTACTTTGCTAAATGATAGCACAAAAAGTAAAGATCATCTGTCTTTAAAGCTATGGGCATAAGACCTGACCTTTGGCCCAATGAAAATGGAAGAATTTCTGCAGCCGTCTTTACTCTGACTACTAAAGGTAAGAAGAGATTTTTAACAATTTTAAAGAATATCACTGTGCCTGATGGTTATTCAAGCATCATTTCTAGATGCATTGACATGGAAAATCTTAAGTTGAATGGAATGTTGAAGAGTCATGATTGTCACATATTGATGGAACAATTTCTACCACTAGTCATTCGAGCAACATTACCTGATGATGTTTCAGCTATAATGATTGAGTTTTGCTCACTCTTTAGACAATTATGCTGTAAAGTATTGAATGTTGATGATTTGGAAAAATTGCAAAATCAGGTTGTCCTCACTTTATGCCACATGGAAATGATATTTCCTCCCTCATTCTTAACTGTTATGGTTCACTTGGTTGTTCACCTTGTTGAAGAAGTTAAACTTGGAGGTCATGTTCATTATCGATGGATGTATCCTGTTGAAAGGTAAAATATTGTTCTTGTTCCTTCAATAATTAGTAATTGAAAATTTTACTCTGACTAATATTATTGTGGTTCAATAATAGGTACTTAGGACTACTTAAATCGTATGTATGTAATAAAGCACAACTAGAAGGGTCTATTGCAGAAGGATACCTTGTACAAGAGATTCTTAAATTTTGTTCAAGGTATATAGAAAACATTGAGACTAGATGGAATCAACCTGGTCGTGTAGATGATGAGCCTATTAATGAGATACAAACTGACTCACATGTAGCTGAATTATTTCCTAGAGTTGGAAAATCGGTTGGTGGTTCTTCATACTACACACTTACACCAATTGAAAAGTTATAGGCTCATAGACACGTTTTAACAAATTGCATCATAGTTGACTACTATCTAAGGTAAGTAATTTTATTATATTTGTATTATTTACCACTATATTTTTTTTTCCTATACATCTAATTTGAAATAACCAAATAGGCAATATCGAAGTATTATTCGAAGCCAAATGAGGAGTGGTGCAAGGAGTACTTCTGATGTAGACAAGAAGGTTCATAGAGAGTTTCCTCATTGGTTCCGCAATCGTGTTAGTGTTCATGACAAAACTGGTGATGGATTTGCTTTGATTTTCAATAAGAATGTGACTAATTGTATATTTTATGGTCTTCAGATTTGCAACAATCTCGACAACATTAGTGGATCAGATAAAAATGTTCTCGTTAGTCTTGCTCAAGGTCCTTTTGATAAAGTTAGAAGGTTCACTGCATTTAATGTCAATGGATTCAAATTTCGAACATTGGAACGAGACAATTTATTAAAAACTCAAAATAGTGGAGTTTTTGGCATGTTCGGGACACGAAGTTACTCAAGCAATAGTGATGCCCAAATGAGATTTGGAGGAGTGCCTTACTATGGAAGATTGATAGATATGATTGAGCTTTCCTATGATGGCTTCAAAGTGCCCATGTTTAAATGTAAATGGGCGAATACCACAAATCCAAGAGGCATTAAGACAGATAAGTTGGGTTTTACCTCTATAAATTTTGCAAGACTAATACATACTGGGGAACATGAAGATGATGAGCCATATATTAAAGCGTCAGAAGCTCAAATGGTTTATTATGTGGACGATGTAAAGGAAAATGGGTGGAGCATACCTATTCATTTAAAGGCACGAGACTTGTATGACATGGGTGGAGATGATGAAATTATGGCACCCATTGAACCATACCCATCTCAAAATTTGGAACACATTTTTTCTAGTGAAACCACACATATACAATTGGCAAGAATGACTACAGATGATGATCCTGAAACTTCAACTTTTAATGATGATTTTGATGACAACAATCATGATATGAATTTGTGATTGTTAATAATTTTTGTTTGTTGTTTATGACATGGTACTCTTCAATCTATGTTATTTTTTTACTACTTTCTTTTACTGTTGTGTTGTGTTTGATGTGCTCATTTTTGTTATTGTCTTAATTTTTTTGTTTAGCTATTTGAAAATCTTAAATGTTTGACATCTTTGAAAATCCTATTTGTTTATCTATTTGCATTAGTCTAACTTGGTTGTCATCAATGTTTGCATTGTAAGTGTGTTTGGAGTCTCAATCTTGTGAACAAAATGGAATCATCATATGAGGATATTCGACGCAAAACAATGGAAGAGAATAAAAAAAGGATGGAGGCTCTCAATCTAACTCATCTCTCTCAATCCCTTCACAAATCTTCTTCTACCATTTCAAAAACCTCGGTTAGTAATAACTAAAAATACAAAATGTTTGTTATTCGTATTATATGTTGATTTTAATTTATTTACATTAATAATAAATGATTGTAGCGTTTCACGAAGGGTCGATCGAGGCTTATACTACCAGGAGATCTTGAAGGAACCAAAATGAAGCAACTGCAGAGACATGGTTTACAACCAACGTTCCAAGCGATAGAACCACTACCATCTCCAATGATAACACCACAACTACAGTGCAACCGACAAATCCACCACCTTCTCAAGCACCACCTTCTCAAGTGACAACATCGCTAGCTGTGCAAACGATAGAACCACATCTTTCTCCGGTGACAACAACACCAACTATTGTGCAACCGACAAAAGCAACACCTTCTCAGGTGACAACACCAAGATCAGTCCAAGAGACATCCTCTCACTCTGAAGATGTGGTAGAAGATGAGTCAGAAATTTCTCAAAAAAGGAATTCCACATTTTGGGATGTAGAAGTTATTAGTATGTTATCTAATGTCTAATTATATTTATAAAAGTTAATTGTTTTACATGATTGCAATATGACATATTTCATTGACTTATGTGTTAGATGAGGCGGGACATATTTCAAAGACACACTTAAGGGTATCAGACGTGCTTGAAGCTTCTCCTAATGTTAGTAGAATAATAACTAGATGGAATTCAAATGGGCAACCGGTAGGATCAGCTACTGGTTTGTTAGGCAGTTTTTTGGGTGAGATTGCAAGAAAGTTTAAGGATTTTCCTATAATGTACGACAATTGGAAATTAGTTCCATCGACAAGAAAAAATGAAATTTATAAGGATAAAATACAACTATCAATGATAAACAACTGAATATTCTTTATTTTTTTGATTGTAAACTAATCCTTTTTTTTTTATGATTATGCATGCTAGTCAAAATTTGTTGTTGATGATGAAGACAACAAAAAATATATCCTTTCGAGCCTTGGAAAGAAATGGCGAGATGCACGACGTAGGTTGTTTAAGAAATTTTATAAGTGGGATCTTTCTTCGGAGGAAAATCTAAAAAATTATCCACGTTCTATTAATGAAGACCATTGGGCTATTTTTTCCAATACAGGCGTAAGACAGATACAATGGTAACTATTCTTTTGTTGCGTTGTCATTTGTTTTCTATTGTTTAGTTTTTTTATGTCATTTGTTATCATTGTAGGAGAAGGCTGATAAAAACGCTGCAAATAGAGAAAAGCTAACGGTCCTTCATATATTAAGCTCTAAGACACTTGCAAGGAAGAGGGATGAGTTGGTAGGATTCTTTCAATCTACTATTGATTGCATACTTATTTGAACATGTACTTATTACGTGTGTTTACTTGTAGGAACTGAGAGATGGTCGAAAATACAGTAGGGGTGAAATGTATTCAATTTGTCATAAAAAGTCTGATGGGTCATTTGTCAATGACGAAGCCAAGGAAAAATATGTAAGTGTAAATAATAGAAGTCTTATGTAATTGTAACTATTTGTTATTGACCACCTTATAAATCAAATTTGCAACTGTTAATTTTGGTAATAGTGAGTTGCAAAGCTATAAAAAGATAGATAATGAAAATTAAATGAGATTATAAATTAGAGAATGTTAAATTAAGGTAAATAAATGAAGAAGAGTGAGAGGTGATTAGAAACAAAACAATTAACCATAGGTTTATGAGGGGTTAATTGAAGGGACTATGGTTTTCTCCTTTTTACCTTTGGTGAGGCGATATAATCTCTCTGTTTCTCATGCTTTTAGTTTGTATGTTAAATCTAGTTTCTTGATGGGATTGGCACATGTGGCTTTTTCATGCTTGCATTTCAAAATAACTACTACTAAAATACACCAATAGCATGAAAATGCATCATCGAATGAACATAATATTTAACCATAAGGGATTAATATGATTTATTGAATTGTTAGTTAAGTTCAACTTTTCATATATAACTATTGTCAAATGTAATTAATTGTTATTTAAATATACCATGTGCATGAGAGTAATGACAGTTGAAATATGCAATTTGACTATTCTGAATTCTTTACCAAAAGAATTAATGCACTGAGTTAACTCATTTAGAAGGCACCAATAACAAATTTTAGGGTCTTTTTTCTTACTCTAGTGAGACTAAATAAAATGCTAATTCTTTGTCTCAAAATAATTGTATAATTGCATAATTTTAATAGTGAGTTGCAAAGTTAGACATTTATGTTACAGAGAGAAATTTAGTTTGCTTTATCTGTTTGCACAGGAACAATTACAAGCTGAAATTGGGAAGACTCCTTCTCCAAATGAAGCATTTGTTAATGTGTTTGGAAAAGAACATCCTAGATATGTTCGTTGTATGGGACTTGGAATAACACCGTCACAAATTACTACATCTACTTCTCACTCTGTAAGATCAATTTCTTCCTCTGAAGCTAATGAAAAGATGGAGAAAATGCAAGCTGAAATTGATAGGCTTAAGAAAAGGGGTTCTGAAGTTGATATGTTGAAGGAGCAAATTGCTTTCTTGATGCAAATGCAAAATTCTAGAGACAAACAGGTAAAATTATTTTTATAGCAAACCTATTTAAAAATCTTGTGAGAACTATTTCTCTTTGATTAAAAATATCAATTGTGTATAGATTTCTTATAGCTTCTACAAGAGAAATTTAGTTAATTAGTTTTGACAATATTTATCAATATTCATTGAGGTTAATATATTTTTTTTTTCCTTCAGGCAATGGACATAGAATCGCCAATAGATGGTAGACGTTCATCTCAATCCAGCCACCTACCTGATGATCGTGGAACATCATTAGGGACTAATTAGATATTTGGATAAACTTCTCAGTTTGATGGAATTGTTTTGTATTTTTAGCTACTCCACTAATGTTTTGAATATTTAAACTACTTTATTTATTGTTTTAGTTAACTTCAATGTATGAATTGGTGTTATTTCTTTTGAAAAAATTATATATTTTGGAATACTTATTAATTATGTATTTAAATTATGTGGATGGTATTTATGAATATTTCTTATTTTAATTGATTAAAAATATGACAAAATTATATCATTTTTTTTTTATTTTAAATTATTAAGTTTGCGACGGTTTAAACTGTCTCAAAATAAATATAGCGACGGTTGATAAATGTCGTTATTGTTCAGAAATAAATAAATTTGAGAATCTTTTAGCGACGGTTTTAACTGAATTTGGAGGCGGTTAGGAACCGTCGCAAATTTGGTCGACGGTTGGAACGGCGGTTTTGTGAACCGTCGCAAACTGGCCTCGCGACGCACGAATCTGCGACAGTTGCAGAACCGTCACAAACATCAAACAGCAGCGGTTTCAACCGCCGCAAACCCCTTTTTAACCACCGCAAAACATTTTTTTTGTTATAGTGTTTGGACAGAGGGAGTACATAATAATTATGGGATTGGCCGTCAAATATGGTAATTATTAGTTAAAGTTCTTTACAGGGTGATTGTTCGATTCCAAATCCTAAATTGTAAACAAAATTTGATTAGAGTCATTGTCCAATTCCACTATATATATATATAAAAAAAATCAATCAAGTCCAGACAAATAACCATAGTTTTTGGATTAATGTTAATACTAGCGTGTTTGATACATTGCATAATGATTAAATTAGTTTGCACATTCATATAATGGTATCTGCAATCAGAACCTAACCTTCCTAACTACAACTCTGTTAAGTGAATAGCATAATATCTCGTAAATAATAAGCATATAGAATATGCCAACTAACCGAAAGTTCTTTTTAACATTATCTATATTTATATTTATTTGTGAATTCAAACACATTATACCATTATGTCTGTGTTGCTTAATTAGGTCATAGCTTAATAAGAAACATAATATTTTCGTTTAACCCTCTTAATTAATTATTTATTGGGGAAATTGCATTGACACTTACACTACCTATAAGTTTTAAAAAAGTACCAACCTTCTCGATCTATAGCCACTAAAAAACTGCATCTATATATCATTCTTTTGTCACAATTACATATATTTATATCATTTATTATATAATATAATTAGAATTTTCATTTTAATTTATAGAGGTACGACTATACATACATCTAATATTTACAATTTTGAAATATATGCTTATTTTTATAGTGGCACAAGCGAAGTGTATATTTTAATATCTTTTTGATAAATGATAATGAAAAAGCATAAATAACTTTTAAATCGGTCAAAAATAATTTTTACACCAAATTTAAAGACGACGGTTTGTTCACGATGGTGTAGGTACCTTTCACTCCAGGTAAATAACCGATGTGAAAAATTACCTTTTACATGGGATGTGTGTATCTAACCGATGTAAAGAGTTGATCATTTAATGAAGAAAAAAAAACAATTTTTCCAATTCCACTATTAATTTAAACAATACCATAAACAACAAATTGGTAAATGTAATAAAATAAATTCACTATGAATAAAAATAACATTAAATAAATCAAAACACTAACAATATAATAGCAATACAATTTATACTACAATGTGAATAAGTACAACCATTAAATATTTGAAAACCTTAATATAGTATACTAAGGTTTACAAGCATAAGTAAGCATAAATTTGACTAAGATACTTGATTGATAACACTACTTACATCTATAGTTGCATTAAACACGGAAACAAAATTATAAAATCGATATACACGATCCATTCAATGGAACATGTATAAATTAAGTAAACAACTTGGTACAAAGGTGAACATGGTTACTTTTCAATAAATTTTAATAAAATATTGTATCTATTTTACATTTTTATGATTATAAAATTCATTTTTTTCATTAAAAATAGTAAAGGCTTATCCTTAAACTATTTTGTAGAGGTCTATATTAAATAGACTTAAAAATTAATAGAAATAATTAAAATGATGAAATATAAAAAATTATAAAATCATCATCAATTTAGAAGGAAAATTTACTATATACAAATTCAACAATTTTTATAAATAAGGATATGGTTAAATGTTTTTTTGACACACTCAAAACTTTTTTATTTAAACACAAATATTAGCCCGTCAGCCTCATTTTTCCTATTTTATTTATAGTTTTTCATGTGTTATTTTTTAGTTTTGAAAAATTGTTTTAAAAAATAATCTGCAGCCATCAAAGATATTATTAGATTGAATCGCGGACTACATCACTCCCCTTAAGATATTTTGCAGTACTGCCCAAACTTGTGTAAGATAGATTATCAACAACAATGTCTTCAAGATAAAATAGCTCAATTACACTATCAATTTTGCTACTACACCATAGAAAATCGTTATAGAATTCCACCCTCAAAATATAGAGGTTAAGGCCAGTCGTAATATGGTACTATGACTACTTAAAAATATGAAGGAACAAAGGATTTCGGTAAAAAGATAGAAATAAAATCTGGGTGGAAGTAGAGAAGGGACAAGAGAGAAAACTCGAAATTTGTCGAAGTTTTTGGTGTGTCTTCTAAACTTTGGGAATCCACTATTTATAGAAGAATTGTGCAACTAATGAGAGCAAAAATTGCATTCCACTTGACCAAATCCATGAAAACTGATGTGTGCCCAATTTGACCAGGTTAGCATAACTACCATTTAAAATATGGGAGAAATGTGTAATGGATGGGATCGATTGTTGATTCAGCGGAAGAAATAAATGTGTGTAAAATATGTCAAATAATTTTAAGAGAACAATGCACAAATTCAAATTAAATATTATTTTTTGTATTTTTCAGGATTAAAAAGATAATGCACCACTTAATCCCAGCTCAACCGAGACGAGTCGATCGGACAGATGGTGACATGAGTGTCATGGTCAATTTGAATGCTTATTTTCCTTTTGCAAAATTGGATACCCTTAGGGCACACCGAAAAAGACATACCTCCATTTTATAAACCTTACTGGTGTGTGATATCCCACCTGTGTGAGACTTCATTTTTTCAATTCATGTTACACTAGCTATATTAATTTAACACTATTTTCAACAATCTCCCACGTGAATTTAAAAAAAGTGTTTCTAAAATAGCTTTAAAATTTTCTATAAGATTGTGAATATACAAAAATGTTTTATTACTTGAACATTTGCAAAATAAATGAGATACAGATTCAACAACAGTGACTTATAGCCTTGAACTCTATCTCTAATATCAAGCACTCACAACTTTGTAATCTTGATTGCAAGGATTATACTTGCTTCTTAGAGGTCTTTCATATCAAAATTGTTACACAACAATGATTTCACAATTTTACAGTATGAACATTTGAACCAAATCTGAGTAAGTCGTCTACATAAAGACTTATGATAGTGCAAATTCCATATTTAGATTTGTAATTAATAAATTTTTCACTTTCATTCACTTTCATGTCATTGCTTAGAACCTTGATTAAGACCATATAGAGACTTATCTAACTTACGGATTTGTTTTCTTGTCCATGAATCACAAAACATTCACGTTGTTCCATACAAATTTCATCTTCCAAGTCACCATTTAAAAAAGTAATTCTAACATTCATTTGGCATACCACCAAGTTAGTAATAACAGCAACTGAAATGAGTATTCTAATGGTGAAAAAGTATTGAAGAAATCTATATTTTCTCTTTGGCTAAAAGGTGAACCTTGTATTTATCATCAATTCTATCAGGTTTTAGTTTCTTTTTCAAAGTGCATTTTTAACCTATCGGTTTGCAACTAGAATGCAAATTTACGGTCTTGTTAGACTCTAGAGTATCCAAAGAAGAAAAAGCTTCTTGAAGATTTGTATAACCTATTACAAAGTATAGCACATATAATCAAATCCATAATTTTTAGCAACTTGTACTCTCATACTTCTTTGATGTTCTATTTCTGCTTGGTCATTGCTTTGAGTGCTTTTGATAACGAGAGTGTAACTTATTTTAGTGCCCCCACTATTTCTATATTTGAAAGGAATATAGTTTCATACGAGTCAACATCATTTTACTTTATGATCATCTTAGCGTGTAGGTCATAAAATATATACGTTTTGTTGTTTACTGCATACCTAATGAATACACATTAATAAGCTCTACTGGCGAGTTTAACTCACTTGGGATCGGGAATTCTGACATAAGTCAAACAACCCCAAGTTCAAAAATAAGGCAAGTTCGACTGTCTTTTATTTAAAATCTCATAAGGAGATGTTTTATTTTTAGATTTAGGAACTTTATTTAAAACATAGCAAAAAGTCAATACAATTTTCCCCCACCCATGAGATGCAACACCAAAGTTAAACATAATAGTAACAACTAATTCAATAAAAATTATATTCTTTCTTTCAACTTTATCATTCATTTCAAGTGAATATGGTGCAGTTGTTTCATGATTAATTCAATGCAATTTATAAAACTTATTAAACATATATCAGAGTACTCATGCCAATAGAACACAAAATCCGTTTAGCCTCGTAGGTTCGACTGGGAAGTTCATTATCATCTGGCAACATATCTTTGATGAGTGTTAATAATTCTGTAAAGCTTTTATCAAACCATCCATTACTCGCTTTTAAGTTGTACAATTTTAATATCGCCGACAGTCTTGTGAATTTAGTACAACCATTATATAATTCTTTCTCTGCATCACTCAACAAACTTTCAAACATTTTAGGACAATCTCAAAGATCTTCTTCAACTGCTTTTGCGATCTCATCAACTCGATCCGACTCATATGTATCTGTATCGAAGTCAGTTGAAGTATATGTCGAACTATTCTCAAAATTAATGTTTCCTTTTTTTTTCTTTTCTCACCATGTCTTATCCAACATGTGTAGCTTTGATCAATTCCATTACATACTATATGTCCTTCTAATTCATCTTCTCTAACACGTTTTCCAAAACATTTTAAACAAGGACAAACTACTCTATTTGGATCTTTTGCATTCTTCACTGCAAACTCAATAAACTCATTCACTCCAATTTGATACTCTTTTGACAATCGATTGACATACATCCATTTCCTATTCATATTATACAACCTATATAAATGCAGTTACAAAAATAATAAGTTTTCAAAACATATCAACAAGTTTCAAAAAGAAACCAATATCAACTAACAATTTCAAAATAGAATAGATCATGTGGTATGAGTTTTTGACTAGTAGAAGAGATTTAATATATATATATATATATAACAATTTTTAGTTTTCAATTATTAAAAAACTAAAGATTTTTTGACAAAAACAAATTAAAAAATTCTTGAGACAACGTAGATGGCCGCACAGTACGTAGAGGATATGAGGCTTCCCAGAGTAGAACAAAGCGCGTGTATTTAATTATTTGAAAGATGTAGAGGATATGAGGGTTCCCAACGTATATAATTATTTTACAGCGCTTGTGAAAAAGGCGCTGTAATAGGTAGTTAAATTCAATGAAAGCGCATGTATTTTACAGCGGTTGTGAAAAAAGCGCTGTAATAGGTAGTTAAATTCAATAAAAGCGCATGTATTTTACAGCGCTTGTGAAAAAAGCGCTGCAATAGGTAGTTCAATTATTTGAAAGCGCGTGCATTTTACAGCGCTTGTGAAATAAGTGCTGTAATAATTATTTGAAAGTGCATGCATTTTACAGCAATTGTGAAAAAAGCGCTGTAAAATAATACGCGAAAGCGCTTCATTTTACAGCGCTTTTGTGAAAAGCGCTGTAAAAGTCTTATAACATATGCGCAAACGTTATATGACCCTACCACAGCGCTTTTTTTACAGCGCTGTAAAAGGCTCCGTTATTTTTAAAATATATTTACAACAGCGCTTGTGTTTAGCAAGCGCTGTAAAAGGGGCGTTGTTAAATGTCATTTTTGACGTAGTGAGTGTATTAAATTTAAAGGTTCATATTCTCTAATTACTTATTCTTCAACTCCACATCTCCAATATCAACAACATTAGTGATCAGACGAACGACATCATGTATAGTGGTCAATTTGAATGCATTCTCTTCCTTCACAAAAACTAAATACCTCTTGGGAAACACTCCAAATAACATATTTTAGTTATAGATACTACTTGTAAATAATATTTATAATATGTAGGACTTTTTCATTTTTTTTAATTCACACTACACTAACTCTATTATTTCAACATCATTTCCGAATTGATAGGCTACTATTATCTATGTCTTTAAATATAAGACACCATTTGAATTTCTAAATATCCTAATTATTTTTTAATAAAATATCTGTAATTAATTTACATATTTTATAAGTAACTAACTATAAATATTATTATATTTATCTCTAAATATATGTATTTTTTGATATTTTTTCTTGTTCTTTTTTAATATTAGTAATAATTTTTTTTAATTTTTGTGTTTTATTTAATAAGGTTTAATGTTCAAGGTTGGAGGTAATAATTACCAGACTCAGTTTGAGTCAAAACAGGTTGCCATGGAGATGCTTCTCCGAACTAATGCATGCACGTGAACAGAAGCAAAATTATTTGAAACTATATTGTTTCTTTTGAGTTTTTATTTATTTATGAACGATTATATCTATTTTTTGAAAAAAAACAAATAAGATATAGTCAAAAGAAGTTAGGCAGGTTAAAAAAGCACTGCAGATCCCAAGTAAAAGACAATTTATTTCTCTTGGAAGTAAGCCTTCAATAATCAAACTATTGCTTTATATAAAAATTTGGGGGACACTGAACATGGTTCAATTGAAGAATTATTCTCATTCCTGAATCTTGATACATTTAGGAACTGGTTTTGGTGCTTTCCAATTACACAAACTCGTCAAAAAAGATACTCCGTCTCATTATAACTCACGTCACTTTTAAAGAAAATGATTAGTTACTTTTAATTTTTATAGTAAAATAATGTAGTTCCTAAGGAAAAAGTTGTTTATTTTTATTTGTTAGTTCAATTCGACATTTATATTGGTTTGACAATAATAATTTTAACTATTTATTGCAAGAGAAACAAAATATGTGGAGTTAATGACATAATAAATAGTAAGTCAAAAATTAATTATTTTTAAGAAGAGTAGTAAAATTATTAGTCTTTTTTGTTTTTGTGTGTGTAAATACTTTTAAAATTGAAACTCAAAAGGAATTGATGAAGTCTTTGTTAAGACTAAAATATCCATGTTAATTAGAGTGATTGAAAGTTGTATTAGAGTAATTAGTAGACTATTTATTTTTATTTTTTAGATATAAACAACTGTTTCTTTTTTGTTATAGCCTTCAATTCCCAAGAAAATATATTCTTGATAATCTGAATTTCAATATATAGATAATTGAAATCTAATTAAAAATTATTATAGCCGTATAAGTTTACTATTTAATTAAATAAATATATTATTGAAAAAATTAATATATACTCTTTCTATCACATATTAATGTCCTAAAAATGTAAAATAATGCATACGTCTACCTAAAATGAAATTGATGCAAAATCTTAATAAAAGGTTGCTTATATCTATATTAATTTTAAGTACAAAATAAATAAGCTGTAATTCTTTTCATTTCTCATTTTCTCCAGTGAATTC
>JBBPBS010000361.1:9174234-9199244 GCA_037974835.1 Cicer judaicum
ATATTTAAAATTAAAACTTATTTTATTAACTAATTTAATTATTTAGTTAAAAACATAAAACTAATTAGTTAATTAATAAACTAAAATTAAAATTTATTTTATTAAATCATTTAATCATTTCATTAAAAACATAGAACTAATTAATTAATTAATAAACCAATTAAATAATAAAAAATCAATAATTTTCATCTTTAATTCCAAGTTTTTTTTAATAAAAGCTTAATAATATTCATCTTTAAACTTAATTTCTTCATCTTAAAATCATAAATTCTTAAATTTAAATCAAAACTCTAAAAATTTTAATCTTTCATATTTTTTTACTATACTTATAGTTCAAATAAATAAATTGTTACATGAATCCCCTCTTAAAAAAAAATAGCAAGATTAACCCTCAGTTTCTAAAAATATTATGTCATTGAGTTTTATATATATATATGGGCTTCGGCTCTATCATCTCGTTCCCACTCATTAGAAAAGTTTTTATTTTTAAATAGTTTATTTGGGTATTGAGTTTTTTTTTTTCTTTTACTCATCAAACAAATAAACTGACTTTGAAGAAAATGAGCTGGAAAAAAATTGAAGTGAAGGCGATAGGAAAAGAGGGTGAAGGGTGAGACACGGAAAAGGTATCACACCTCTAACTCTACTGATGGTGGCAAATTTATCTATATTTTTTTATGGCTATGACAAATATTATAGGTGTGGTGTAAAAAAAATGAGATATTATAATTTTTAAGATTTGAATTTGAAATTTGAAGATAAAGAAATTAGGATTGAAGATGAAAGTTGTTGAATTTTTGTTATTTAATTGGTTAACTAATTAATTAATTAGTTTTAAATTTTTAATTAAATAATTAAATGAGTTAATAAAATGAAGTTAAATTTTAAATATTAAGTATTATCTAGTTAATAACACTTACACAGTCACCATGTTCCACTTCATCTAATTGTAAGAGAATAAATCAAACAAAAAAATTACATAGACTAAAATCAAAATGAAATATATTTACAAAGACAAAAAATATATTTAAACTATTAAATAGTATAGCTGGTTGATGAATTATTTGTCCTTGGCGCATCATAAGCATGACATATTAAGGGGGTTGTTCTATCACCGAATTGAACAAGATTGTCACAGAGACCTTGGGAGAACTTTAATAGAAAAGTCTTACATAAAAGTGAGATACTCTTAGAGTTGGACAATGGATCGGTTCGGGCGGGTTTGGGCCCAAAAGCAACAACCGGCTCAAACCACGAGTAAGATACATAGGCCCAATATAGTCCATCTATTATTACAATTTGGACGGGTTGTGAGTTTGCGGGTTATTGAGTAAAATGTATGGGTTGATTCAGTTTGAGCCAATTAATTAGTGGGCCATAAAATATTTTTGGCCCAACTGCGTTTTTATTTTATTTTTCTGTGATGACCACTTTTAGCGGAGTTTTTTAATCTATTTTGAGGCAATTATTAGACCCATTTTATAAATTTTGAATTTGGAATTATTTGTACATATTTGATATTTTTCTATTCATGAGCCATTTGGGCTATCGTGTCCAATTTAGTCATTATATATGAGTTAGCTACAAACTTAAATTTTCATGTTACATAATAATATCAAATTAAGGATACACAACTTACTAATAACTTAAAAATATCAATTGAATAACATACAAGTTGAAGTAAAAATACTCAACAATATAATATTGAGACATAATATCAAGTTATAAAAATGATGCACTAACTGATTGTTTAAGTTTTAATTTGACTCATGTCATGAAAGACTATTGATTGTTTCAAATGATTCTATGACAGTTGACATTATTACAACACAACACAAATTTTAGAGATGAAATTATAATTATCATCAACTTGTGATCTTTGTTGCGCATCCTAAAAAATAAATAACAAATGAAAATCAATTTAAATTATTACTAATAATAAATATAAAATGACATTGAAGAGTCTAAACATAATAATCTTACTTTTCCCTCCATACTTAATGAATGATTATACAACTTGTTATAAACAAAATAAGATTTTAGTAAAACACATGAGGGAATAAATTAGGAAAAGCATAACAAATAAGAGTAATAACAATGACACCCTATCAAACATAACATAAAATTTCATTATTCTTACCTCATCAAACAGAAATCAGTAATAACAATGGTACCCCAAGCAACGACATAATGAAGATAAATTTGAATTTGAAGCTACTAACACATAACTAACACCACAAACCAATTATATTTGCTTGATTGAACAATTACTAAGTAACAAATATTTACTAAATGTATATAATCATCATAAGTAACAAATATTTATCGTGTCCCTAGATTCAGCTTCAAGAGTCATGACTTTTATCAGGTTTAGGATCGTTGAATTTTTCGTAGCGTTGACTTTTTTTTTTATGTTTTGCTGACTTTTTCAATAGAGGCATTGACTTTCCTCAAAGCCATACACTTTTCTTTTGTTGGATGGAGAGTCTTATTGTCAGATTCAAAAGTAGTGTGAAATTTTGAGTTAGACCCAATCATCTTCTTATGTTATATTATTGGCAAGATACAACTTAGTAGGCATAGAGTTAACATTGTATATTGAAGTCAGATGTTTGCCTATGAGTTGCTTTGTTGAAGGCAACTTTTTGGAGCATGTTCCACTTGATATTAGAGTCTTATCTTCAGAGGTAAATCCTTGGAGGCAGATTATCAGAGTTGGATCCTTACACTCAGATACTTAGAGGTAAAGGTATTAGAGGCATCTCCTTTGGAGACAATGAAGAGAGCGTGTAGTTGATTTCCTCGATTCGTCGTTTTTTTCTATTTCCTCTTGATCTGCTTGCTTCCTCTAATGAACAGTTCAACGTAACGAAGGATGTGTGTTGTTCCTTTCCTCTAATATGTTTGCTTCTTCTGGTGACTTCCTTTGGTCACTATGCTAGTTGTATTCTCTAGTGGTATCCTCTAGTGAATATGTTTCCTCTTATATAGGGTGCTTCCTCTAATTCTGAGCACTTCTAGCTTATTTTCTACACACTCAATTAAATTAATAGTACATAAATTGTTCCCATAAAACACATTTTTTTATCATCAAAACAAGGTAAGGAATTATTCTCCAAACCATCCTAGTTTTAACATTCTCAAGGTTGTTGTATGTTTGTAGTTTTTCTATGTGTGTATTTTCTTGTTGTACATTTAGGGTTTCTAATTGTTGCGGTGATTTTCAAAAATCCCATAAATAAAATATGGATTATATCAAATTAATAGAAATCTTAAATCATCATTCAATACTTGAAACCAACTTATTTATAACAATTGCATTAAGATGTGTAGTATTGGTACTAAAATATCTCACAAACCATGTATGGAAACTAGCTAAGCCATAAAAGCTTCTTACCTAACTTACATTTTATGGAGGTGGTCATTCTTCGATTGCTCTTACTTTCTCCTCATCAACATGGAATCATTTAGAACTTACAATGAAACCTAGGGAAATCACATATGATCATAGCGAAAGACATTTTTCCAAATTGGCATACAAATGTATTTGTTTAAGCACATGCAAAACTACCATTAAATGGATGCGATGATCCTCTAAGTTTTTGCTATATATTAAGAAATCATCAAAATACACAACAAAAAACTTACTAAAAAATTATATCAAAACATGGTTCATTAATCTAATGAAAGTGATAGGTGCACTAGTTAGTCCAATAGGCATAACCATCCGCTCATACAAACCATATTTTGTTTTAAAGGCAATTTTGATGATACCCACTTTTCAATTCAATTTTCAAAAATATGCATGCACGAAACAATTCATCAAGAAATCATATAGCCTATGAATGGGATGTGTATATTTTATAGTAATGTTATTAATGGTCCTACAACATGTATATTTTGTATCTTTTGAGTTTGTTCGGGGTTTATTCGGTAGGCTGGCTTATTAGGCAAGGATTCACCTAGAATGAGATCTATGTGATGTTAAATTCCTCTTAGAGGTGATACCTTATTGGGAAAAATGTTTTCACATTCCTGCAATAGAAACTCAATACAACTTGGCAGAATATGTGTGTGTATATTCTTAGCAATTCTCTCTCTCTCTGTTCTTTTTGTTTTCACTTTCTTTTTCCTCTCATTTTCATTTGATCTTGTCTCACCTCTCTAGGATTCAATGGTACAAGGATGACCTTTTGGCCATGATGGAGAAATGAGTAATTATTAGTATGTCCTTCATAATTGACATTTTTTGTTAAATTGTTGAGGTCTTCCTAATGACAAATGACTTGCCTCCATAGGTACTACATCATACAATATCACTTCTTCATACTTTCAAGTTTTAAAACCAATGCCAACTTTCACTAAGCCATTGTAGTTTATAAGACTTAGGATGAGGCTCGGTTTTCAAAAAAAGTTTGGACTCCAAACGTGTACTAGCAATATTTGTAAAACTTTCTCAATTAATTATTACACAATACACCTTTACTTCGATTGGACACCTATTGTGGAAAAGATTATCCCTTTGAGTTGTTTTGTCATCTTTGTTTCTCAACATATTTCATACCATAAGGAGTTTTACACTCTTATTTAAGTGGTTTTATCTCTACTACGAATTGAACTATAAAGAACATTTTAAAAATGTTACTATTAAAGTATTTTTGTTTAAGATTTCACATAGTGGTATGAAAGTAAGTTTGTCCAATCAGGTCGAGTGAGTCAAATGTTAGTTCAATGTTAGTCGTGTTAGTTGTGTTTGATTGGGTATTAGTTTCACTATATGAATTTTAAATAATATTCTTGTGTTATGTTTTATATGTTTTTTCATTGAACATACAAGGCATGTGAAGTGCTTACTACCTACTTGGTGATATTGCTTGTTATTTGTTGATCGTTGCTTGTCAAATTTGTGTTGTGCGTTTGAATCCCTTTCATGAGTAACCAAGTACTTCTTAAAATGGTCTTATTAATTTTCTAAATTTTATTAGATCTATTGATGTGTTGCATTGTCTAACTCTTGAAGAAGCATGTTGTATGTAATTTCTTAATCATAAAATATATATGCTTCCTTACTTTATGTTAAGAATTAGAAGCACAAATTTTTTATTGACTAGTTGTGTGTCAAAAATTGTTGGTTGTTGTCAATGTTGATGTTAATTTGAATTTTTATGAATTTTTTTTTTTTTTATGACTCAAACTTCAACTTGTTATATTTTAGTATTTTGAGCTTGTAGCTTAAACGCGAAAAAAATTTGATTGTTAAATTATATTTCTTCTGTTTTAAAGTTTTGATTTTAAATAGAACCTGTTTATTTTCAATTTAAAGTTGGTTTGAGTGGAAATACATGTGATTGTTGTCATTATTATTTTCGTTGATTTTAAAATAATGTTGTAGATATTGTTGTGAAATAATATATATATATATATATATATATATGTATATGATGACTTTATTTCAATTTTCGAGTAGCAAAAACAAATATATTTACTCCAAGTTTTATAATGTGTTGTTTTTCATGAAATTTAGAAGATTTATTGTAGTAATAGTTTTTGAAAACCAAGTAAATAAATCAGAATTATTTTAGAAGTTTTGATGGGTTGAACAATTTTATATCTATTTATATATATGTGGTCTAAATTTTCATTTAAAAGATTTGTTGAAAATAATAATTTTAAGTGGTTAAATATTTATAAAGGTGTTTTGATGGTTAAAGTATGAGTGAATTTTTAGGAATCCTATGAATTTATTTGTTTTTATAAAAAGAAACTATAATAATGGGTGAATCTTAGTGATACTTTTATAATAATGTAACCGTAAAAATCATATCTTAGGATATTGTATAACCTTAACAATGGTTTATGCACTGTTTAATCTTTTTTGATTTGTTAATATGTTACACTACATTCTAGTGTGTAATTACTTGCCTTACTTGTTACTTAAAAAATTTATGTTTTTATTTGCTTTAGGAGATAAAGAATAATTCTAAAGAAATATTATTGGTGATGAATTCAGAGTAGTTAATCTCCTTTGAAAATATGTCAAATTTATTGAATTGGTTATGTGAATGTGCATATGTTTATTTGAACATCAAATGATGTGTTTCATATATTTTAAGTGTTGGGAATTAATTTATAGAGTTTAAAGTAGTTGATAACATTTAAAAGTGTAATAATTTTATATTATTTTGTCGTTTATTTTCAAATGATGTGTTGATTATTAACTGATATGTCATTTATTTTGTCGTTGTTACATCTTGGAATTCACAAATAAATTTTTGTGGATATGTAGTTAAGAGAGTTTTAAACTTGATGTACGGAGTAGAAATTGTGGCGCCTTCTTCACACTTTTGAACCTAGTTAAAAAACATTTTAATTACTTGTGTTTGAATTTGAATGACTACAATTATGATTACCTTAAGTAGTTGACTCCATGAGTAGAAGATGACTAGCTACCCCAATAATCCATTGTTGATAAAAGAGGCGACAATAACTCGTTTTACTATTAAAAATACTTTTTAAATTTTATTCTTTAAATAGTTACAAAAAACATGTTAATCTCTTATCAAATTGAGTTGATTTAAATATTAAATGCATGTTATTGTGAGATAGGATATCTATCATTAACTTCTTATGTTTGCTTATTGATTAGTTACAGAGTGTGTTGTTACATAGTGATTCATTGTAAATCTATATAGTGGGATTAAGTTGTTAGATGTGTTTTATTTATTAAAATCCTTAAAGATACGAGATAATTTAATAATTTAAAATGTGTTATATTTGTCTGACTTAAGTGAAACTAGTTAAGTGTTTGATAATAGGATCTAAACTTTCTTTTTATAAAGGAGTAGAGCTGGTAATATATGGTATGAAAGAAAACAAAATATAAACTTAAGTACTTGTAATTTAGGCTACTTTGAATAATTATTGACATAACCTTTTGCTTTAATAAGCACACTTAGTATTTATAGTTATAGGACAGTTTTCTTTATTTCTATGTAAATGTTATCATCAAAACATCAACCACATGACTATATTTAGAAATACTGGTGCACTAACAATCTCCCCCTTATAATGATTGTAAAATCCGTAATTTTAAACTATACCTTATGTATTTTAATGGATTTTGGTATTGAACTCAGGGGCTTTTTAGCCAAGTTATTAATATTTTGGAGTTTATATAACCAAAAAGATATTTTGATGTCTGATTAGAATTACTCGTCGATAAATAAATTAAATTAACTACGGTGAATCTTTTGCGAAGAGTTTAATGCGTTATGGGTGAAAGGGTAATTTAATAAATATCTAAAGATTTGGAGATATTTGTTAATTAATATATATATATATATATATATATGTTTATATATAAAGAAAAGGAAAGGAAGGAAATAGAAAGAAAAGAAATAGAAAGGAAAGAAAGAGAAAGGAGAGAAAGCAAAAAAATTTCCATCTTCTTCCTCTGCTCGCGTTAAACAACCCTTCCCCCTCTTCTTCCATTTTCGCTTTTCTTTGCTTCCTTTTACTCAACAATAGAAACCCAAGGCTTAGTGGGTGATACGACAAGGATTACTCAACTTCACTCTTCCTCTTTGATCCGAAAACGAAGAAAAACGGTTTAGGGATTTCAAAACCGTCAAACACAAACCTCGTCGTTTCTTCTAGATCCAAGCTTCGTTTTGCGAAGGGATAGAAGGGAAAGTTACTCACCGCTACACTACGGTGCTAGTGAGCTAACTTTGGAAGCGGTGTTGTGAACGGAGATTTTACCGGATTTGCTCGCGGTACGGTAATCGCACGTTAAAGCTAACGTGAAGGTAAGGGCTCCTTCCAAACTTTTAGTTTGCATTTAGGGAATTTATTTGTGGTTGTGTGGAAAAGAATTTCGTTAGGGTTAAAGTGTTGATTTGGGGGAAATGAATCTAAGACTTTATGGGTAAAATCTTAGAGTTAGGTTTTGGATGATATTGATGAATGTTTCGTGAAAAAGGAATTTAACTCATTTATGTATGATTTTGAGTAAAAGAAATTTATTGTGTTTGAGTGGTTGGTTGTGTTGATTTGTGTCGTCGTATTTGACGTGTGCTTAATTAATATTTGTGAAATTTGAGATGTGTTTATTTGGATTTTGTGAAAAGAATAAATTGATGCGATTTGGTGTGAATTGTGGGATGGATTGACTGTGAAAGTATGTTTGAGTTTGTTTTGTTTGGAATTTGAAAACCATTAAGTGAAACGAGTATTAAGAATGGGGAATCTCTTAATGTCTTGTTTACTTAATGTGAGTTTGTGAAAATTGTTTAAGTTAAATGAGAATTAAGAATGGGGAATCTCTTAATGTCTCGTTTACTTAATGTTGTTTGAAAATCGTTTAAGTTAACTGGGCGTTAAGAATGGGGAATCTCTTAATGTCTTGGTTACTTAATGTTTGTTTTTGAAAAATCATTTCAGTTAAATGAGTATTAAGAATGGGGAATCTCTTAATGACTTGTTTACTAAATGTTTTGTTGTGGAAATCGTTTAAGCCAAAAGTATATTAAGAATGGGGAATCTCTTAATATGTCTGTTTTCTTATGGTTGTTGTGAAAATCGTTAAGTTAAATGAGTATTAAGAATGGGGAATCTCTTGATATCTGCGTTTACTTAATGTCGTCGCGAAAATGATTGTGGAGAAATGAATTGTCGTGTTTTGGCGTGAATAATGTAATAAATTTGTGGATATGTTTGAGTTTGTATTGTGTGGAATTTGAAAACCATTAAGTTAAACGAGTATTAAGAATGCGGAATCTCTTAATGTCTTGATTACTTAATGTGTGTTCGTTTGTGAAAATCGTTTAAGTTAAATGGGAATTAAGAATGGGGAATCTCTTAATGTCTCGTTTACTTCATATTTGTTTTGAAAATCGTTTAAGTTAAATAAGTATTAAGAATGGGGAAACTCTTAATGACTTATTTACTTAATGTTGTTTTGAAAATTGTTTAAGTTAACTAGGCGTTAAGAATGGGGAATCTCTTAATGTCTTGGTTACTTATTGTTTGTTATGGTAAATCGTGCTGACTCATGATAGGTGGCACCTCGGTAAACTGTATTGACCCGTGATAGGTGGTACGTTTACGATTTACGTTTGGTAAGTTGTGCTGACCCGTGATAGGTGGCACCTCGGTAAACAGTGCTGACCCGTGATAGGTGGTACGTTTACGACTTACGTTTCTTGGTGAATTGTGTTTGTCCGTGAGAGACTGCACAGGTGTTTGTCCGTGAGAGACTACACCCTGGTGAATTGTGTTTGTCCGTGAGAGACTGCACACGTGTTTGTCCGTGAGAAACTGCACAGGTGTTTGTCCGTGAGAGACTACACCCTGTTAAATTGTGAATGTTGGTTCATCTTGTCCGTGTGGGTATTGTGCTATAAGTGTTAAGTGTTATGTTTTGAAATTTGTGTGATAGCATGATTGATTGCAAAACCTTTTCGAAACTTAAATTGTCGTGGTGATTTTGTTATAATTTCCAAGTGTGGATGTTTTGAAATTGTTTGTAAGTGTGATTGATTGCAAAACCATTTCAAAACTCAAGATGTCATAGTGTTTGCGCTATAATTGTTAAGTATGATTGTTTGGATTTGTGTGTAAGTATTGATTGGTTTCGATACCCTTTAAAAAGCTGAAAAATGTTGATTTTTGCTGTTTTTCTGCTGCTGTCTGCTGTGTATTCAAATACAGGAAGCTGTATTCGAATACAGACATGTTGTTTTGCTACTGACTTACTGTGTAGTCGAATACAGACTGCTGTAGTTGAATACAGACATGTTGTTTTGCTACTGACTTGCTGTGTAGTCGAATACAAACTATTGTATTCGAATACAGACATGCTGTTTTTGCTGCTGAATGTTGAAACAGCCTTGTATTCGAATACAGAGATGCTGTATTCGAATACAACAATGTTGTTTTGTTAAACACTTAAATTTTCAACTTTGTTTATGCATGTTTAGCATATGGAAACCCTTTTAAGATTCATGCTAAGTTGGAAGGGGTATTTTGTTCATTTGAAAACTTATATGTTATTTGTTAACTGTTAATTTCGGTTGGTTACCCTTTACAACTATTGTGGAAATCTGGGCTTTGCCCTCAGACGAGAGTCAGGGCGGTCCTACTGGTTCGTACCCTACGGATGGAAATGCGGATGGGAATGCTTGATTGGAGCTACGTTAGGAGGATCTCACGGGGCGCGTAGAGATTACTCGAGGCGTATAGTTTTTTTGTTATGTATAGAATGATCAGACTAGGTTGTCACTCAGGACACATATGTCTTTCTTTTGGGCTACTTTAATTTTATATTGGAAGGATGTACATGTACTAATGTTGGTATCAAGACATGCTTTGGATTTATATTTTGAAAAGAAAACTTTTTCGCTGCTTGTAAATTATAATGACTTAATTAGTTATTCAAAGGTGTTTACCTTATTTATTCATCTGTTTTATTTTAATTCCTTTTGAAAAAAAAATACACCATCGCTTTGAAAAACTGGGTGTTACAATGATGACAAATAAATATGTAATTAATGAACAATTTTAATTCACAAAGTAATGTTTAAAAAAAAGGTTGTCCGTAAATGAGGTATTCAAGCATTGTTTGATTTAATGTTGCAAGCAGATGCAGAAAGCATATGTAAATGATGCATATTATCTAGACACAAACAAATGCATATGATATATATGATGCAGACGATGCAGAGACGATGTATATAATGTAGAGTACACATACAATTAATAGTATTACTATAACTTCTATATTTCTCCTCCTTTGTTATTATAAAAAATGGTGAATTTATAAACTTTACAGTAAGCCAAATAGACACAAGAAGAGCAATCAAAATCACACAACAAATAGAAGAGTGACATATGTAATTAAAAACAAAAGCTTAACCAAATTATACCCAAGAGTAAAACTAAAGAAGGAGTAATGTTGCCCTAACCTAAATCTATTAATTTACATTACATATCAGATTTGAATCATTGATGTCTAATACGTAAATAAACTAAGTTTCTTTATTTAGCATCTTCAAAATGAGTCTCCCTTCTTTGAACTTCCATCTTAATATGTGATGACGAAGTCTTTCCTATTCAGGAACCTTCCTTCTGATTTGTTAGTCACAACCAAAGAAAAGAAGATAATATAGTCTTCCATTTTCTCTTGTCATGTTGATTTTTCAAAAGAGACTTTTTCTAAATATAGAGTTAGAGATATAATTTTCCAAAGATCACTATTTGATAAAATTGTAGGTGCTCCATTCTTTCTTTATTATTACTTTTAGATTTTTTTCCAATCTAGAGGATTCAAACAAAAGGAGGTACAAAGCCCCTCAATGCTTTTTCTCTTACTTTCTCCTTGTATTCAAGGTGTTTGGAGAAAGAAGGAAACATTGATATCCAAGGGTTCACCAAGTGAACCTTTGAATGCATTTTGTGAACCTTCTTGGATAACCCATCTTATTGGTTGTATTTCATAGATGTAACGGAATTATGAATTATAAATATTTCACCTTTCAGGTAGAACAATTAATGTTTATTACAAGATTCTGAAGTATTTCTAAGAGTACGGTGTAAGAAAATGATCATTTAGGAAGATGAATACTTTATAATGAAAAGGATATAGATCTAGTTTTTTCTAAGGGTTTCAATTTAGTAAAGTTTAAAGAAAAACAATTGTTGGGAAAAAAACATAAGAGAGAAAGGGATGGTTTTGAAAAATGTTGGACAACTTAGAGGTTTAAATAGACATAAAGGAGAGATAGAAGAAAACATAGATTTTAAAAGAGGTGAACAAGGATAGGCAATAATAACGAGGACAAGACAACATTGGCAAAGATCGAAAAGATAATACAGACTCAAGATAGGACAGAAGAAAAAAAAAATCAAAGGCACACAAAACGAAAACATATATGAAAAGTCAAACAAGTACATAAAAAATAATGAATTAAAGTACAAGATACCTAACGAGGACAAGCGAAGGCGATCGAGCAACAAATCGTTCACATGTCTTACTAGAATTTGTTCGAATTTTCTATCAGATGATCTTCTAACTAGAGGATGAGTTTTCTTGGTTCAGATATTTCTTTTGACTCAATAGATGCAATCCTTTTTTCTAGTGCTTTTGTTTAGTAAATGGGAATCTCAGATTATGAATCAGTCACGTTAAGCACTAGAGGTAAGTATTTTCGCCTTGAGCATTCAGAGGAATGACTCCAAACCTTGTAGTTAGAGGATTCTCAAAGATATTTCTTTTAAGATTATGATATCCTCATGAGTTTCACTAGATGGTGAGTTATTAAACTAATTTATAGTTCCAAGTTCTTTTAGTTGGAGCAATCAGAAGATGGTATTCCAAGAAAGTTTTGGTCCTATTGCTTATCAAGCTTTCTTGAGGATATTCTTGTATCAACCAGTATACTTGGGTTGGTTTTTCTTGCTTATCAAGCTTTCATGAGGATAATTTTTGTTTAAACACCGATTTTTAAGTGTATCCTCCAACCTTTGTTCTAATTATGATCTTTTACTTGTTGCCATTAAGTGTTCCTAAAAGGATGTTGACTTAGAGGTTGCATTACTTGTGATATCTTATAAGGGATTTCCTACACATGTGATCATACATTTAGATCATAGAAGTTCTAGAAATCTTCTCCCTTATTGGTTAGATTTATTGTTAAAATGCATTATAATGCTACCATTATATTGCATTAACAATTCTGGTGTTCACGCTAATACTTCTTCCTATCAAAGGACACATATTAGTAAATAAAATCTTCTCACTTAGCGACTCACTATGCCTTACAAAGGCATGCCAGTTTTATCCAATTTCATTGAATAGTGATTCACAACCAGGGCAACACCACAACAAAAAATGATTTAAAAATAAAACTTTGAAAGGAAGATGAAGTTAACATATGAGAAAAAATATGTTCTGTAAGAACATTTCATCTAATTTTTCATTAAAGAAAACACAATCCTTTCAACCAGATTTTGTCAAACCATGTTTTAAAGAAGATAAACACATTTAAGAAAAGATTAAAAAGAAAACATACACAATTTCAAACCAAGAGAGGGAAAACTATTTTAGATTTTCCTTTGTTCTTTATCACGACATTCAACTTACTACTAGAAGATATTTAGATATGGTAAAATTGAATCATAAAGAACTAAGATACGATAACTAAATGAAACTAACGAGACACACATATTTTTATACTACACAAAAAACTACTGCTACCTCTAGTCCTTCCGTTACAAAGAGATTTTACCTCAGTACAATCGAGGAATTGAGTATTTTTCTATAGCCTCTATAGGCTTTTGTTCCCAGAACCGTTGAGTTCATGAGGCATTGAGTAGATTTCTATAGCCTCTCTAGGCTTTGAGAATGAGAGAATACATGCACTATCGAGCTAATTTACATCAGTTCTAGTTTATGTTTGATGTGACAAAATATGTTTCTAGAATTCTTACTCTTATAAAGAGGATGTTACATATTCAATCTTATATCAGTTCAAGTGTATGAAAAGACTTCTACTAATGTACATCAATTCCAATAACTCTTTACTTAAAGGATTTTTCATTTGTGATTTTTACACTGTCAAACTGAAGTTAAGTGTTGGTTTCTTTTTCCTTTGTCTAGTCATCAGAGGATAGATATTAAATAGCGAGACATGCCTTGTTGTGCTTGTTGACACAAATTGTTTTGTTTAATTATATATTGCTCCAGTAGAAGATCTCTAAAGTACTTGTAATCTAGCCTAATTTGAATTGCTATTGACATAATTTTTTGCTTTCATCTGGACACTTAGCATATATAGTTAGGGGGATAGTTGTTCTTTATTTATATGTATTTTTTATATGGACTGTATATAAAAATAGTTTTGCGCTAACCACAATATCATAGTTTTTGCAATAATTGAACTGTAAAATATGATATGTGTTTAATAGATTTACTGTGACATGTTAGAATTTGTATCATGATATGTTGTACTTAAATGAGTTATGAATGCCTCAATATGTTTATTATTTGGAGCCTATGTTTGCATCTTAAGGGTGATTCTTAGTTAAGAGTTCCTTATTGTTTACTACAAATTTTGAGGATAAAATTTCTTTAACGAAGAGATAATTGTAATATCTCAATTTTTATAATAAATTATTTATTAATTAAATTAGGATTTAAAGAATTAAATTGGTATTAAAAGTATTTTAGAATATACGTTGATTAATTTTCTTTATATGTGACTTTCTTATGGTTTGATAATTTTATACATATTTAATTTAATAAGTAATATAAATCATAAATATTATGGTTAATAATTTTATTTATTTTTCTAAAAATAATAGTATTTTAGCATGAGTGTTTTCTAGAATAAGATTTTTGGTAATTTTATGTGTATATGTGCATTGATAATTATAAAGATACTATTGAGTGCATTTGACTAAATGATAAATGTGTGTATAGTTATATTTTATTCTTTCTAACTTTTTTCGTATTTTATTTTTTTTATTTTAAAATAATTATCTTGAGATATTAGTAATATTGTGATTGATTTTTTTCATTTTAATATATTTTTTATGACATGATAATTTTTTTATATATTTAATAACATTTAGTAATTAATTTAAAATGTTGATCTTATATTTATTTATAAAGATAGTAGTATTTTAATGTAAGTATTTAAGAAAATAATATTTTAATAATTATGGTAATAATTATGATTATTAGGGTCTTAGGTATTAGTAATATCTATTCTATAAAATATTATATAGCTTGAAATGTTAATAATATTTTAAAAATCAAATTCTATTTAAAGAAGTGTTAAAAATTAATTTTGATAATTGTTGATTTTATTTTAAAAAAGTAAAAAAAAAGGATAAAAAGTGCTTTAAAAATTAGGATCTATATGAGTAATAAATATGATTTTGAAGTCATAATTTAAAAAGAAAAAAATATATATATAGAGAGAAATGACTGTAGCTACCAGATGGAACACGAGAGAGAGTGAAAAAAAAGAGAGACGCCAAACTCATACAAGAAAGAAGAAAAATTGGTTCTAGTGATTTGCAATTATATAAAAAAACGTTGTGTTTTTGGTGAAATTTCAATGTGTTGTTTATTTGATAGAATTGTGGTCAATCTTTTCTTTTGTATTGTTTTTTTTCTTACCACAATTTTAATTTAAGTGAAATTAATGTGAAAACGACTATATGAATATTGACTATATTGTCCTCTAAAGTAAAACGGATGAAGGAAGGAAAAAAAGGGAAAATGAAGCAAACTTTATGCTTGAAAAGAGAGTATCACGATTTCGATGAAACTTTTTGGTTAATTGAGACTTTATTCAATTTACCATGTCAGAATTTCCTGACCAAGCTAGGAACGTCTAATTATTTTGAAAGATACTAAGTATTCTTTTTGAAGATATGCAGCACCCTATTCTCTCTTTGACCCATAGAGGTTCATGCATTATGGCATTTTAGCCACACAAAAAAAAAAAATAGAAGGGGACTGTGGTCATATATATACGGATTCCAAACCTTCGCACATGTTATATTGGCAATTTGGCAGGCAATAAGTGGCTTCATAAAGGTTGCATTTAAATAAAACATTATTCCACTTTGAAGGAGCCTAGAATTTCGTATAAAATTTGATACACTTGTATAAAATTAGTATATTCAATAAAAGTTTAAACATTGTTATATATAAAATTCAACAGTTCCATCTCAGAGTTGCAACATAAAATTAGCATGAAAACAAGTATATAAAGGTGCAAATATCAAAGTATTAAATTCCAACAAGCGATTTGACAAAACAATTGAGGTGGTACAAAGACTGTGAAAGTTTTTTATATTAAAAATTTGATAAATAAATTATAAGTTGCAACACTTAATCTATAAATACGAATTTTATTTTAGTTTTTGTACGGGGCGACAAACAATTCATTCATAAAATTGTCAAAAATGTATACATTTACCCTATTTGCATTCTCAAATCTTCCTCTTGAATACTAATGAATGCTCATATTCCTAGTTAATTTAGCCATTTCTTTCTTATGACTTTAATTTTCTTGTTTATTATTTTGCAATTTAGTTTAGCTTTTACAACTTAAGAATTGATTCCATTAACTTATCAACTTAGATCCCTTAAAGATTTAATTCAAGTTTTAGAATGATATTCGAATTCATTTGATGAATTTTTAAATATCAATTTCAACAAATTGGCAAGCATATTGGGATCAAATTAGAGATAGTTGGTGTCATCTGTGATGTAATACGATTATTGTAGAAATGGTTAACACAAGGCAGAAAAATGTTAACTTTCCCAACAATAATATTAGTCAAAATAGTGGTAATAGGAACGAAGAAACTCAAGAAGAAAATGTGTTTCATAATGTTGATCACATAGGCTTAGCAGAGTTACCTTCGAACATAGTTAATAGTCAAATTAATAATAACCCACCATTTGGAATTCACCAATTTAAAGATCAAATGTGGGGATACCCCTTTATGGTCTCCTTCTAAGAATTGTTACTCCTTCAAATGTGGAGAATATGGAAAATCAAAATCATACAAGTACAAGTAGTGTAGAATATATTCATGGAATGGAGAACATAATGGTGTCTCCACTTACCAATAAATTTTGCAGCCATTAAAACAAAAAATGGATGACAACAATCATGAAATGATGAACATGATTACTCATCAGATTGCCATTGTGTTTAATTCGATTATAGAAAACACTAATACAATCAATCAAGCCTTAATTAGGACGATTATTCACATTGCATATGTTTTTGCGGCTTTGAATGAGGGCGAAATTAACAACTTATTAATCAATAATGAAATTCCTCAAGCAATACCATTAAATAAGCCAATTTGAGTAAACCCTAGAAATACAACAATGATTAGCTGAAATGCAAATGATGTAATGCACTAGATAACACAAAATGATGGGAGCATAATGTCGAGAGTGCAGTAGAAAGGGTTCTAAATAGACACGGTTTCAATGTAGGATATGCTAATAGACCATATTTTGTTTATGCATTTCCTCGAGTAATTAAAGTTCCAAGTTTACTATGTTCTCTAGAGATGTCGGTGAGTCTACTATAGAACATGTTGATAAATATCAAATTGTGTGTGGAGATTTTGCTAGCAATGAATATTTAAAAAGGAAATATTTCCCAAGTTCTTTAACTAGATATGCGTTCACTTGGTTCGCCACATTGCCCCCCAATTCAGTCCCAAATAGGGGACATTTAGAAATGATTTTTCATGAACATTTTTTTAGAGGAGAGAATAAAGTTAATGACATAGATTTAGCAAATATTTGAAAAAATGATAAAGAGTCCATTGATGATTATATCATTAGATTCTGTCTGGTGAAAGCCATATGCATGCCAATAATTACTAAACAAGAATTAGTATAGATGGTCGATGTTGGCGTCAATTATGTTTTTTGAAAAAATATGGTAAGCCAACATATGGGAGATATGTCTCCATTGGCTAACATGGCAAGACAAACTGAAAATTTTAATCTTGAAAATGGAAATTTAAAAAGAAAAAAGCATTTTCCTTGAAAAGAAAAGAATCATTATATAGCTTTAATAGATCAATAGGGATTCAAAATAGATTATTCAAACCATTCTAGTTATCAAAGTCTTAATATCACATAATTGATACATGTTCTGCCTTACAAGTGTTAAAGCTTTAAAAATCTTAATTCAATGGATTCTCCAAGTTCAAGTATGAGGACATATGCCTTTGTAATTAAAAAAACATATCAAATTTTCAATTTCCTTTTAAAAGTTCAACAAATATTATTGGGTGAAGGCCATAAGATACCTCATCTAGAGCAAATTTGAAAGAAAAATGTTATAAACCTCATAATAGATTTGGACATAACATTAATTCTTGCATTTGTTTTAGGGACACCATTCAAAAGGCTATAGAAGAAGGTCAATTAGTATTTGAAAAAAATCCTAAACTTGCTATGAAATTTGATGAAGACCTGTTTCAAGTATTGATAAATTATAAGGAACATGATACAAATATGTGTATGGTGGGCACTACCTCTATCGAGGAAAGGAATGATGTTGATACAATTGAACAATTTGAGGATGATTCCTCCATGACAATATGTCCTATAGAAGAAGTGCAACTCAAACCAGGAGGCCATTTTATGCCCAAGATGTAGTTAAGTGTTTGAAAAAGATGCCAATAGAGCTTTTCAGTGTTCAGAGAGGAATAGTAGTTCCTTCTAAAGGGAATTACAATATTTTATTCAAACGTGAATTCATCCGCACGGTAGGTGATGTTCCACCAAATGTACACCAATCTATGATATTTTGGAATGACGAAGGACATTGTGCATAAATTGGAGTTGATGAAAATTCTTTCAAAGGAGTACAAGTTGGAGTTCTCAGTGTAGAAAGAATATGAGATAAACTAGGTTATTGCAAAACATAAGTTGATGAATCTAAAAAGAAAATGTGCCAAAAGGAGAAATCTAAGGCATTTTTTGAAACACATGTTGTATCCAACATAACAGAAGTAGATCAAGGTTGTGCACTACAAGAAAACACTCATTTTGTGGCTAACTTTACAAATATTTTGTGGTTGAAAAAAATCCTCACAAATTATTGACCGAAAAAGCCCTCACAAATACTAAAAATCAAATTGTTCATTATTTGTGGCCGAAAAAGCCCTCACAAAGGACTATAATTTTAGCTAGATTTTGTGGCTGCCTAAACCCTTACAAAATCACAACATTGTAGAAGTTAGAAAGCCCTCACATTATTTGCTCATTATTTGTGGCCGTCACAATGTCGATGCTTTAAAATTATATGTCTCTTCCTCGAAGGGACTCTAGGTAGTTTTCTACCTCAAGAATATATTGATGTCAATCAAAGAGCCATTTACTAGTTAAATAGATCTTTAGTATACGCTGCAATCAGATTTAGTGTTGTTGAGAAGCTTTGTTTAGTTATGTATTATTCATGTGTCTAATTGAAATGTTATATAATGCCATTCGAAGCAATTCTAACTTCTCAATGTGATATTTAATAAAGCACATGCTATTGAAAACTATGTTGCATACTAGAATAGGTAAATGGGATTTAGCTCGAACATAATTGACCTATGCTTCGCTGAAAGTGATGAAAAGCCAAGTAATCGCAGATTTTCGGCTAATTACTTAGTAGATGACAATGAGATATTCAAAAAAAAAATTATCATTGTAAATCCTTTGAAACATTATTTTGATGGATCATGCCATGGTAAAGGAAGTTACATTGGAATGATGATTACGTCACCTCAAGGATATCCATCTAAGTTTATGTTTAAATTATCTAAGAGATGTTCGTACAATGAAGCACAATACAAAGCCATAATTACATGACTTGAATTGTTGCTCAGTTTTAAATCTAGTAAACTTTTAATTCAAGGAGATTCACAATTTTTTATCAACCAATTAAATAGAACTTATAAATATGAGAGTTTAAATTTGCTAAAATACTTTGTGCATACTAACAAATTGTTGACATTGTTCATTGAAGTAATATTGGAATACATCCCTCGAATAGAAAATTTCCAAGCAAATGAATTGGCTCGATGTGTTTCTATTAAAAATTATTGAGAAAAACATTTCATGAAATTATCAAGGGTCAAAATGTTATTGAAGAATGTGAATTCAAAGTCATGAACATTGATTTGATCGAATCCAATGATTGGAGAATTGAAATTATTGAATACTTCCGCCACACAAGGATGAATTATACAAACCATTGTTTAATGGTACTTTAGAAATATGTTTAGGTGAAAAACAAGCTAACATTGCGTTAGCTAAAAGACAATAAGGCATTTGTGGGGCTTATAAAGCAAGGGACAAAGTGCAATAGATTTTAAAATGCAGAGACTCACTTAAGGTTCGAATAGTGTTGATGAATTCTTTAAGAAGAGGAAGGTTGAAAAAGTAAGAGCCAATGTGGAGGAAGATAATGAAGCAATTGTGGATAGGTTCCTTCATGAGCTAATATGTGACATAAGTTACATAGCAGAGCTGCATCACTATATTGAAATGGAAGAATTAGTGCATCAAGCCATCAAAGTAGAACAACAACTCAAAAGAAAAATTCAAGCAAGAAAAGGTACTACCATTTTCAATTTCCTTGGTTGGAGGGACACATAAAGGATGAAAGGATCTTGATTGACCAATTAAGGTTGTTCATATAAGGAAGCCATAGTTGAAACCAAAGGTAAAGCTATCACTGCCTCTCCTTGTACTTTTGTTGGTGTGAGCCCTAGATGCCAATGTAATAAATTTAAACTTAAGACTTGTATCATGCTATTTATTTTAATATGAGGAAATTTAAGTTATTATGTTTGTTTCAACGTAATAAAGTCCATGGTAAAATTTGATATGATTCAGCATGGAATGGGTAACTCGGCTGTGAGATAGAATTTTACTCTTAAATATATGTAATGAAGTATTATTTTTAAAGGGAAACAATAATACAATAGAGACTATTATGTGTGTAATGACAACCTTATCTCACATGTTATTAATATGAGATATTAAGTCACAACAAAGGTTCACATTGAGGGATATGTGTACTAGATTGACGCCCATAAGAATTCTACATAGTGTGTTATGTAAATGTATGTCACACATTGACCTAAACTACTATGGTCCTACATGGGAAGTTGAATGTTCCATTGTCGTCAAATGTTGGCTATAACAAGGCAGATATAAAGTTAAGTAGTCATTTAATTGGTCAGGTAGAGGGACATGAGTGAACTAGATAAGATTTTCCTCTCCTACATAACAGGAGTAATATTGGTTGGCCCCTTGCTAGAGTATTATTGTTAAATGCATGGTTGTTCTAAAATAAGTCAATATGAGATATTGATCTCATTTGTTGTTACTAACTTTGCTTTGTATTCAATAAATATATAAGGGCAAAATAGTAAATTGTGTATGAGATCATTATGACAAAAAGGTTATTTCAAATCAAAAGACATTATCTTCATTTGGATAGCGTTGATGTGTTGCTAGATACCGCTCATTGTTATAATACTAGATAGATTATGTAATATTATTACCAACGTTGTTGGAAACAACAAGAACACACATGCGAGGCCCGATTAATAAGAGTTTAAAAGCATAAATAAGTAAGAATTATTTGATTCAGTGGACAATCTTATGATGCACCAACATGAATTAAGTGAAATGTGGAACACTATAAGCTTTCGAGCGCTAGGTTAGTATAAGGATCTATAAATAGAACCCTTATACAAAATTGAAGTGAGGTAATCATAAACAAACCCTAGTCATTCAATTTCAGTCTCACTGATCAGCTAGCACTAAAATTGAGGTTGCTCTCATTCGAGATTTGTTTGTGTTGGCTATGTAGAGATGTTGTGGTTTAAGCACCGTTTATGGTTCTCTTCAACGTTCGCGTGTAAAGGTTTTGCTCTATAAGAGGTAATTACATAATCCCTGAATCATGACCATTCGTAAGGATCCATCTAAGGAAACATTTCAAAAATTGGTTAGGTGAATTGGTATATTTAATATTGATCCCACTTTTACATCGAGTAACAAAAGTGTTAAGTGTCACAAATGTCAAGGCCAATGGAACATTTCTTCTTAATGCCCAATATTGAGAACCATGCTTATGAAGAAGCGATAGAAGAAATACCTAGCGGAGAAATTCTCATGGTGAAAAGGATGTTGAGAAACCAAATCAAAGAGGAGGACACAACGCTTAATTAAAGTGTAGAAATGCTTGTTATAAAAAAGTTGAGGTTTGGAGGACACAAATTAAAGGGATAACATTTACCACACAAGATGTTTAGTCCAAGGAAAGGTATGTTCTTTAATAATTTGTGGTGGTGAAAGTGCAAACATTAGAAGAGGGCTGAATTGTGTTTGACTAAGTTGATAACTATTTTATTATTTGATTAAAGTGGTCCAGATTTGATGATTTACTTAGAAGAAATCACAAATGAAGGAGTGCAAGAATAAAGTGACACAAATAATTTATCCTAATTCACCAATAACTTGGCTACATCTTGTTTCGTCACTCAGAAGGATTTAATCCACTAATTCAATAAATAGAATTACTAAGCACCTAACCTTGCAAGCTAATCTTCTTACACAGACAAACAATCTCAGACTTTTGAGCATCACACACACCTAATCTCTACCAGCCAAGTCTTGTCCACACAATATGACAACCCCTGATTATTCAAGGGACACTAACACAACTATTAGGTATGATTACAAAGGTTTGGAACTTGAGTAGTTGCTTCTAATAAACTTATTATAGCAATAACTATCGCACTCTAAGAAGAAGATTTCGAAAATATTTCTCATTGGAACAAGTTTTCTCTCTTTGAACTATAAGATGGATTTGGAATTTTGAGTTTGAATTTTCTACTATTTTTAGATTTTCGATGATCTTCTTCTTCTTCTTCACCTTTGAGTATTTATTTACAAATAAAATTAGGGCTTCAAATTAGTCCTTGTTTAATTCTGAATTATATCTTAATTCCTAGCTTGGTCGACAATGATCTTATTGATAACAAATAATCCTAAACAAGATGTTTTTATAATAATATGTTCTTTAGCCAATTATTTATTTTAGAGTCCACTATGAGCAGTTCTTCTAGATTGATTATATTTGTATTTTGTTATTATTGAGTTTTTAAATTTATCAGAGTGATATTATTCACATTTAATCACTACAAGAAATTTCGAGATTTGCGACACTTAGCCTACGACAATTAGAGAAGATTCGCCTCCACTCATACGTTACGACAATTCTTGTGACAATTTTTGACATCCTCTACCACCCTAAATCTCTATCTATCAATTTTTGACAATCTCTATCTATCAATCTCTCAAAATTCGAAAGATGAAAAATAAAAACAAACCCAATTCCGATGATGATGCTGCCACCTTTCTATCTAGAGACGACATTGTTTCCTACCTCTGTCTCCAGTGATGGCACAACTTCTCACCAATGTTTCTCGTCTCTATCTCTGATTGGACAGACCTGCTCTGATACCACTAATGTGACACCCTAAACCCAAATTCAAATATAAAGTAAAATGCATTAGTTTTTAAAGAGATACACAGCGGTAATAGGGTATAAATTTTTTTGTTTTTTTTTTCTTTTAAACTATAAGGTTCAAGATGTGACATTCACACTTACACAAAATGCTTGCATAAAAATTTTCAATAAAAAGAAATTCCTTTAATATTGAATATAGTTGAGGTTTATTAAATAAATATTACCCTTCTAGAACAAGTTCTAAACTCAGAGAAAATTAATTACCACCTTTGAATAAAAGATAAAAATAACACAATTTGATCGATCATATTTACAAAATTCGAAATTAGTTCAAAACTCAACAAAATACAAAAATTACTCCCACCTAGTATCACCTATTCAGAGCGTGGATCACCAATCGATAACCTGAAATAACTGCGCTCTCGCAAGCGCCACACACAAGCAACGAGGGGTGAGTTTCGAAATTATGTAACAGTATAAGATAAACGAGGAGAACACGCAAGTAGTCAAAACAACACAAATAAAGAGAAACATCCAAAAACATAGTATCAAAGGTTAATCTAATTCAATCACAATCAAACAGTCACAAGGATGAAATGCTATGCATGTCCTATACTCTATACTTCTTCATCATTTGGTACCATTCTACTCTGAAGTACTTGGTTAGGAGGCCTGATACTATGCCACTACAAAAGTGGACGGACAATTCATGAATGGCCAAGTCCTCATAGATCCCCTCAACTCAACCCGAGACACATATACGCGACGGTCGGGGTACTCTTGTGTTGCACGGTAGTTCCCGGCCTTATGGAATAACCCACTAATCCACTTAGGAATTCCCCACTAGGTGTACCCCCAAGGTCTATCAGTCTTACCTTACAGTTTGACTGTAGCCCTCCACGATCAGGCTCATTCAGTTGTACTTCCCCGAATCACTAGGTTTGTCAGACCCTCCCTATATGATGACAAAATAATCCTAACTCCAAAATCTACAACACGTATCTCAAACTTACTCGATCATCACAACTCAATAAGTTTCAATATCACTTCATAATATTTCATCATTATATATCTTTATCAGTCAATCACAATAAAATCATAATATTTGGTTTACACTACTCACAATACACAATCCAATTGCATCAATCAGATAATAAGGAATTCAATAGGTGACACATTCTAGTAATATCACAAATTCAATCAAGTAACAAAAACATTCGAGTACACATCATTCATACATTAACAATCAGCATAAGATTTCACAAAATCAGACAACATACAATCTTGATATAAATAAATTCACGACAATTCTATAGGTAACTAAATTATATTTTAATCCTCACTATTACCATTCACATTTTATTAATTAATTATTATTACTCAATAGGGCTCAACCGTACGTAGTAAGCCCCGAATGAACATTTGGGAATTTCAGCATTCCCGTTCATCTCACGTTATTTTATACTGATAAAATCGAACCTCATCTCACCCCTTACCTCGACTGAAGATTCCGTCCAATGAATCTGATATGCTAACGAGTCGTTTCTTTATCGGTCGTCGTCTCTAATAGTCCGCGAGGGAATTAAAACCACATAACCACAAAATACAAATAAATTACTTACTATGAATAAATGAATAAATAAATAAATAAATAATAAATAAGTAAGTAAATGAATAAATACATAATAAAATAAATAATAAATAAATAAATAAGTAAATGAATGAATAAATAATAAAATAAATAAATGATAAAATAAATAATAAATAAATAAGTAAATGAATAATAAAATAATAAATAAGTAAGAAAATGAATAAATAAATAAATAATAAAATAATAAATAAATAAATAACAAAATAAAATAAAATAAACAATAAATAAATGAATAAATACTTAATAAAATAATTAATAAATTAATT